>JAGPOW010003395.1:32115290-32147280 GCA_030014935.1 Caiman crocodilus
GTATGTACTATTGATTGTCAGGTTCAATAGTGTTTTTTCCTTGTGTGTTTTGTGTTCGGGGGCGTGGTGTGGCCGGCGCGGGGGGGCCCCCCACGAAATATGATCAAATGTCCAGGATTTTGGTCGGTTCAGATGTGTGAGAGAGGCTGGTGCCTGCCAGTGGTGAGAGAAGCTGTCCAGGCACCGGAGCTGCAGCAGAGCAGGGGAGGTGGGGAAGGAGGCAGGGAAGAGGGTGGGGGGCCTTTCAGGAGCAGCAGGGAGCTTGCATGGCCTCCCTCTCCCCCTCCCCAGCCAGTGGCAGAGTTGACCCCAGGTTCCTAGCACCTATCAAGTTTAGTTTAGATTCTTTGTCAGCACAGAAAAAGGCACCCCCAAGGTCCTAGCACCTGCCTGTTTATATCTATTCCTCTTGCAGCAGCATCTGATCACTGTGGGGTTTGGATCTGCAACTTGGCTAAGCAAGGCTAAGCAAGGCTTAGCCAAGCAAGAAGACAAGAAATATAAGGCATGTGTAAACAAAATGGGGGTCCCTCCACAGCAATGGTGGCCATCCCCCAGGTGATACCAGCCTGCAGGCACCCAGTTCAGGCAGTCCTGGGGGCATTGCAGCCACAGAGGGACAGACCAGGACCCTGTGTAGCTCAGGCGAGCAGGAAGGCGCAAACTCCTCAAAGGAGTTTTAGTTTGCTGTGCCCCAAGTCATTTAAGGTGCATTACACCACCAAATTTCCTACAGAGTCTGGAATTAGTGTACAATACATCACAGAGGCATGCAAACACTGACACCATTAAAGCGGTGCAAAAACATTTAGCCCACTTTAAAGTGTCATGCCTACACCTCTGGTTTCATCTACACATGGCCATTAATACCTTCTTACCTTTGACCAACGGAACAGAGCTATTACTGGGGCTGCTAGATCAATGCATACTTTTCTTTTACCAGAAGAAGGATGTACAGACTCTGCTCTGTCCCAAAGATGCTGTATGCATGACAATTCTCTCAAAGCCCTATATTAGCTGACATAAAAGTGTAGGTCCATCCAAGAGATGATACTTAAGAGATGATGCTAAGAAGGTAGAGCTAATTAACAGCTACTCCATCTTCACACACGCGCACACACAAAAATAGCAAACTTCAACCAGACGGCTAATAAGCATTACGTGAACAAGAAAGGGGAAGTGCTGAAACCCACAATAAAACAAGAGACAAGTCAGAGCTTTTTCTGGTTTGGATGAATTCAAGTATCAGGGTTTTTCTTTATTTTCTTCAGCAGCAATGGGTGTTGGTTACAGTTAAGGCCATGGATTTTGACTGGGGTGCATCACTTCTGCTGGGATTCAAAACACTACATTTCATGGCTAAAAGGTTTTGTTCCTCTACAACTTCCACATTTAAGAAAAAGAAGGATTTTTGCTATACAGTCAGACTGGCATGGGCTGCAGGGTTTTTGTCTTCCCCTGTGTGTGTGTGTGTGGGGGGGGTGCTCCTTTTCTTTGGATCTCTTGAGCATATTGGGAATGGTCCTGCTTCAAGCAGGGGGTTGGAGTAAAGTCCTCCTATGGTGCATTCCAACACTCATTTTCTATGATTCTATATTTTAAACAAGTACTTCCTATCCTTGAATTTCCAAGGTACTGATAGTGCTCTCATTCCCCTGCTTGATCTGTGCAAGCCGTGGGGAGGAGGTGGTGCAGGGCTGTCAATTTACATGTTGCACCTGGTAGCCATGTAAGCAGATTGTAAAACTTTAAGAGCAGGGGAGACAAACACATCGCTAGGCTTGTTTAGATAGGGATAATACTGCCTATATCAGGGGGTTAGTCTAATTGATCTCTTGAGGTCCTGTACAGACCCACTTTTTATGATTCTGTGTGTTCCTGATAAATATTACCTAATGGAAATGCAGAAATTCAGGCCATCCAGATCTATGCAAAAGGATTTTGCTGTTAAGTGTATATATTTAAAATACAGTTATCTTTCCTTCATAGCCTCTTCTCAACTTTATTCTCATGTTCAATAGAAAACATAGTTGCCTTTGGTTTTATTCACAAGTGTGAATACTGCTGGGCTGCACAACTTTAGCTGAGTCATTCAAAGCCAGACCAACCTAGAGTCATCAGTGGTGATCTCAGCATCTCTGTGTTATACTGAGCCAAAACAGTTACACAAACTCAGTGCACTGGAGCAAAGTGTACTGGACACAAGTCTAATGTGACAGAAGAGGGTTAAAGCTCAAATCTTTCATCTCAGCCTCCAGGGGCTTGTTTGGTGACTAACCACTTACTACTGCTGTAATTCCGCCAGAATGATAAAATCACCTGAGATGCATGTGACCTATTTATCTCAGTACAGTGTTTAAAATGATAGGAATAATATGGCAATAGGAAAAAAGAAAGAAATATGGCTGTGTTCTTTCCTGTTCTGGTATCCAAATCATGAAAATTGACTTTGTATTTAAACAAAGGTCCTTAAATATAAAATGTTGAAGATTTATAGTTCTGTGGCAGATTAAATTCAATCTGTCAATAATTCATTTTATATAAATTAAGAAGGATTTATCAGAAAATAAAAGTTATGTATCTTTGAAGCCTGGCAAAGCTTTAGGATTTAAGCTGACACTTTCATCCAAAGTTGTTGACCTTCTCTAATTAGGCTAGGCTAAACTAGAACACAAAGCAGGGATTCATGAAGTGGGAAGTATTTATTAGGAAATAAGATGGGAAGGTGAGAGTGATAGGTAGCTATAGTGTCAATGTGCTTTTTAAATTGTCAAATTGTAAAATAAATTGGGAAAAGAAGATTGCACTGTAAATGTAATCCCTAAAGCCAAACCCTCTCCCACTCCCAAGAGTTTGCCAGGCCTTTGATACAAATGAACCTCTGTATTTCTTCTCTGCAGTGTTAATGAAAACAATAAATGTCTCCTTTAGTGAAGCACTATACTAAAAAAATCCCTCAAAAACATAGCTGTCAATAAATAATAATTTTTTATGTTCTTTTCAACTTTTTTTATCTCCAAATTCCCATCTCTGGGCAAAACAATTGAGAAAGTCATAACCACCAAGTTCCAATAGCATGACATCAGCTGATACTCTGGTCATCTCATAATTATGATTCAGATCTGGCTGCAGCACAGAGACTGCTCGATGCATATGGTTACAAATCATATCTTCTGAATCCCCTTGAAATTTTTGAGATCACAAGGGACTGCCAAGTTACCTATATGGCATAGAAGAAAAAAGTGACCCAGGATTAATGTGGCTCAAATTGCTTTCCTCCAGTAAAATTAAGAGAAGCATAGAACAGAAGGACTGGACAGGACCTTTAAGACCATTGAATCTGGTCCTCTGCCATGGGTGGGAGGTAACTGGGTTCAGACGAACTCTACAAGGTGCTTATCCAGTACGACTGTGTGAAACAGCACCATTTTATTTTGACTTATGTTTTGCCATTTTGATGGGACAGTGTTTCGTTTTGAGTTTTCTTTCATTTTGAAAGCACAGTTGTTTTGTTTTGTCAAATCTGTTTTGCTGTTTTGACGTTTCACTCATAGGCTATAATGGGGAAGCACAAAACTGCGTATAACTGTCATATTTTGGCAGATTTGGATGAAAATAGCATGGATGATAGCCCTTCTGAGGACATGAAGACTGCCAGGTTTCAAAACTGCAGGCATGCTAGCCCCTACTGAGGCATGAAACCTGCTAGATCTCAAGGAGATAGGTGCAGGAGTTTCTGGGAAACTGTACTTCAGGCTGATAACTAGCAAAATTTGTGATGTGTGACTGTGTGTGTGTTAAGGTGCGTCCTCACTGGTGCTGGGGCCTCTACATGACATGGTAGTGTGCCTCAGTGAAGTCTTCTCCTCCCCTATAGCCTCAGCTTGGTCCTCCACTTTAAATAACAACAGGTAATAATACCTTAGTAAGCAGCACAGTACCACCAGCATCATCTCAGGCAACCAAACTGTGACAGAGCCTTTCTTTCCTTTCCTGCAGGAGCTTCTTCTCCAGTGTGTTTTAAGGCATGTCCTCACTGTGTCCTTTCCCCCTTCCCTCTCCTTACTTTCTGTTTCCCTTCAGGCAAGCCCAGCTTCAGCTTTGAAACTCGAAATATTTCAAAACTTTTGAATCATTCCAACTGGCCTTGTTTTGTTTCAAGGCTGCTTCTAAGCCCTTCATTTCATTTCATTTCAATTTCACTGTTTTGAGCTCAAAACAAGTCAAAACAGCATTGAAACAAAGCAGCCAGTGAAATTTTACACATCCCTATTGTCCATCCCCCTCTTGAACACCTCCAGGGATGGTAACTGCACCACCTTTGCTGGGAAAATGATTGTACAAAATTGCTCTGTTCCCTCTGAAGCAAGTGACCTGCAAGTCCCACAGAGATTCAGTCCATTCTTTCCTATGGACTGAAACCAGTAGTGGGTACTGAAAGAGAGGCAAAAATAGTCTCAGTTACCAACAGGCTGATGACCAGGGATTCCTCTGATAAAAAAACTCCCCAATTTTTGGATTAAAAGTAACCCAAAATCCACATTTTTCCATGATTAAAATGAAACACCAGTGTTTCATTTGAATCACAGAAAAATGTGGATTTTAGGTTACTTCTTTTAATCCAAAAATTGGAGATTTTTTTTATCAGGGAAAAACCAAGGTCCCCGCTGATAACATTCAAGTATTGTCTCACATTCAAAGGTTACCAATCATTCAAATGCCTCTAGAAATTAGCTCTTTGATAAATTTGAAGAGCAAACTGATACTGGACTGAAAAGAGAAATACTTTGTAAAACAAATGAAGGTATACCATATTTACTCAAATCCAAGATAAGGATTTTTCCCTCAGTCATTCAGTGAGGATGAGGGAAATGAGAGATGGGATGGGATGGAACAGGACTCATTTTAGGTTCAAGTACTGGCCCTCACAGGCAGAAGATCAGCTTAAAATTTAAGTCATCTTGGATTCAGGTAAATACAGTAATTTCAAACTTTTACTAAAGTTACGTGGGCCATGTTTATCAGAGTGGGTCTCAGATTGTTTACATGTCTGCATGTATGACAGTGTTAACACACGCAGACACATTTGACTCATCACTAAGATTACATGACCATATAGCATTAATATTTTTTCAAATGTCTTTTTTTTTTTACCTTTAGTTTACTAAGGGATTTTCTCCCTTCCCCCTGGACAAGACCGTGTCATAGTGATCCTTGCATTTGTTATTTGCAGGGTGGATTACTGTAATGCACTGTATCTGAAACACAATGCATAGGCCCCGGTTAGTATGAGATGCAGCTGCCTACCTTCTCTATGGCTTAGACCATAATGAGCTTATCAGGTTTGTGTTAATCAGTCCATTGGCTCCCATTCTATTCTATGCCAATTTGAGGCCTTGGTCCTAATCTTCAAAGCAATTAATAGATCAAGTCCCAGCTCTATCAAAGACCACATTTTATTCTATGAAAAAGCAAAATAGCTGCATATATTGGGACAATGCAGATCACAAAAGCCCAGGACAAAGTGTTTGACACCTGGAGACAAGGCCTTCTCAGCAGATTGGCTATGGAGCAAACTTTCAAAGGAAACCAGGACAATTCAGTCTGTCCATATGACTTCTGTGAAACCTTGCCTCTCAGAGTATCCTCCACGCCAATTCCCCAAATCTGTTAAATTGTCAATTTCTGAGGTCCACTGCCATTGTTCTATTGCTATCCGTTTTTCCTTTCTTCAGGATCTTGAACTTTATCATTTCATTGGTCATTGTTAACTCCATTTATGTTTATCAGCCATTTACAATTTTTCTGTGTTCTGTACTTAAGAATAAAAAACATTCACTAACACCCTAACACCACTTCTACAAGTTATAATCAGTTTAAGCACATGTAACTGAATAACAACACCTGTTTTGCTTAAAATTGATTTTTTAAAATAAATCTGTAAGTCTAAGGGCCAAACCACAGTGGAAGGAAACTCATTAGTTTTGAAATCATGTGCATCGAAGTTTTCTTACTTTAGACTCTACATAGAAGACTGGTTCTCATTTGCCTGAAAGCTTCTTTAAATTATTGTGGCAGCATGAATGCGCCTTATATACTTTAAAGCTTTTTTTCAACTCTCAGAAGTGTTTAAAGGATCATTAGTGGAAATGTAATTTAATGCAATACATTTTAATGTAAATCACGTTCTTTGCCTGTGTAAGACCATAGAGAAGAACTCACACATTATAGAATGTATTATATACAAGACACAAACAGGATATAATTAATTTCATACTCCTTACTTTTAGTTCTTATTGTTACAGTTTTCCCAGTGCATCTGATGCTCAGTCTGTGCAGTTCAGCTCCCCATATGATACATAGGAATAATGCTTCTCTAGTTCATACTAATTGTATGGAATTATTTGGTGTACACTGAACTATATTTATATGTAACAATTAGGCTTTAACCTGAGATTTTGCCCATATCCCAAATCATGAGTTTTAAAGACTAGGTACAGACAGTCAAAAGGCAGAGAATGAATCAATTTAGTCTTTGCAGGTTAATCTAAATTGCACAATTAGATTGAAACAGAAGTGAACACACATTTACCTTTGATTAAGGAAATGTAGCCACATGCCTGCTGTGGCTCAGACCAGAACCATGGTGGGCACTACAACATGGCTCTGGTTGTGTGTTCACTTCTTGTTCATGCTGCCTCCAAGGTCTCTGGGATTTGTAGTTCAGAACTAAAGCAGCAGGACTCTTCAGGGTTGCTCATCTATTCCTCTTCCTGCTTCCAAGTATCTCTAGAATTTGTAGTTTACAGATGCAGCCAGCAGTAAGTTTGAACAAGGGTATTTAACTCTGCTCCCTAACCCCAGATCCCAGCCAGGGTTTGTCTAGGGGGCATTCCCCTCTCCCCCACATAGACTAGACTGCATCTCTAACCTGACTTGTCAGCCAGCCCTCACTGCTCCAGCTAGGAAGCAGGGGGGTGGGGCCAGCCCTGCTCTCTGGAGAAGACAGCCCAGCCCAGGGCTGGAAAGCATGCTGGGATGCTGGGGGACTGTGATTTAACTTGAACCAGGAAGGGATCTGGGACAGAAGTTTCATAAACCGGTTTGACCCAAATCAGTTAAGCCTGATATTGCATTCAACCAGGTTTATCTTAAACCAGTATCAACCAGTTTGAAACTGGTTTATGTGCACTGAGCTTCTGTTCTGTTACAGGTTTAAACCAGTTTCTGATCACTTACACAGATTTGTGTATAACTTCTATCCCTAGCCTAAGAGACTGAAAAAACTCCACCTCTCTCCAGCTGCTACTATAACGCTTTGTCTCATTAAATCCATAGTAAGGGCCTTCTTACACACAGCACTTTGAGCTGCTCAAATGTTGATCAGTATTCTTGCTAGCTCAAGTTTGGAGCAGTCGTACATGATGGCTAAAAACTTCTGGCTGGCTCTGAGTTGCCTAGCTATGACTTGCCACTAGAGGGCTGGTGAACAGGAGACCAGACTAGGAGCTACACCTGTGAGTTTCCACCAGAGAGCTGGTGAGCCAAGACAAGCTTCTATTAATAGGTGATGTGTCAGGGGAGCGTGGGGGGTGGAGGCAGAGGAAAAAATACCTGCCCCTGCCAAACTTAATGTTAATTGATTTTACTGGTAAACGTCAATGAGCCTGGAAATGTATAGAAAGGAAGGAATGGAAGTAAAAGGAAAAAAATTCCAGGGCTGTGGGGCAGGTGGCATCAGATATATCTGTGCGCATACACACATGCAGTCAACAATATAGGAAGGGTGGTGGGAGCTGGAGGACCAGAGTTTGGGGACCATCCCTGCACCATCAGGGCTGGGGACCAAGCTGTGGTAAGCCTGCACCATCAGGGGGCCCTTGATGGCACAAGGCTGATCTGAGCATACCAAGGTCTGGCACATGTCCCTGATGGTGCAAGGATGGTTGAGGCCTGCCAGAGCTTGGTACAAGGCCTTGATGGTGCAGATATGGTCCAAGCCATCTGGGGCCAAGCTCTGGCTAATCCAGACCAACCTATTGCACCCCTATTGTGAGGGCCAAGCTCTGGAAAGCCTGGAACAGCCCCTGTCCCATTGGGGCAGTGGCCAAGCTCTGGCAGTGCATGATGAGCAGGCACATACTGCAAAAGCCACAGGGTCCCCTGCCACCCACAGCCACTGGGGCACATGATGTATGACTCATATGACCATAGTTGTCTTTATTGGTAGCTTTGTTTTATAGTCTCCATCTGCTATTACATAGTATCATACATTTTTATATTAAAAGTAGCTGTAGAATAGAAATCAAAACTCCTTTGTCTCTTGAGTACTTTCTCAGCCCCACTGCATACTACCAGAACTTTTAAATTGGGTTCCCCTGCACAGCTTCCTAGACCCCACTCCATGACCTGTAACCTGGCTATCTGGCATGTGCTCTGAAGGCTGTTTGCATGAGGTTGCACTCCTGGAGGTTGGAAGGTTATACCCCTGGGGACAGGACAGGGACTTAGCTTGGTATCAGAACTGCCCCCTGGGCTGCGGAGTTCAGGAAGTGAAAAGCTTGTCCTCACAGAACAGGAGGTGGGGGAGGGAACACTGCATCCTCAGATGCTGGAAGACTGCAAATTGTGGGGAGTGGTCACATATTACAAGCATATGGAATACAATCTGGGTGTGACCTTCCCACCCCCAGTGGTTCAACCCTGTACAAACAGCATGCACAGTACATACCAGCTAGCAAGGCCACAGGGCACAGGCAGGTCCAGGAGAGGAGTTGGTGTAGGGTGGTGGATAAGGTAGGGAGCTAGATCAGGTCCCCATGACCTTGGGCTTCCTTCCCAGGGCTTCCCCAAAAGCATCTTCCCTCATTGCTCCCAGCTGCCAACCACCCTGGGAAGCATGACCAGTACCCCCACCCCAATCCCAATCCCAGTTTATTAAAACATGAGAGCTTCTTTAATTTACTACTCCTTTATTTCTTTTTCAACTTTTTTTTTTTTTTTACTCTTTTAATTTTTTCCTTTAGTGGCTGACTGGCTTCATTTCACCACCCTTCCCTCATCTCCATTTCCTTTTCACCTCCCATTTCATTACCCATCTCCATCCCATTAACTCTCCACTTCCCAGCTTCACGTTCTTGCTCCCTAGCCTGCATTTCACACATCCCCACCACAACCTAAAGTAGAGATAAAAGCCTGTCCTGTAGGTCCTAGTCAGGGCCCTGCTCACCAACCCTCTAGTGGCAAGTCACAACTTGCAGGTCATTGTGAAAGAGTTGGAAAAGAAATTGAGCCAGGAATGCAGCAGTTCTGGAGCAGCTGCTTGCTGCATATAAAAGAGCCTGGCAGGCGACCTCTTGGGTAGGAGGCAGAGACGGGAGCAAGAGGTGTCTCCTCTGAGAGTGAGAGTGGAGAGAGGGCCACAGAGTTGGGGAGCTCAGGAAACTCCAACCCCAGGATCAAAGGTACACCACAATTGAAAGTGTTGCAATCAAGTGGGGGGTGGAGTTCTTTTGCTACTACCTCATAGAATGAAAGTTTATATTAGTAACTGATCATGCACCTTTGAAATGGCTAAAGACCACATACACAGACAAATCTAGGCTACGTTAATGGGCACTCGCCTTACAACCCTTTCACTTTGATATTGAATTTAGGCCTGGATGATCTAATGTTGTGGCTGACTTCCTTTCATGATGTCATCAAGAACCACATCCCCTAATGACATCTGAGACACCTGCCAATGAATGCCAACCTGGCAATGTGAGCCCTGAGGGATTAACAACTTTAAAGGTACCTAGCAGCATCTTACGGGGGAGGATGGATAAAACAGTTGGAAAAGAAATTGAGCCAGGAGTGCGGCAGTTCTGGAACAACTGCTCGCGGAGTATAAAAGAGCCTGGCAGGGGACTGCATGAGGTGGAGGTGAAGGTGGAGGAGGAGGCAGAGACAGGAGTGAGAGGTGTGTCCTCCAAGAGTGACATTGGAGAGAGGGCTAAAGAGTCAGGGAGCTTGGAGAACTTGGTCCAGCATGTTGGAGAAGGCTGGATGAAGCAAGGAAGCAGGGAGTCAACTGAGAATTTCCTGGAGGAGAAATAGATGTGCAAGAAATAGAAGCTGTGAGAAGCAGAGGTGGGTTGGATGCTTGGGAAAAAAAAGGAAAAGAATGAAAGTAAGCAATGAAAAAACAACAAACAAATGTGATGGCAGTGTTTAGTTGTGATTTCTATGTGGTTGAAGTTATTGACTGTTCTTAGAGAGGTTTAGCATGGAAAACTAGGGAGAACATGGGAAAATAAACAAATAAATTGAAAAAGGAGGAAACTGAACGTAAAAAAATTTAGGATGATTCAAGAAACAGTTTAAAAGTAAGTTTGATTGTAGTGTATAACAATAAGGAAGAAATAGCATAAAAAGTGTTTAAAAAATGAAGACTTCTGTAAAAATAGCTGTGAGTGTATAAGGACCTATAAGATAATAAAAAAGAATAGTTTAGTTACATACAATTGTGGTCTGATAAATACTCTTCATTTGTGTGTCAGGCAAGAAAGACATCAGATAGGAGAACCACTACTATAAACTGTGAGAGATTGCCGAGGATCTACTGCGGAAATAATACCTCCCGACTAATAACATCAAAATTAATAAAGATGTGGCAGGCGAGAGTGAAAATGATGCAAGAGGTGACAGGCAAGACAGTCAAAAGAAATATCACAGTCAGGAACAACCAGAGAAGATTTTTACCCTTAACCTTCAAACTCGAGCTAGCACTAACACTGATCAACATATAAGCAGCTCAAAGTGTAATGTATAACAAGGTCCTGTATCTATGCTTTTATTTGTAGCTTAGGGAATTGGGTAAACTGGAGGTTGGATCCATGTAGAGGTAGATTCATAAATCTTACCTTGTCATTCTCCCACCCACCATATATGTACTGCATCCTATCCCTCCTAAATACAGCTATGGAAATCAATTCCTACAGCACTCAACTCCAAGCCAGGCAGAGCGTACGCACCTTTTTTACTTCCCCACCACATCCCAATCTGTTTTATGTTGGAACTGCTTTGGTATCACCTGGGTGCATCTACACATGCAGTTAATGAAAAGCTTCCAGGTGTGCTGTTTGAATGTGGTCAAGGGAGCCTAGCATGTTGAGCCAGGTTGAAGCAGCTTTCACTGGCAGGAAGCCTGGTGGGGTCAGCTTGCCAGCTGGGGTCTGCTCCCCTCTGGCTCAATGTACTGCAGAGGGGCTGGCTGGGGGATGACGGTGCTCCAGTGTAAGGCTAGCCAGCAGACAGCTCCCACACTGAAGCACCCTCATACCCTAGCCAGCCAGGGTAGCAGCTACATGTGCAGTGCTGCAGAGTGAAAAATAGCAGCAGACAGTACAAATACTATCCTGATGCAGAATTTATTAGTTTACTCCAGACTAATGGGGGTGTACATGTAGATGTGCAACCTGAAGTTAATTAGTTTTTTCCAAAGTAAGTCTCATGTAGGCACGCTTCCTGAGTGCTACTGCTCCAGCTTTGAATAAGAAAGATATTTTTCCTCTTAGCAAATAATGGAATGAAAAATGAAACTTCCCTGTACTTGCCATTTATACTTTAATTAAAAATCATATCCGCTCATATTATGATGGCTTTGTACATGTGTCATATATTTGTTCATTAGTTAGAAATGCAACCTTCTGTTTATCCCCTTAATTAAATTGTTAATTTTGTTCTTGATTTAGGTGAAAGAACATTGATTTCTCTAAGTAAAATTAAATACACTGATTAGAATTTACACAGATTAATCACATATGTGGTGAGGTAGGAATTAGTCTTGGGCTTGTGGCTTTGTTTTATAAGCTTTTACAGTGAAGTTGTAACAAAGTGCTTTTGTTCTCTAGCTATGCACTCACAGTCAAGTAAGGCACTTCTATAATTATTTATCTTGTTCCAAGAGTTTAGGTATTTGCTGGAAGTTTTGTTTCATGAAGGATTTCAAAGATTTTGATATTTTGTTTCATTTCAAGAAGGAACAAGTTTTAAAATTGTCTGGGAAAGAATTTCTGAAAAAAACATGTTTCTCAAACTATTTTAAGTTTGGTTTTGATTTTAAATAGAAAGAAAAATGAAATGTAAGGGAATAAACTAAGTGATTTCAAAGTAAAAAGACATATTTTTTTCTGAAAATAGAGGGCCTTGATACACATGCTCCAGGAAGTGAGTTTTGGGAGTGGGGGGGGGGGAGTGCTTTAATTAGCACAGTTCTGAGAGCTGCACTGATGAAAAGTGCCCAAATTGTCATGTGTGTTAGCATCGAGCTTTAGTTCAAAGTACCCTGCCATCATTATTCAATGCAGGGACACTGATACATGTGACACTGGAGGCTGCTGGAGCACTCTAATTTCCACACTCCAGCAGACTCGATTAATTGAGTATGCTCTGACTCACTAGAATTACAGCACATTGGAGCAGACTCCATGTACGTGTGTAGGAGCCCAGAATGTTTCAACATTACTTGATCTTTGTTTTGGCTTTTTTTCAGGAGCAACATTTGGCAAAAATATCACAATTTTATTTCAGTAAATGTTATATCTTTTATTAGACCAACTGATTAGTTGGCAAAATTGTTCTTTGTAAGCTTTCAGGCACAGGGGCCCTTCTTCAGGCACAGGGAGAGTCTGCTGGTGTTAGTCGTTTCTCTAGAGTCATAAAAAAGCTTAAGGATCCCCCATCTGGTCTCCCCTGCCACCCATTTGCATTTTCACAGACCTGCATTTTGCATATATGCATAAGCTTTTACACAACCTTGCCTGATAACTTTATGAAGTTTTTAATATGATGTTAAGTTCTCTGTCTCACAGAAAAGAGTGGGATGAAAGATTTTCCATATAGTTCTGATTTTAAGATGCACACAACTGTTGCAAATCAGTATAAATCCATTGACTTCAGAGGACCTACTGGCTCTACTAAGCAGATACCACAGTAATTAGTATCTGAGTAAAAAACAAAGCAAGAGGAGAACAGCAATGACACTGTGGTACAGCTCTATTGTAAACTGACAGGTCAGAAATAGGACCTGGGATGAAGAACTTCAAGGAGATAAGATTATCCAGAAATATGGCATACCAGGAGGTCCAGCAGGACCACAAGCCTTGTCAATTAGGCCCCCATCCTCAGAGACCTGTGTACCAGATAAGATAAGATGTGGCAGGCAAGAAAAGCAGAGACTCTTGAGGAAAGGGGATGGCTAGAGCAGAGCAGCGAATATAGGTGGTATTGCACATGGAGAAGGGAGAAGGTGAAAGCTGTTACACTTACAAATTATAGACTAGGTAGCCTGACTTCAATATGCAGGAAATTACTGGATAAAATTATAAAGAAGTCAATTTGTAAACACTGAAGGAAGAAAGGCTGAGCTCTATCAGCCTATATGCATTTGTTTATAAGAAATCATGCCAAGTCAACTTGATCTCCTCCTTTAACAATGTAATTAGTAGCTGGATGAAAGGAGTACAGTGGACATAGTCTACATGGACTTCGGTAAGGCTTCTGATACAGTGTAACATGACATCCTCATAAGTATAATTCTGAAATACTGGATAGAAAAAAATGACTTCAGGATGGATATTGAATAAGTTCAATAACTGAAAGCAAAGGGTAATTAAAATCAATCAGTGTCAGAATGGCAGATTTCAGAGAGGTGCCCTGGGTCTGGTGCTGTTTAACATGTTTATTAATTATTTGGATGCTGGAATAGAGAGGATCCTGATCAAGTTTGGGAAACTGAAAGGAATCACAAAAACTTTGGAAAATAGGAATGGAATTCACAAGGATGGTGCTGTACTGAAGAGCTGGGCTAGAGATAGCATTCAGCAAGGTGTTCCACCTAGGGAAAAATAACCAAATGCACACAACAGAATGGAAGGTAACTGGGTCAGACAGTAACATTGCTGAAAAGAACCTGGGGGGTTTGCTCTGTGACAGATGTAACATGATCCAGAAATATCATGAAGTAATGAAAAAAAAAAAAAAGAAAAAAGCAAACCAGAAGCATTCGGTATGATTAGGCCTCATCTAGAGTACTGTGTGGAGTTCTGAGACATGAAGAATTGGGAAGGGGGGGTAAAGTTCCCAGAAGTGGGCAACAAAAAGTGTTTGGCAGGCAGGCCATGTGAAGAAAGGTTGAGATAGCTAAGTACATTTAGTTTGGGGGAAAAGAAAGTAACAGGGGACATGATAGCAAATATTTCAAATATTTGGAAGAACAAATGTCTTCCCTTGCCACAGAGGGTAGGACATGATGCAATGATTTTAAATTGTGGTTAAGAAGATTGTTTTATTATGTACGGGGCAGGGGACTTTACTTTTCAGACTGAAAGCCAAAGGAAGGAAACTGTAGAACCTCCTTCACTGGAGGCTGGATAAGCATTTAACAGGAATGATTTAAGAATAGCATTCCTGCAGTCATGCAGGGAGTTGGACCAGATGTCCTTGAGGGACCTTTCTAACCTTGTTGATTGTATGATCATATGAAATATTTAATTGCAGAAGATCTAACTTTGTATAAGCCTATACACATAAACTGTAAGTAGAAGATTCTTTGTCTTCCTGTTGTATGACAATGTTATTCTTTTTTAGCTGAGCTCCCTTGACTGATGTTAGTGAAAATCCACTGACTGGTAATACCTGTATACTAATCAAAGTTCCAATTATACGAATCCTCCAAGGAAATGTGCATCTGGATTTGTGTGTGTAAAATTTATGTGAGCCCAACATATTTGCACCTTTCCATATCAGACATCAAGAGCTAGGACTAGATTAATTTAGGATACTGTGATTCATTTTTTTTTTTTTTTTACTTTATTGGGTAATTTGACAATGAAAAATTCAGTGTCATGATTATTGCCTCCTCTTAGCATCCTTCTGCCATATGCTTTCATTTTCAGGTCATTAATTCACTCTGGCACATCTTTCAAGTAATTTTCCCTGCTTCTCTTGTTGCAGGAAATGTCTAACTACATCAGTATTCAGAAGAGGTTTTGAACTCTCAAATAATCTCTAGAAAATACAGCTATTTTCCCCCCAGAGATTATATCCATTTGCTGGGCCTTTAAAAACATTTAAAAATAATTGGCAGCACCTCATACTCTTTCAATATCAGCTGTATGTATTTGCAAAGCCCTTTCAGAAGGGGTTGATGCTAGAAAATAAAGCCAAAGCACACAATAAGCATTCCAGATATGATAGTACACTTCTATCTCCCTACTTCTGAGAACAGTAATTTAGCAATTGCTTTGAAACATGTTTGTAGTAGTGTTGTTGCCATAATTGTCCAGAAAAAAATGTGAAAGGCAAATATTCCTCTCTCTGCTATTTAGCCTAAGCACCAAGGACAGACAGCCAGAGAACAGGCACAGGCACAAAGGGTTAGGGGGTATGTGGCAAGGAGGCTGATGGCGGGGAGAAGGTTAAGTGGTAAGGAGTGGCAGGTACCAGGGGGCAAGTGAAAAGAGGACAAGGGGGAGGGGTCTGGGCCCGCATCCCCTGCCATTGTAACAGGGAAAGCAGCAGTGAAGGAAGAGGTGGGGGCAGAAAGGTGATAAATGATTCTCCAATAATTCAATTCTGTACATGGAAAAATTAAAACAAATATATACATTTCCATGTATAGAATCTGATTTTGGGGGGGGGGGGGGGATCATCTTAAATTTGAAGTCATCTTGAATTTAGGAATATATACTATTTAATTGTCACTTAACATACATTCCTTGACCCTCAGGAAGTTTTTATGGAAAAAGAGTACAGGAATTGCTACCAATGGTTGTCTATCAGAATATAATCTGACATATAGATGACTGAGTAAAGGTGGAGACATAGCCCCTGCTTTCCCTTTTCTGTTGGTCTATCCAACTACAGTATAGAGAAGGCAGCAAGTGGCATCATGGTAAAATGTAATGTGGCTCCTTGTGTTTTAGAGGTTGCAGGGAGGGCTTGTATCTCCTATAGTTTCTTCTGAGGCAGAGCAAATTGAAATCACTCGTCAGACAAGCCAACAAACAAACACCATAGTGTAACTATGTTTGAGTGCCCTGTGTGTGCTAGAGTACATAAGCTCCTCTTAAACAACTAGGGACAAAGAAAGAGTGTATCACCGAAGTTTGCTGATGTTGCTTCTGACTCCTTAAAGTATCGTAATGATGCTTCTGATGATACCTTATCTTGCACTGCATATTTAATTTACAGAAGAAAGGTAAGTGTTTCATTTTATTATGTGCTGTATTTGGATAAATAATGTATTATCACTATGTAAAATCAAATTGAATACATAATTCAGGTCTAAACTATGATGATGTCTATAAGACATTAATAAAAGATTGTTTCAAAGCAAATGGGATGAGTAATATGAATATAAAATGGCTGAAAACTATATTTAAACATTGCTTGTATTTACAAGCTGTATTTTCATTAACAATTAAAGTAAAGCTATTTATTTTTGCTGCAAAGAGGGTGATTAAAAATATCTGGTAACTGATACTCTTTGTTTAAAGGTTCTGTACCTGTATAGAGGAATAAAGGAGTATAAAGTAGATCCTTCCTCCTCCTCCACATGAGCTATCTGCATTGAAAGACAGAACCCCTGTGTATGCATTACTGTCTCCCCTCCCTTTCAAATGGGTAAAGTCTTTGTTCCAACTATTTCCTACCCAAAATGATGGCCAGCCTCGTTGAAATAGCATGAGGAAGAAAGTAAGCTGCCTGGCAGGAAAGGTCTGATACAGCTAAGTGATAACCCTAGAGTAAGAGGGAATACAAGATGAAATTATGACTCTGTCACAATTTGGTGACCAGTTCTTTGCTAAGACAGTGAAACTAAGCATAACTGCTTCTTCTAGGCTTGTGGCTTTACGATCTAACCATAAAATGAGTATGTGCAAGGGGGTACACATTTTTAGGAAAAAAGTCCGTATCTAATTTCCTGAGGGAGCAACATTCACTGAATGAATTCTTAGCAGCAACTTATTTCCAAGGAACTATTTAGTAAAACTGTGCACCAAGAATAAGGCTTATCTTAGATCTCCAGCTTGCTAATGCCCCCTTCCCTTCTCCTTAGGTCCAATGGCAGACATACATTTCATCTCAAGTCAGCTATCCATGCAAAACCCATCCTTGTGAAAAGGACCTTCATGAAGCCCGTGCACTACTTAAATTCACATATTAGGAATTAAGTAGTTCATAGTGACTGTGTTGTAGTTTGCAGTGATTATGATGGCCTTTTTCAGAGGAGCATATTTCACTAAACATGTCAGGCAGAAAGCAAAGCAGAGTAGTACCTTATAAACTAACTCACTGTGAAACTCATTTCTGAATGAGTGGGTGCATCTACATGAGATGTTTAGTTTAGAGTTGCCTAATTAGCTCCACAGAAAAAGTCAGTTTCTATATGTCTGGCCCTGTTAGGCCTCAGTAAAATAATAAATGTCTCTGTAGTATAGTGCTGCCCAACACAAGTACTATCCTATGGTGGCGTTATTTAGTGCACTGCAGTATACATGTAGGCACTGATGGGACTGTCTGGGGCATGAGGGTGCTTCAGTGCGGGGGCTGCCTGCTGGCTAGCCCCACACTGAGGCAACCTTGTGCCCCAGCCAGCACCTCCATAGCACATTGAGCAGAGGGGAGCAGCCCCAGGCTGGCAGGTTGACCCTCAGCCCCCTTGCCAGCAAGCGCTGCACTATCCCAGCAAAGTGTGCTGCGATCCCAGGCACACTTGTAAATGCTGCACCCAGAAAAAATTAACTCCCATGCAAACTGCCCCGGAGTTTATTCAGTTGAATTAGTTTCATGTGTAGATGCTCCCAGTTAATTTTTAAGGTGCCACCCTGACCTTCCTTACGTCTCGCTTCAGGCTAACATGGCTAACTAAGGGCCTTGTCACATGTGATGCTTGGCATGTGTTTATTCTGAGATTGTAGTAAGCATTACTGTACTGTATTAAAAGTTAGAATGTATTCCGAGCACTTAATGCATACTATGATCAATGGTTTGTCAGTCTCAGCCCCTGTACCACATCGGAGTCTTGAGCTGTTTCAAGACTCCTGTGGAGTCCCTGGGCTGGGACCCACAATCAGTAGACGTGGCTCCCAGCTGTGGAATCATGATCTCTCAGACTATATCTATGGAAGGGTCATACATTAACACAGATTACTTCTAAATGTATGAAAAGGCATATCTTTGCTGATACAGGAGCACTTAGAACGTGACCCTGCTTGAACATGCAGATGCTAAGGGTGCCTGTACACGTGCAGTGAGGCTGCTCTGATACACTGTAATTACTCGATTAATTGAATCTGCTGGAGTGTCATAATTACTATACTCCCGCAGGCTCCAGCATCATGTATCAGCATCCTCATGCTAAAAGATGGCAGTGGGGGTGCTTTAACTAGGACCTTTAGTTAAAGTGCCCCTGCTGCCATTTTTCAGTGTGAGGACACTGATACACGTGACACTCCAGATGCTTTAATTAGAGCGGTTCTCTTGATATGTGGGTTTTGTGAGAGAGAGGCTTTCTACAGAATTTAAGTGTGAATCCTGGAAAATGGTTGTAGTACAGATGTCCACATTTTCCAGTTTATAAAACTGTAGCTTTCCTAAGGAATGAAAATCCAAGTTAACTGGCATCTTTGTGAGAACAGCCTGCTCCATCTTGATCACATTCTCTTTGAAATATTGACCTTTTGTTTAGTTACAACTGTACATGTGTAATATTTAATAGAGTGGAAACAGAATTCAATACTATAAATATAATTATGTTCAGGAACATCTAGTTTTACTGGAAAAAATTGCTAATATTTAAGAGTCATTTTAAGTTGAGAGTAATTGCAGTATTGAAAAAATTTAATATCGAACTAAAATAAAGGGAAAATACAGAAAATGTTCCATGGGAATGCTCTTCTTTCCTATGCCTCAGATCAGTAGAATGTGATTATTTTTGTTGTATGATTGATTTGAATTTAGTAACATGTTCATAGTAAGCCACCAGGAAAGTGGTGTTTTTCTTTGTTTCTTCAGACACTGTCAATACTTCTTGTTTATATGAGACTTATTTATCACCTTAGTCATACATTGAAATATGAGTCACCACAGATCAAATTTGTTTGTGGAGTTATACATGGTGCATACTAATTCAAAACACATTGTTTTCTGTGTCAACAAAGGTTGCTTCCGTAATAATTTATATAGGCCATACTTTTCTCCAGTTGCATGCTTGTAGTCCTCTTCAAGTACCAAATATTGCTGGAGTCCAGCTACTGATTAAGAATTTTTATCCCTGTTCATTGCATATAATAGAAGTTTTTTCCAGGGAAGCCTGTTCAAAACAACATAGTTTACCAGTCTACATCTTTCTGAGACTCTTAAACATAGTTAGACTTACACAAGATTTAGAAAATATTGTGGCCTAGTTCCAAAATCTTACCCAGACCTCATTTGTTCCCAATGTAGTTAGAAATTAAAATATTTGGGACATTGTCTTCCATTGTTTATTTCTGGTAAAATTATATCTCTAGTTTTTCTGCTGTGGTTTTTGTATCTTGCTATTATCAGTGTCTTCAATGACAAGTACTTCTTCAATTATTCTGTACTGCAACCTGAAAAACATTCCCTCTCTTTAGTGAACTAAGGTTTACAAAATACGTTACTCAAGATGAAATTCATCCTGGATAGAAATTCTCTCCTCCCCCAATGGCCCTAGATAGCACTCAAACACTCAGAAGGTATGTCTACATGTGCAATGATGGCTCATGAATTAAGCTGTGGAGCATATTACTCTGGAGTTAATTGCTTTCAGGCATACCATATGAATGTGTACCCAGGAGCAATTAACTTTGGAGTAATAAATTCCATTTTATTCATGTGCAGCATGTGGAGCCTGGCTGGAGCAGCCCCCATGGCAGAGGGTCCCAGGGGTCAGCCTACTAGCCTGGGACTGTTCCCAGTGTGAACAGGAGAACCTCAGCATGAGGCTAGCCAGCAGGCAGCCCTCATACCGAAGCATCCTCATTCCACAGTCAGCTAGGGCAATGTCTACACATGCACTGCTGTAAAGTTTTTTACTTCACCGCAAGATAGTACCTGTATTTATTTCTATGCACTATCCTCCTTTGGAGTACATTAGTTTACTCCAGCCTAATAGGGCTGCACATGTAGGGCACATCTACATGTTCCCCTATAGCAATGTAGTGATACACTATGGTGACATATGGCATGCTATGGCAATGTAGCAATCATGCGGGCTTTTCACCCCCTCATCCAAGTCATTAATGAGGATATTGAACAGCACTGGGCCAAGTACTGACCCCTGGAGTATGCTGCTGCCCACATCTCATCAGGATAACACCAATCCATTCATTTGGACTCTCTGTGTCCTACTTCGCAACCAGTTTCACACCCACTTGACGGTCCCACAGTTGAACCCAATATCTTCCAGTTTTCTGATCAGTACCTTGTGGGATACCAAGTCAAAGGCTTTCTGGAAGTCAAGGTACATAATGTCAACCACTTTTCTCTCATCCAGGTCATGAATCACTCATCATAGAAAGAAATGAGGTTGGTCAGACAAGACCTGCCAACAACTAAGCCATTCTGGCTGCCATTCAGTATCATGCCTTCTGCAAGTTTATCGCATATAGCCTCTTTGATGATTCTAGGATTTTGGCATTTTGAATGTTTCCTGTAATACAAGTTAAGCTAATTGGCCTGTAATTTCCCAGGTCTTCACACTTCCCCTTCTTGAAGATGGGCAAACCATTGTCCCTCTTCCAGTCCTCTGGGATTTCTCCAGAAGCCCATGATTTTTGAAAGACCTTTGCCAGGGGCTCTGCGATTAATTTGGCCAACTTTTGCAGCACTCTTGGGCGGAGTTTATCTGGTCCGTCTGATTTATATACATCTAATTTCTTTAACTGATTGTACACCAGTTCTATCACAATGGTGGAAATGGTGTCAATCCCACTCTGCTCGTTCTGTGCCCTACCTGGCATGTTGTTACCCTTGGTCTTGTGGAAGACTAAGACAAAATAGTAATTTAGGAGTTATTGTTTTATCCTGACCATGTATCCTGAGGCCTTGAGCAGTGGCCCCACACTCCCATTCGTTTTCCTTTTACTTCCTCGTAGCTAAAGAAGGACTCCTTTTTGTCCTTGATTCTTGTAGCTAATTTTAGTTCTGTTTCTGCCTTAGCTTACCTAATCTGTTTTCTACAAGTGTGGGCTATTGTCAAGTAGTCTTCCTTAGAGGCTGTCCCAAGCTTTCATTGTTTATATGCCTCTTTCTTTTTCTGTAGGAGGGCTGCAACTTTCCTGCTTAGCTAAGAGGGTTTTACCTTCTGCTACTTTTTTTTCCATAAGGGGATGGATTTTCTCTGAGTCTTAAGGATTGTATCCTTAAGGAATGACCATTTTTCTTGTGCTCCCTTTACCTGTCGTCCTTGGTTTCTCAGGGCATTCTCTACTAGTGACCTGAGCTTATTAAAATCTGTGTTTTTGAAGTCTAACACTTTGAGCTTGTTATCTGTTTTGTCAGCCTTGTGATGGACCATAAACATAATGATTTCATGGTCACTATTGCCTAGGCTGCCTTCTATGTTTAAGTTGGTCACCAGGTCATCTTCTTTGGCCAAGACCAGGTCAAGAACTGCATTGCCTCTAGTAGATGCACCCCTGAATTGTCTTAATGCACATTAGGCAAATATGCATTAAGTTTAGGCTCATGTAAAAGCACATATAGACATACCCTCTGAGTCTAACAGGGTTGAAAACTGCTGGAATAAAGACTGCATTGCTAAAACTTTTTTGCGCTCTTCTCAAATGAACAGTACATACAGTTGTACACTTCTGTGTTACAGCAATTATTATTTTATTAGGGATAATAACTAGCACAATATTAAAATGCAGTACCTTCAATGTAATTCTAATGTAATTGTACTGTAATTACATACAATTACAGTACTTTCACTTTAATTGTAAGTCAATGTAATGTAATTTCTTGAAATGCATTTTTGGACAATGCATACAAGACTGTCTTTGAATTCTGTTGTAATTTATGCCTAAAACTTATTTTTTAGGATGGGCTTTTTGAAGGGCAGGTGAAGTGTATCTGTTATAGCAATAAAAAGTGCATATATGTGTAATGTTCATAACACTGTGTGTTGATTGGATTCTCTGGCTTCCAGCTTTTGTAAGTTGTTTGTTCTTATTCACATGGCTTTGCAGCACCTGGTAATTGTGTGCCTATATGCATAGAGAACTGCTTAGCACTCCACATGTAGTTTTGTATTTGGAATTGTCAGATGTGTTTCTAAATGTAAAGGTCTGAATGACTAGGTACAGGTATTATACTTAATACACATTAAGCACATTTATATGAGCCATGTTAATGTACATTAGCCTAATTTAATACACATTAAAATGGAAACTTTAGGTTAATTGTGCCTAAATATGATACCTGCAGGGATGAAGGTAAATTAATCTTAGAAGTTACAGACTGTTAATTTTTTCCAGTAATGTATCTCCCATGAAAGGTTCATTTCTTCCTTAGATATAAAGGGCTAAAGGCCTTCCCAAAGCCCACAAGTTCATTACCCTTCAAGGGGGAGAAGAGATCATTAAAAGGAGACACACCCCCTTTCCTTCCTTCCTTCCTTCCTCCTTTAAGGCTCAAAGAGTAACATTATTTTTTCTAGATGTAGATAAGCAGTCTGATTTTAGCAGCCTGTGGCTGTGATGTCCCTGGAGCCACCTCAGCCCTTATCAACTTTTTTCTCTTTAGGAAATTTCCCCTTCCACTTTCCTGCCATCCCTTGATGGGTTTATTTTTTAGAAAAAGGGCTCCCTAAGCCTGGTCTCGCACTCATGAACACAGGTGTCCATACTTCTCACCTTAAGGACTAACTGGGGAAGGCTCCATCCTCCCCAATACCCACATGCCTCATCAGTGTCACAAAAATTAATCGACTCGTAAATGCTGCTATGGGCTACAGGCTCCTCCTGGCTCTGTTTGTCCTTATACTAACCCCTCTCTGGGCTACAGACATTCTGGCTTCCTTGATCTCTGGCTGTGGTGCTGTCAGCCTTTGCTTCTTCTCCTTAGACCTTTGCCTCCTGCTAGGCCTGTTGAGACCCATAGGTTCTCCAGCCCAGCCAATCTCCATCTGTGGCCCTTCTTGGCCTTCAGCCCTTCCTGAGCCCTGGCCTCACTCTTAGGCCTGTGAGACTATGGGTACCATGACCCTACCTGCTCCCTGAGTCCTCTGGTCCCTCTGCTCTGTCTCTGGCCCCAAGCTAGCTGGGAGCTCCTTGCGTTCCCTTAGTCCCTTCCACAAACTGCCAGTGTTGTTTATTCCATTTGATGTTAACCAATAGCCCCTCTCTCCATGGCTCTCAGGGCTAGATTGCCTGTCCAGCTCCAGCTCTGGGTTTAACTCTAACACTCCAGCCCCTGTCATTCATGTGAGATTCCTAATTGCCCCCTGGCACATCTGAAGGGTGCTTGTCAGGCAGCCTGACTCTTCTTAAAGTAGCAGGGGCATCACACTTCCTGCTACACAGCCAGATGTAAATATTTTTACCACTTCGGACAAAGGTTTTATCAAATGATTCTGAACATCTTTGTCCAGGTGCTCAATCTGAGATACCTTGGCATTCAGATTTATAGATGTGCTGAGAAAGTGGTGCTCCAGTTTAAGTTACTGGGAGCTATGTTGGCTCAGTAGCTATGAAAATCCAGCACAATCTGGACAAGCAAAGGAAAGAATAGACAAGAAATCACAATTATTCTGCATTGGAAAAAGATGGAAATCACTGTTGTGCTGGATTAACACGAATGCCTCAGTGCAAAATGCTACAAATGTTTTTTGTATGAAAAATATGTAGTACCTTCCTCCATGCTAATTATGTTTTGTGGTGGCAGTGTGAGTTGAAAGGTATTTAAGACAAGTCTTCATTGAACAAATTTAATGTAAAAATGACAGCTCGAGTTCAAAGATCTCTGGCTTTTCAAGTTAGTTTATGCTGAGTCCAATGAACAAGAATGATTTAATAATGCCTGAAACTTTAATTAGGGTCCGAGCCAATATCTCTGCTTTCTTCAATTTCCTCAGCTGTATTAGAAATGCCTGTAAGAAAGTCATAAATTAGTACATTATATCCGGGATAAAACATTTATTAACTTGAGGAGAAGTAGACTGAAAAAGGACTTCTCGTATCCTCATATTCTTCCAATATCATTCTCATTTACTCTTCAATTGGCAGTTTAACTGGGTATTGTTTGGCCATAGCTAAATGTATCACTATGAAATTAAGATGACCCCCTATAATAGAAGAGACTAAGGAAACAATCAGTTTAAATACCATATATGTCTTCTGACTGCCTTAATTCACTGCAGGGCATGTGTACTGTACTCCCTTTGGCTTCTGTAGCTTCACTCCTTCATTTTATTATTTCCTATTTACAGGTAATGTATTAAGAAAACAATGATATACCAATCTGATGCAGCAAATAGTTTTACAGTCTATTTAGTTTTAAAATCTACTTAGCTCCATAGAGCTTGACAAACCCTGGGGAATACTAAATCTTTCTAATAATCACAATCTTCAAATTATCATGCTCATTTATTATTTGTTAAGTATCAGTGAAGTGCTTAGTGCTGTGTGCAGAACACCAAATTATCCCAACCTTTCACCAAATAACAAACATTTTATACAGCACTATTTATTAATAGCTGTTACTGTATTTTATAAATGAGCAATGTATGGACAGATGAAAACTGAACAGAAAGGACAACTTGGAAAGCTAGTTGGAAAGTAGAAATAGGGTTTTTCTTTAATATAATGTTTTATGTAAGACTGACTTTTCTTGTAAGTATCAGAAGATTTTTAATAAAATCCCCAATTGTTAAAAATGATTTGTCACATCATCATGACCAAATATATTTGATAGACCTGATATTTACAGCTCTCAATCTTACTGAACAGTTTTCTATTCACTAAGTGTTACTGGAAAAATTAAGAATGTTTTAAAATAGCTATTTCAATTATTTGTTTCTAGTAATAATTTAGTCCTGGGCACAGCTTTCTATTAAAAGATTTAAAAGCACTTTAGAGATTTTAGTAAGCTGAGTCTCACAACATCCCTGTGGAGAATATTAGTAATTTTTTGACACAATCAACTAAAGTTAAGGGCCCTGTGGATTGTGTCAGGTAAGAGAGGAAAAACAATGACCAAGTCAGCTGTTTCTTCAATGCAATTTGATTTATTTAAAATGAGTATACAAAGTCCTGTTTCCCTGAACAACACAGCAGGAGACAGGATTTTTTGCCTATAACTCCCGGTCCTTTTTTAGATACCATCCATCCCCCAAACTCCCCCATGATTATATTTTTCTTAGGGTTGCTTCTATAGTGCTGCTGTGTGAGGTCTGTTCTATGACAATGTTTCTCTGGTCCTTCTGCCTCTTATATTCATAAAGATCTTCATAAAACAAGCTCCTCTGCACAAAGTCTTGCAAGGACCTTTGATTTAGCTGATTACACATATCTATTGCTTTGATAGAGGCTACTATTGCTTCAAACTTAACTTTAAGGCTCCATAAAAGGGGTTTAACTTACGCTATTTTGTTTCAAATGAAGAACAGTTATTCCAACCTTTGGTTGCAACAAAAGTAAAGTTCTTCACAGTATTTTCATACAAATCTCCTCATCCACATAGGGAAATATAGAATTATATATAATATATATTTATATAAAATGAAGACATATTCAAATGTCCTGGGAAGGAATGCTATACTAGACAACCAGAAAAGTTACAGTGTAACCTTAGATCATTTCCAGTAGGAGTTCTAGGAAGATGCCTTTCTGTAGAAAGCTTTTAAGGTTCAGCCTTACTCTATCACTTAGGAAACAGATACTCTATCACTTAGGAAACAGATGCTTCTTCAGAGTCCTCACAAATAACAGCAGGCAGAAACTACTGCAGTTTTGAGTGCTATATCCTTGCTAACCCCTGCTGTGTCTTCAGGAATACCATAGTTGTGGAGCTTTCCTTTTAGTGGCACTGCTAACTCATGGTTCATCTTGGAAAAAACAGTATTTTAATGGACGGGTCCTGTGTGAGGTTGCTAATAAACAATTGCCTAGGGCTACCTTAGTAGAAGTAGGCCTAGCCGGGAGACAGTCTATCACTATGATCTTCTAAAAGATAATGTAAGCTTACCTAAAATATACTAAACATAAATGTTTGGTGTACGAAATGAAGGCTGGGATCTTTTCTTCAACGTGAGTTGGTTCTCCCATCCTTACTTGTTAGAAATTCCTAGTTAGTTAGTATCCTTAAAATACTTTCTCCTGTTTAAATATATTTTGCACACTTCAAATTTTGATGTCTTCTAAATGCGTAAAAGATTATAAAGGATTTACACATTCCGCAAAGATACTTTGTGATGCACATACCTTCTAATGTACTCTAAATAAGACATTGTCCCAAAAAGGGCAGACCAGTTTATCTTGGTCTGCAGTATCTTCAGAGTTCACACATTGAAGAATAATAACAAAGAAAGTCTGGGGATGGGCATTTAGTGTTCTTCCCAGACTGATTATTATCAAAGACATTTGTACAGTTCTCCATCTCAGGTTGTAGTCTTTAAGAAAACAGAAGGAACATTTTTAAACCGTGCTCCTAAAAACAGCTAAGAAACTACATTGTGAAAAGCAGCTCAAGGATAAGTTACTTTGTCCATTTTCCATTTTCAAGGAGTCTGTTTAGGAGAAATAATAAATATTATAACATCTTTTCTCATCGGAATCCACAGAACGTCAAAAGAATGGATGACTTTCTGCTACTTATGCTCTTTTTATGAGTGTTTTCCTATCACTATTAGTCTTGGTTGAATTTTAACATCTGTTGTCTAATGTATTTGTCTTACACTCTGAACGTTTTGTAGAAGGACTGACTGAAGAATTTATCTGAGGTTGATGGGGAAAATGGTGGGTAAGAAGAAGTTGGAGTTTGGACAATAAATTATGTAAGTATACGCATGTTACTTGTATATACTTGTGTTATATTACTGGTGTTATTTTTGAAGGCCTATATTGGAATCATCCAGTATTAAATTAAATTAAATTCAAACACTTCATTAACATAAATGTTATTTCTGTCTGAGATAACTTGCTGCTAGCTCAGCTGTCTTGTGCATTTTGTACTTTTGATGTTATCCATATAATTTAAAAATATAAAAGCAAATATATTAACATTTAATTAAGTCAGGGCATTTCTTTAGTCTTTCATTATATTTTTGCATATAACTATGTCCATGGACATAGGAGAAAAATATCATATTTAAATATAATGAAGCTAAGAAAATGGAAATATGAAATACTCTATACACATAACTTGGTTAACTGAATAATGAAGTTGGAAATGCTTAGACTTTTGGAATTTGTGGATTTCAGTATGATTAGTAGCCTATCTTAATGTTCATTCTGTCTATCCAGAGCTGTTATATAATTCTCCCATTAGCACTAGAAATGCTACAAATAAAAAATTGCAACAATTTATTTTCTGTCTTTTCTCTACCTTTCCTTCTGTCCCATTTGATTTTATTGTTCCATTTTTATTTTTAACTTTATTTTAATTACAGAACAATGTGAAATGTAATTAACTTGAGGATCTTATTAATTTCACATTTAGCTAAAACAAGAAAAGTTTAGCTTGAACCTGCGTTTATGTTAAAGCCTCAGTGCAGTAGTTTAGAATTAATGAAAGTTATAAAGTCAAAAGAGAGAGGTTCCAGGCCTCTTAGAAGCCTTCTTGAGAAAGATTTGTACTGAAGTAGGGTTATTTGAATTGATCTTATAAAGGTATTTAACAGAATATGTTAATTGTATAAAGACAAGGTCTCTCTGGATAACCCAAGGACAAAGATGCCTTCAAAAAATGTATCCTTAACAAAGCTGATATGAACATGGACCTTAATCTTGCAAGCTGATTCATGTGGACACTGAGCCTGTCTACTGGCACTAGATTTCAGGATCAGCATCTGAATTATAGCTGAACCCTCAAAAACAAAACAAGACAAGACCCTAGAATCAAAATTAGCAAAGCTGACTTACATTTTGTAGATCCTGCTGAAACTTCCAGAGCAAGGTAAGCTTACTGAACATCAGCTAAGTAACTCTGTGCTTTTGACAAGTTCTTAACAATTGTATTGTGCATAGGAAACTTTAAAAAAAATACATGTACAAAGTTAGAAACATACTATGAATTTACTGACTTTAATTTCTGAAAAATACCTGATTTATTTTAAATGTGACCTGATTGTCAAGTTTCCATAAAAAATAAATGACTACCCTGCTGTGGAGTTTCTGTGATATTACCTTGGTTTTTAGTTTTTGAATGTATAGATTTCCAGTCATAGCATAGGAAAAAGTGTGCTAGGCAACTGTTTTGTTGTGTGCTGAGCACCTCCTCCCTCCCTATCTCTGGGCAGTATCATGGGCTGCGAGGAATTGTGGGAATCATTGTTTTCCAGACTGGCAATAAGCTTGCTGTGGGGTGAACAACATTTCATCCCATTTTTTTGCTGCTGAAGCTCAAATCCAGAAGGCAAAAGATTGCTGAATTCAGCAGCAAGATGATGTATCAGTTCTCACCCCAACAGCAACAAACTCCATTGCTGCTCTACATAGGTACAATTTCCAGAATACCTTGTGTTTTGTGACATCTCAGGCTGTTACTTAGCTGGGTGTAGCGCACTTGTTTTGGGAGTCAGGCATTTGCACAAAATTGGTGCTTGAGGATCACCGACTCAACGCTGGTAACACTGGCTTCAGCAAGGATGTGGTGTTTGTGTGATGATCTTCCAAATTGATGTGGAGAATTTTCCAGATAACTCTCCAGGTTCCTAAGATGATGATGGTACATCACCCATATTTCATGTCTGTAAAGGAGGGCGGGGATGATGACTGCATTATAGACCTGGATTTTGGCATCTTTCCAAAGATTGTGATGAATAAAGACATGCCAAAGCAATTTTGCAAAGTAGGCACTTGTTAGCACATCCTGTGCTGGATCTCCTGATCAACGGTTGTTCTCTGAGACAGGTGGTAGGGGGAAGTATTCAACTACCTCCAAAGTGTTTCCCATAATGGTAATTTGGGGGGTGTCAGGGATGCTGATCAGGCAGACCAGCCTAAGCTACATCTGCACCAAGCTCCAGTGAACTGTGCCCCAGTTTAGAAGCAGCACGCATTCTGTTTATCCATTTAGTACAAGAGAAGCCCTGGGTCTATAGGTTCATTAACATTTCTGCTGTGGCAAGCCTCCTGGTTCTTGCATACTGGTTCTCCTTGTTCCTAACTCTGGTTTTCAAGTTTGTTCTGGACTTTAACTTAGGGTTTTCCTTGGTTCTGCTTTCTGGCTCCTGACCCTGTTTTGACTCTGTTTTTGGACTTTGTCCTGTGGATTGGCCCCTAGATTGGTACGCAGCATCTGACTCCTGGATCCTGACCCTGGACTCTGTCACGGACTCTGCTTCTGGATCTCCCTCTGGCTTTGGTATATGGCTTCTGCCCTTTTACCCAACCCCATTTCTTACTTTCCCTCAGTGGCCTAACCATTAGGACAGACTGCCTATGCCTTGATCCCTTACAGTGGGTCCTGGTCATGGCCTGGGGCAGACTGCTAGAACACTTTAGTCTTCTTAATGTTGAGAGAGAGGCCCAAAGTTTGGTAGGCTTCTTCAGAAAGATCCACCATGGTCTGGGGGTTTTCCTCAGTATGCTCAAGGATGGTTCAGTTGTCAGAATACTGAAGATCAATAATGACTGATGGTCTTTGAGCAATAGCAGCCCATATTATAGACTCCTCCATCCACTTGGTATTCAGTGTCAGTTCTGAAAGGAAGACAGTCCTTAATGAGAACAGTCCTTAATGTCAAAAAATGGAGAACAGAATTGTAGTGATGATGCATCCTTGCTTGACCCCAGCTTGGATAACAAATGGAAGTGTCTCCTATCCAAGACATAAAATGGTCATGATTATCTGGGTGTGGAGTAGCCTCAGGATCTTGATATACTTTCTAGGAAATCCAAATCTTGCCAGTACTTTCCACAAGGCTTCACATTAGATGGAATCAAAGGCCTGAGTAAGGTCATTGAAGGCCATATATAGATCCTGATGTTGTTCCTAACACTTTTCTTGTGTAGCAAAACCTCCAGATTTGGGGTAAGTTTTAAAATTTGATTTTAGGTAGTAAGTTTTATTTTTTGCAAATAAGTGCTGATTTATAACTGATTATTACTATGCTTGTATTAATTTTTTACTGCTTTTATACTGTGTGATTACCGTTTTAGGCCTACATATGTAAGTTAGCATAAGTCATGTCAAGTTTCCATCTTGTAATGTCAAGCCTTCACCTTGTGTCCCCTGATGCTGTAACCTATGACTCATACCTACCCCTTCTACGTAAATTGGTCCCTGGATGAATGGGGATTAATGCGGGTGCTTGAGAGGTAGGCAGTAGGTCTAAAAATAGCTTCCTCTGAATGACTGAACCATCAAAACCAATACCTGGACCAGTGACCCAGTCATTGGAACTATTCTCAGTATTCAAGAAATAAAAGATGAGGCAACCCACCATTGTGCCAAGGCTGTACATGCTCAGTAAAAACACCTGGAACCCTCTGGAACAGGACTGACATTGCCTGGACAGACCATCCCCATAGGAGATCATAGGTAGTCTGCCCCATAAAAAGAGGTAGTGAAGACTGACTCCTTGGGAATGCCATTTCCATCTGGACCAGATCAGTTCCACATCCCAATGCCTATCCACCCCAGAGGCCCTGCCAGCGACCCCCTCTGGACAACACCAAGGTGAAGGAAACACCAGCTGGCCATCAAGGACCAGCTTTCAGCCTGGGATAGGAAGATATCACCTGCACATTTCCTCCTCCAATTTGGACTCTAACTCTCTCACTTCAGCCCCAGCACCAAGCCTCTTTAACCCCTGCTGCCATTGTGCATGTGTGTATGTGCATGCGCGCAAAGGAACAAATAAGATATTGTGTCACCATCTCCCCTGTTCAATAAAACCATTGTCATTTGTAACCCTGAGCTGAGTTGTGTTTTACTGAGCCCCGGTCCCTTCCCTATCTTAAATTCCGGTTTCTGTCTCTGTCTCTCTCGGCTCCAGCCCCCCATTTTCCTGATTTCTCAATTCTGTCTCCCCTTTCCTGTCATCTCTCAGCTCCTTTCTGCTGTCCGCCCCGCTCCCAAAGCTTTTTGTCTCCTTTCTGTCCCTTTTCTGTTCCCCTTCTACAGCCTCTTAGCCACATTGCTTTCTGCATACTCTCAGCCTCACTCCCACCACTTTTGCCTCCTATCTGTCCTTTTCTGCTTTCAGCCTCTTGGCCCATTTTCTTTCTGAGGACTCTCAGCCCCGCTCTTGCTGCTTTTTGCCTCCTCTCTGTCCCTTCTCTTTTCCCTTTCTGCAGGCTCTCAGCTCCACTCCCACCACTTTCTGCCACCTCTCCCTGATCCCTATCTTTCCCTGACTTCTCTTTCACTCTTTCTCTCCCTGTGTCCTCCAGCCTCCCCTGTGCCCTGCAACTCTACTCCCAGTTTTCCTCTCCCCATGTACCTCTCAGCTTCCCTATAGCCTCCTTGCTCCGGCTCCAGCCTCTGAGCTTCTCCTTCTGCTTTTTTGCTCTGACAGCTTTCTGCTTTCAATTAACACCAATTAACCTTAAATTACCCCAACTCCCCTCTAGTCTTCCAGTTCTATTCCTGGCACCAGCAAATTTTGTCTCTGTCTCCACCAGCAGTAACTTAAAGTAACCCCAAGCCTTAGTTCCTCAGCCCAGCTCTCTCTAGTCTACTGGTTCTAATCCCAGTCCCAGCAACTTTCACCCCCTACAGTTTCACTCTCTTTCTTACCTCAGTCTTCCCC
>JAGPOW010003395.1:32152593-32166597 GCA_030014935.1 Caiman crocodilus
TGCATTCTGTCTGCACCCTGAAGTCTCTGGATTTTCTTTGTGAATTATGCTTGTATACCAAATAGTGTTAACACTGCTTAGCACCTTGCAGCACCCTTGAAAGGATTTCACTGAACCCTTTGGTACTACAGCACCCTGGCTGGGAATCACTGACATACAGTATTTGAGGCAAATTTGGCATAGGTAACTAGAGAAAGAATGGCTAACAGCTCGGCATCAAGAAAGTTACTATTGTTGAAGGATTACTTCTGCCTCAGAGCACTCAGGAAGTGAAACTAATCAGGTTAATTTTTTCTCAGTTATTAATTACCAATTATATACTGGTACAACTGTGTTAACTTCTCTAGAACTAATCCAGATTTATACAGTGAGAGAGAAGAATTAGTCCCAAAACCTGCAGCTGTCAAGCTACAAAGTAACTATTCTTAGCAGGATAGGTAAATTGCATGAACATTTGTCTCAGCACTTTGTTATGCTTGTTAATTGTCCAACAAAGACAGTGCTGAAGTTGCCAGCAGGAAAAAAAGCTTGCTTTATGTTTTTAATCAACGAAACAGTGTACCTTTTCAGTATAATGAATGGACTTAGTCAAATAATTTCACTGATATCCCAAGGTGTCATTGCATGTTATAAACCCTTGTACATGGTTTAGTCTATGTTTGTCTACTTTGGATATCTATATAAAAGAGGTAAAGTCTGATCTGCTTCTCCTCGAACTGCCAAAGACTGAAAGTACAGTAAAGGGTACAATCTCAGCTATTTTAAGGACTGCAGCAAAGTGAATATGATAGCAAGATCAAGGCCTTCAGTACTCAAGCATACTGATGAGTCCTATGAAAGTCAGTCCTTCCTGACCCTCATAGATGCCTTGGTTGGTGTATTGGTGTACACTGATGAAATGATCTTTCATGGGAACATGGAAGGCTTTTCTGTAGGGGGTTATAATGCAAAGATATGAACATCAAGCAGTAAAATGACTTCTGTATTATAGGATTTGTATTAGAATAAAATATATCTCTATTATATTTATTGTCTTTTATCCCAAAAAGTGTTTTGAAACCATGAGAGTCAGAACCAGAAAACATATTTTGCTGAATTTAGCATTTAGTATAAATAAAATTCACTGCATTCATTTTTTTTTTAGTGTGTAAACACCTCTCTCGTACTTTACTTAACTGTTTATATCAACACTAATCAGCCTTACTGTCTATCATTAAGGAATACAAATTATTCTTAGATTTTGTAAGGATGCTATGTTTGGTTTACTTATTTTAATGATTATGTGTTCTCTGTTAGTTTAGATGAAATATTCAATTAAGCAAAATCTTACTAAAGCAGAAAACTTTTCAGGAAAAAAATTATATTACGTAAATACTTTATCAAGAAATTCCCCTTTGCAAAAGGTTTATTTGATGAATGGCTTATAGTTACTAAAGGCTAAATAAATATAATTAAAATAATTAATTTATTATATTATGCTTTTGAGGAGAAATATCTTTTATAAGCTGCTTTTTTCCTTGAATAAGAGGTGAATCTAACTGGATTGGAATATATAGTTGAGTTTCAAAGATAACATGGAGGCAATAATATACCAGTGGAATATTGCAAAGGAGAGCTTGCGGGGTTCAGGATGGGATTTTCAGAAATGCACGGTATTGGCTCTGATTGACTTCAGCTGAAGAAAAGTTAGGACAATGCTGAAAACTTTTGGAAACGCAGCCTCTGAAGTGCAGTACTATACCATTGGGTTTAACTGCACATCCTCAGATCAGATTTGAATCTGTGATGCAGAACATGCTAGTAGTTTCTTCTTGAGTGTTTGCAACAGGAAGTAAGATAGCATATTTTTCAAAATATATTATACTGTAAAATCTGGAGTCTGGTTATCCTGTCAGGTCCTCATATACAACTATCACTGGTTTCAGTGGTGAGTATGCAACTAATAGGATAATTCAACTTCTGAAATTCAAATCTATCCTCTTTTCTTATAATGTTCTTCATGCTTTTTATTGTAGGCAGGGATTCTTTTAAATCTTCCTATCTGCCTTGGGTTTTTTTTCAATTTTATGTTCTTTAGCACAGAGGATTTGGGGTTCTTTTTTAGTCTCAGATGTATAGAGTACTGGTCATAGGGGATTCTTTATCCACTCTTGATTTGTGTTATTTTACTTTTGTAAAATAACATAAATAATAAATACCCATGCCGTGGGTGATGGAGGATTTGTAAATACATTTTATGGCCACATCCAGATGAGTGAGCATATGCCTGTTGCAGCATCTCAAAGCAGTTTGAGACACTGGAAGAAGCCTGCTGGGAACAAAAAAAATGTTCTCTGGGCTGCATATTTGCAGGGTGGACTCTAATTTTGATACTGGAAAATCCAAGTATCAAAAAAACCACAATGGGAAAAAGCGGCACAGGGTGCACTCCTGGAGCATACCCTGAAGCAACTGGAGCCTGGGTCCTCCAGAGAGATGCTCTGAAACCCAGCCAGAGCACCTCTATACCTGCCCCCTTCCCTTGCTGCTCCAGCATGCTACCTCAGCATGCTGGAGCAAATAGGAATGGGGAAAGCTGAAGCAGTGTCTCAGAGCACGGCTCCGCCTCCAGTAAGTAGGAATGTGGGGGAGACTGTGGCGGTGCAGGGGACTGTGTGTGTGGGTATGGGGAAATTGTGGGTATGGGGAATGTGGGGCTGGAAAAGGCTGCTTGGGAGGGCTGGGGGCCCTGCCTGCCCCCTCCCCCACACAGCTCACAGGCCCTCCTGCAGCATCAGCAGTGGCCATTGGGGTGCTCATGGCCCAGTACTGGCAGAGCCCCCAGAGGTACAGCATGGCCCCAGCTGCCTGAGACCCAGCACCACCTGTGCCATGGAGCCAGCCCAGCCCAGCCCAGGTTGGCCTGGGGGCATATATCTTCAGGGAGGACTGGGCTTCTCTTGCTGTCACCTGGGGCCCCCAGAAACACATGCAAGAGCCACACATCCTTGGGCTGAGCTGAGTCCTGCCTCCATGAAGCCAACCCAGCCCGACAGCATGTGAATGGATGGCCTTCACCTATTTCTGCTGGGAAGGAGGTTCTTCTCAGTCAGACTGGCTGATCCACTCCAAGAGGCTTTAAGCTAAGCCTTTTGGGGGATGGTAGGACTACCACCAATGCTGGCCCATGAGCAACACTTGCAAAGCGAGCAGATCAAGGCACTTAAGTGAGCCCGTAATAGACCCAGCCCTGGAACAATCTGCAGGCAAGGCTGTGGCCCCCCAAGGGGACACTTGCCTGCCTGTACATGAATGCCAGGAGCTTAGGGAATAAACAGGAGGAACTTGTCCTCCTGCTTAACACAAATAGTTATGATGTCATAGGGCTAACAGAGATGTGGTGGGACTCCACCCATGACTGTACCATGGATATAGATGGCTATACCCTGTACAGGAGATATTGAATAGACAAAAGGGGCGGGTCTGTAGCTCTCTATGTCAAGGAGAGCTACACATCCCTGCAAGCCGATATTGGTGACCAGGATGGACAACTGGAGGCCCTCTAGGTTAAAATCATACATATGGGGAAAATGGCACAGAGGACACAATGGTGGGACTCTATTACAGACCTCCTACCCAAAGTCAGGAGCTTGACCAGGAGTTCACCAGGGAATTGGCTGGGGCCACATGCTCCCAGTCCATGGTTGTCACGGGAGACTTCATCTCATGGGAAGAGTACTAAAGCTGAATGGCCACAAAGCCTCCTCTCATGCATGGATGACCTCTATCTGAAACAAGAAATCTATGGTTCAATGAGAGGTAAAGCACTGCTTAACCTGGTACCCAGGGACAACCTAATCAGTGACCTAACAATCGATGGGAATCTGGGTGACAGTGACCACGAGCTGATCACCTTCAGAATCTGTTATAAAGCTGGCAAGACAGTCAGCAATACAGAAGTCCTCAACTTCAGGAAAGCTGATTTTGACAGCTCAGGAGGCTTGTCAGTGAGTCCCTGAGGGACCACAACCCAAAGGGGAGGGGAGTTCAGGAAGAACGGTTGCTCCTCAAGGAAGTGATTCTTGATGCACAAGCTAATGCTATATTCTGTCTTGGAGGAAAGGCAGCAAAAGGGCAAAGCATCCCCTTGGCTCTCCAGGGAACTAGTGGACCTCCTGAAACTAAAAAGAAAGACCTATGAAGGATGGAGAATGGGATCCACCTCCGACAAAGAATATTCTGCAATGGTCTGGACCTACAGGGAACAAACAAGGAAAGCCAAGGCTGCAACTAAACTCCAACTAGCTACAAGTATCAAATAATAAAAAGTGCTTTTATAGATATGTGGGGAGCCAGAGGAAAATCAAGGGCAACACTGAACCCCTGTTAAACCAGAAGGGACAACTGACAACCAACACCCAGGAAAAAACAACCTACCAAATGGGTACTTTGTGTCAGTCTTTAATCAATCCCACGGGACACCGCTGCCCATTATGGAACAGGGAGGACCAGGTGAGGGAGATTTCTTGCCCTCCATCAATGCTGACCTTGTGTAGGAAAAACTTGAAAGGCTGGACACCTTCAAGTCAGATGGCCCTGACAATCTACATCCCAGGGTACTCAAGGAGCTGGCTAGCATCATAGCTCAGTCCCTGGCATAGATCTTTAAGAACTCCTGGCACTCCTGCCAATAACAACATCCTGAGGGTTAGCCAGCACAGGTTTGTTGCAGGTAGGTCTTGCCTGACCAATCTTATTTCCTTTAACAGCCAGGTGACCTATCACCTGGACAAGGGATATCTTGATGTTGTATATCTTGACTTCAGAAAAGTCTTAGATCTGGTTTCCCATGATCACGTCTTGGCAAAACTAGCCAACTACTGCCTCAGGTCCACCATGATCAATTGGCTCTGTGGTCAGACCCAGAGGGTGGTGGTTGATGGAAGTCAATCACCGTGGTGCCCTGTGACCAGTAGAGTCCCTCAAGGCTCTGTCTTTGGGCCTATATTTTTCAACATCTTCATTAATGATGTGGATATTGGAGTCAGAAGTGGACTGGCCAAGTTCACTGATGATACCAAACTTTGGGGTAAAGCATCCACACTTGAGGACAGGAGGTCAATCCAGGCTGACATTGACAGGCTCAGAAAATGGGTGGATGAGAATCTGATGGTGTTTAACACTGAAAAATGCAAGGTTCTCCACCTTGGGAGTAAAAACCTGCAGCATCTTTATAAGCTCGGCAGTGCTACGCTGGTTAGCACTATGGATGAAAAGGTCTTGGGGGTCATGACTGACCACAAGATGACATTAGTCTTCAATGTGATGTGGCGGCTAGTAAAGTGAGCAATATGCTGGCTTGCATCTATAGATGCTTGTCAAGCAAGTCCCAGGATGTCACCCTCTCATTGTACTCAGTCTTGGTGAGGCTGCAGCTGGAGTATTGCATCCAGTTTTGGGCTCTACAATTCAAGAAGTATTGGAGAAGTTTGAGAGAGTCCAGAGAAGAGCCACACATGTGATCAGAGGTGAGGAAAACAGACCCTATGACGACAGGCTAAGAGCTATGGGATTCTTTAGCCTGGAAAAGTGAAGGCTCAGGGGTGATCTGATGGCCACCTATAACTTTATCAGGTGTGTTCATCAGGATCTGGGATAATGATTGTTGACCAGAACCCCCACAACGGATGACAAGTTTGAATGGTTATAAACTCCTGCAAGGCCATTTCAGGCTGGACATAAGGAAGATTTTATTTCCTGTCTGAGCCCCCAAGGTCTAGAATAGCCTGCCATCGGAGGTGATTCAAGCACCTACTCTGAACGTCTTCAAGAGAAAACTGCATGTTTATCTTGCTGGAATTCTGTGACCCCAGATGACTTCCTGCCCCTGGGGCAGGGGGCTGAACTCGATGATCTTCTGAGGTCTCTTCCAGCCCTAATGTTTATGAAATATATAATGTCTACGAAATCTATGAGTCACTTGGAAGCAGGACGCAGCCCAGCCCAAAGGTGTCCAGCTCTTCCATGCGGTGCCAGGGGCCTCAGGTGACAGCAAGAGTAGCCTGGTCCTGCCTCAAGGTGTGTGCCCTTGGCCCAGGTTGTTTTGGCTCTGTGTGGCACAGGCAGTTTCAGGTGGCCAGGGTCACACCACACCACCAGGGCAGCTCTGCCAGTAGTGGGCCATGAGCACCCCAAAGGCCACTGCTGTGCCCTGCATTGTCTTTTACTGGGATTTTACCGTAGTTTTTTTACCAGGATTTCCCGGTATCAGATTTAGAGTATGTGATGCACATATACAGCACAGGGGAACATTTTTACATTCTCAGGGTGCCTCCTGCAGCATATCAAACTGCTTTGAGATGCCTCAACAGGCATGAGAATGCTCGTCTAGACGTGCCCTATGATAGTATCCATTATCTCCTTTTTGAAGGAGCAGTGCTAGTCATTTAGGGAGGAGAGCAATATCTCCCCCACCATGCTGAGTATTTAGCACCTAAAAGGTATTAGAAAGGTATACTTGCTGTGATCAAAGCAGAATGTAAACAGATATTTTGCCCAGAAAATTTCATATTAGAAACAAGAAATATGCTTGCCTCTGCAACATGAAAATCTAGTCACTAATAGTTTGTCAAGTTTGTAAGACTCATTAGAATAACTGGCACATCTACCTGATACAATACTATACTGGACAGAGATTTCATAAGTAGCTTTCTGAATAAGTTAATTCTGGTACCAGAAGCACCATAGTTGCATTAGTGTGTGCAGATGGCCATGAGCTATTGCTGCCTCCTGATCCTGCGGGGGTACCAGTGGCCAATCACTGAACGGAGGGGAGGGGGATCCCCCAGTGTCTGATTGCCATTTGTGCCACCAGCAAACCAAAAGTGCCAGTGGCAAACCCAGAAGTGTGACTGGCACTTTTCTCAGTGCCCCCACATTCTTGGGGTGGGGGGGGGCACCAACCATCACCCCTCACTCCCCAGCTGGCAAAGGCCAATCTCAGAGTGGGTGATGGCCAAGGAGTGGGGAGTGATGGCTGGTGAGTATTTGGCACCTAAAATTATAAAGGTATTAGAAATCCCTGCCCTCACCCCCGCTATGCGTCATCTATGCAAATGGCCATTTAATAAGCCCATCTGAGTAGCTGCTATACAATTTCTGAAACAGCTTATTCATAGATAGCTTTGGTATCTCTGCATTGCACCATGTCAATCACGTGCATTGCACTGGCCATTGTAGACATACTGTACATTGCTATAAAATTCATATAATTATTACAAATTGGTAGGGAGAGGGGTTTGTCAAGTCTGAATATGTATTAAAAGGACAAAGATCTCAGTAACCTGAAATATATTGGTCATATGTATCACTTAAAATACTTCAGGCAAAGTAGGGTTTTCCTGAGATTGATCTTCAGTGACTCACACAAGGATCTAAAATGGTTATCGAATGTATATTTTTGGAATACATTTCTTTGGAGGTCAGGAAAATTTATCTGATCCTACCATTTATTTTTATGCAGTATTTCTAGTGTGTTCTCCTAACTCTTTTCTTATTAAATACAAAAAAGGATATAGAAGATATGACAAGATAATTGGGGCTTTTTAATTTGTCTATATTTTCAAAAGTATGTGTTTGCCTATATCCTTTTTAATTGAGAATTTTAATCATATGAATGAAGATACAGTCAGCAAACAAATCTGTCTGTTTTTTGCGGTCTACAAATCCAGTGCATTTTTGGGTTTGTGGTTGTTAGTTAGAGTAATTTCCCCAGGTTTTACTTGTGTTGGCATTTAATTTTGAACAGAAAAAAATAAAAGAGAGGAATTTTGAAAAATACCTATGCTTCCAGTTTACTAAGTACCTTCTAGACCATCCATTTGTAGTATGCTATTTTGGAGTGCATATTACTTGCACACTTTTCAAAATGTACTCAATGAATGTGTCATTATGCAAATGTTTACTATTATACTTAAATACTGAATTTGTCTTAATTATGTTGCTTCTCTAAATGATTGCAAAAACCCATATGCTATCCATCTGCTTAATAGCTCCATAACTGTCACATCAGTGTTTTGTGTAGATTCTGGGGCTTTGGGTGTCATTTTGGTTATTGTTCTTGCTTAGTCTCCTCTTTTTATGTTCAAAGGACCCCCGTATTTTTCATTAATAGCGTCTGACATTCCTGAGATTTGGTTTTGTCAGAAGGAAATGTATAACCACACAACCAACAGTTGTCTTTTGTAAAATTATCTTGTACATATGCAACTAAATGGCTATAGCTATGTAGAACATGGGTGCTCAATCCCTGACATGTGGGTCAAATCCAACCCATGGAGCCATGTCATTCACAGGTCTTCCCATAGGTCCATAAATTTGGAGGTGGGAGAATGACAGGAATTAACACTGTCACATCTCCACTGTCACCAAATTTCTAAGTCCCATGTGCCTGGATTGGCCCCGGCTGAGCCAGCCCCATACAGAGGGATTGGGTGCTGTTCCCATGCAGCTGGATCAACCTGGGGCCCCATGCAGCTGCATGGGAGAATCCCAGCCAGGATCCATTGCAGTTGGAATGGCCCTAGTCAGGCTGTTCTCCAACATGGCCAGCCCCATGTACTAGATCAAGCCTGTGGACCAGATCCAGCCCACTGATAGACTCAGCATCACTCCTCTGTCCCACAGGCCAAAGAGGTTGAGCATCAAAGGTTTACAATGATTTTTATATTACTCTACAGATTTATACTGTGAGCTGGAACTATAGCAACGTGCCCTGATAGATGCACTCTCAACTTGGGTCTCTCAAGTTTCACTTCAAGGTCACAGTACCATGATCTAGTTGTCAACATGGGTGACTTATTTTATGATTAGGTCTACATGAGCTGAAGTCCACGCCAGGAAGCTTGAGGTAGTAAATGTAGGGTATGAGAACTTTAAAATATTATATCACTATCTAAATTAAGGAAATGATTTGTGGAGAGCCTCGACTGAACTACAGTTAAGTAGGAGGAGCTGGCCCAGAACAATTCAGTCCAGTAATGGTCGAGAACTATTGTTTCATTTAAAAAATCACAATGCAAGAAGAGCACATTTTTTTTAAAGTGATAGAATCCTACAAATACTGTGTTTAATTTGTCAAAACTTCTGTTTGCCCTATATTAGATAGGGTTCATAGGGTTCATCATAAAGCAGATTCATAGTTTTATCAAGAGTGGATGATAGGGACCTGAAGATTGTTGGATGATAATATCAAAAATAATGTATTTCATCATCATAAACTACTGCAGACTTTAGCTATATAGTGATATATCTAAGGTCCACAATAATTTAACTATCTTTAACTACCTGAAGCGTAGTTCCAAAAAGGATGGAGCTGGACTCTTCTCAGTATTGGTGAAGCCCAGGACAGGTTACCTAGAGGGGTAGTAGAAACTCCATCCTTGGACGTTTTTAAGGCCTGGCTTGAAAAAGCCCTGGCCGGTATGATCTAGTTGGAGAAAGCCCTGCTTTGAGCAGGGGGTTGGGCTAGATGATCTTCTGAGGACCCTTCCAACCCATATTTTCTATGATTCCGTAATTCTATATTCATTTATGAGGCTGTTGAACTGCATAAGAAGTATCTTCACAGGCTGCATGAGTTAACTGAATTTTTTAACTTCATGTTAAATCACACATCAAGATGTAAGTTTCTATTTTCAGTGGTGCTTTATTTGTTCAGTCAGTTTTTAATTTTTTTCCCATGGGATCAATATGATTTTTTTTCTTTTTCTTTTAAAATTACTAACGTATGAAAATTCATTTCATACTGATTCACATCTTAACAATGAAATGCTTCATTGAATAGTGAGCAATGTCAAATTAAGATCAGCAGAAAGAATATGACACCTGATAACCACTACTAACAAACCAATTAAAATAGTCATCCTCTTCCCTGAAGAGTTTCCTAAGGAATAAGTGCCTGACACCTTTCCACTGGAAATTGGGAGCATATAACAGTTGAGAGGATCAGGCCCCATATGAGTTAAAATAACCTCCCTCACACACTTCTTGACTTATTAAGTTTAACTTGCTCTTATAGTGATCCTGATCGAGTTCAGCAGAGCTACAGTTATATCACCAAAATTTCTGACCTTTTTTCTCTCACATCAATGTACAGTCTCTGTCAAGGTTACAACCCTGTCAAATTACAAGCAGGTGTTCAAGTGGGAGTTATGATCCCAGAACAAATTTTATGTTCAGAAGGGAGTTCACAAAGTGGAACAATTTTGCTAGGTCTATTTCTTAGAAAAAGAATCGACTGCTGAATAATGCATTGTTTCTTCTCAGTTCCTTTTAGGAAATAGGTTGGACCCTATACTAATCCCACTGAAGTGAATGGCAAGACCTCTACTAACTTCAGTAGGGGCAGAATTGGTTCCACATCATATCTTTATAATACAGATGCCCTTGAATCTACACAGAATCTCTGGAAGTAGACTCTGACTATTTTAATGACCTTCAGTCCTTGTAGGTACTGCTGAGTGTCCCTCCCTCTCCCTCTTCTAGTTCACCAGATCTAGTAAATGTAATTGTATTGCAGGAGAAATCCATTAAAACCCAGGAAAGTTGCTGCTAGGAAAAGATATCTGATCACAAAACATTGTAAAACTAATTTCTGATCCAGCAAATGGATCATGGACAGATCAGGAAAAAATAAATAGAAATATAAAATCAATACATTGTATCCATTTATCACTAAACCATGCATAAAGCAAATATAGTGCTCCTAATGTTCCAGTAATTCATTATGCCCGACATTTTTTAATACTTCCTACCACTAAAAGAGAAAAATAAAATCCAAGGTACATAGCAACTCTTGTTAAAATGAAATCCCAAGGCAAGAGAAGTAGTGAAAATGTGATAAAACTGAGAGTTGAAACAGCAAGTGCAGTGTTTCTTTTATCTGAGCAGTGCATCTTTTTTTAATTCCTTTATTACTTTGACAGAATAGTGTGATGAGGCATTCAAGGCCATACATATTAGTAATGTTAGAAATTTTCATCCTCCAGTTGATTACAGGGTTTGCTGTATATATCCTGCTTTCAGCTTCAAGTTATATATTTCCTTTTTTGAGTCATTTATTTTTGTCTTTTAGGGCTCAGCTTTAAAGCATTTTGTTTGGTTATGACTGAGGAAAGCCTTTTCTTTCAACCCAGTGTTTAAATTGCAAGGTTATATACAATTAAATACAGTGGTGAGTGGTTAAAAAGGAGAGTTGGAAAGAAAGAGAGACTATAAATATTTCCTCTGTATTAGTAAGCATTAAAAGCAAAGTTTGCACTAACAAGAAAATAATACTCTTACACAAACACCCTTCTTCAGGCATAGGGAGAGTTTGCTGGTACAGTATAACATCATGAATCTGGCATGCTCAGGACCAAGCACCTGCCAGAAATTTGAAAACTGAAGCTTTGCCCTCTTCTGCTCTGGGACCAGCTGCTGCTACTCCCTAAGCTAGTGTAGTTTTATAAAGTGCCAGATTTTTGAATATTCTGGATTGATATCCAGATTTATGAGGTTACATTGTATAATATGTGCTTCCTGGGTAGACTAAAAGCCAATATACAAAATAAAGGTCTGTGAAAATGCATCTACATGGCAGCGAGTTCAGAGGGAATGGGGGACAATAGGTGTGAGGTAGGTAGGTGAGTGCCTAAATCACATTATAATCTGCCTGCCATTTGATAACTCCAGGTAATCTGTCTGCATTTTACCAGCTACATTCTATCACCAGTTCTATATTTTCCCTTTCCCCACTTACCTCCCTATCTCACAGCTATTGTCCCCCATTCCCTCTGATCCTCACTGCCATGTATGTGCATTTTCACGGACCTTCATTTTGTTTATTGGTTTCTATTCTACCCAGGAGAGAACGCATTACACCAGAAAACACTCTCTCTCCCTGAAGAAAAGTGTTTGTGCCCAAAGGCTTGCAAAGAACAAATTTTCCAACTATTTAGTTGGTCTAAAAAAAAGGTATCACATCTACCCAAAGAACCTTGTTTTCTTTGTATAAGAGTATTCTTTTTCTTGTTAGTGTACTAAACTTTGCTCTTAATGCTAACTAATACAGGGGAAATATTTATACTTTGTCTCTTTCCAACTCTCCTCTTTAACTCATCACCAAAATATTTAATTGCAAGTATAGGTTTCCCTTGCTTTATGCACATTCTGTCTGTGTGAATTCGCTCTTATGCAATGACCTTTTTCATACCAAAAATTTGTTATTTGCAAAGTAAATTCACTTTTATGTGATCAGTGTGGTGGAAGCCTGCAGTCAGCTTCTTTGTGCAGTTCACTGTGAGAATGACGTGTACCAAAATATAATTTGTGTGGATCTGTGCTCCTCACTCGTTGCCTGTGACGTGTTTCTGTAGTTGCCATCCCCATGATGGTAACATTCACCACCACCCTGTGCTCGTGTGTACTGTCTGCTGTTGGTGAGCACCAAAATAGTCTTGTAAGAGTTGTAGAAATGGGTCTGGAAGTCAATAAAGCCAAGGTCTTGAAAAGTATCCTTATTTGTTACATTGTGAAGTGGGTTCCTTTATGTGAATTTGAGTTATGTGTCATTTTCCAGGAATGCATGTACAGCATAAAGCAAGGGAAACCTGTAACATTGCAATTTAAACATTTGTCAGTCATGACCAAATAAAATGCTTTTTAAAAAAAATATTTCCAGCCCTTTCTTAATAGACAGAGGTTCCTTCCCATTTGTATATCCAGCTAAATCAGCTCAATGATCAAAATATTTGTTTTAAGTGGAAGGGATCTTTTACATGCACTAAGGTACCAGGAGAAATTGAAAGAAGTAAAAGAGAAGGGAGCAAAGAGATTTTATATAAACATTCTGAATATTTTATATGGCAGATAGAAACACTAAGCACCAAAATTAAAACAATATATACCTGTGGAGATGCTGAGTAACCCAGAAAAAGCAGGAGATGAAGCTTCTGAAACAATTACAGCAACTAAATTTCTCCTTTTTTTCTGTACTAGAAAATGAAAATTGCATTGTTCTTAACAACTGAGTAACCACCTTGCCCTTCAAATCATGTCAAGTTGGAGGTGCTACAATTACAATGCATAAAATAATGGCTTAGAAATCCACATAAGTAGATTTTTTCTTACATTCTTTCTTTTTCTCTTTTCCCTTCAGTTAAAAGCTGTCCAAAAAAACAAAAGAAAAGAAAAGCCTGTCTAGCTTCAAAGTTTCAGCACTCACTATCTTGCTAATATCATCTGTTTGGAAGAAGGAGACACACGGTGTGTCTACACGAGACATAACACGCTCATAGCAGTGGCAGACACAAGCCATGACACCAGCACTACTACGCAGTATCTCATTGTTACTGTGCAGTAGGGTCAAAAATGACCCATGAGCTGCTGGGACTGCACGATACTGGCAGTTACCGTGCAGTCATTTAGTACTTGCCTCTAGGAAGTACTAAATCACTGCACAGTAACAACTTCACAGTCAGAGGCACATGCAGACACGCCAACAGAGAGCATCCTTGACTGATACCAAGTCTATGTTATCTACAGCATACTTTTCTCCTGTCTCTGTACTTCAAACAGCCTTTAAGTCATTTCACATCATTCTCCACTGGTGCCTTCTATAAACAAATCTAAATATTCTTTGGGGAGAAAGTGAAACTTTGTTTCTAATAAGCCATGACCAATGCCTGTTTTCATCTTCATCTTGTTTTCTATTACTCTACTGTGCCCTTTGACTCTGAACTCTTGAAACATGGTCTCATTATTTGCTTGAAACTGTTCCTCTAAGTATGAACCATTATATGTTCTGGTATCATTATTATTGATTGCTTCTCTTCCTGAGGTGCTCAGTTGCACTGAAAAGCATGCAGGACTATATTCTATGCAAGTATATTGTGACAGCCAGAACCAGAGGGATTAATAAGCAATGATGTGTGCTTCTTGGAGGCATTTGGTATTCTGCCTAAATAGATAATATTAGTTAATATA
>JAGPOW010003395.1:32172902-32186403 GCA_030014935.1 Caiman crocodilus
GTTTCCTGCCATTGGTGGGGGGTCAGACTGGATGGCCTGCTCTAGGCCCCTTCTGACCCTAGGTACTATGATACTATGATATAGGGTCTCCTGATTTGATTCAGATTTGGAGATTTGGCCACCAAATCGGGCTGAATCTCCGGTGAATTGAATCGGGGACCGAAGCTTCACACAGCCCTACTCAGCATGGCCACCAAAATGAAACCTAAGTGCTACAGTCAGGATTTAAGATGTTTTTACTTTATTCTTGTTTTATTTTAGTGAGGGTGGGAGGAAGAGGGGAACAAAGATTATTATGATAAATGCTTTTGGACATCAATCCCCCTTTTCCGTAATATCTACAATGACTTCTATTTAAAAAGGAAAAAATACATTACAAACTGAAAAATGAAAAAGTACTTAAGAACAGGTGTGCATGACCTCTGACTTGTAAGCTGGATCCAGCCCATGAGGCCATGTCATCTGGCCTGTGGGTCTCTGTATGGGCTACCGGGAAGAGGTGGCAATGTCAATTGCAGCTCCCCAGCTGCCAATTTCTGGACCTGTGAGGACCCTCACAGGTCAGGTGATGTGGCCCAGTGTGCTACATTGTGATGGCACTCAGTAGCACTCACACATGGGATTGGGCCAATGAATGGCAGGATCTGACATATAGGGTCAGGTCAGCCCATAGTTAGATCTGGCACATGGGGTTTTGCTGGCAAGATACTGGATCTGATGCACAAGATTGGGCCAGCATGCAGCCAGATCCTGTGTTTCTTGCTCTCCCAAAAATTTTACGACCTTTTTTTGAGATTATATAGAGGTATTCAAAAAAATTCATTATCAAGTCTTGTGGGCTTAAGTTAAATCACAGGATATGTATTGTCTGCAAAAGTAAAAATAGTTAACCCAAATGCCAAGATGAAGCACGAACAGCCAAAATCACTGAAAGTTAATGTGGCATGGCTGAAACAGTATATTGTGTATGTGTTCAATACTGTTTATCAAGAACTAAAGCAGGCAGATCTCTGTAAAACAGAGCCAATGGCTTACTCTACTTACATATTGATAGAAAGCAGAGCAGGGAGGCACCTGAAACACTTACTCATTTAGAGAGGTATATGCCTTCATAGGAGGCAGCCTGTTTCATTTGAATGGACTTGAAGAGAGCAGGGAGTTCTAAATAGAAAAGAATAAAGTAATTTAAACACCAATGATAGGCAAAGAGGGAGGAAAGAAGAGCAGGAGTGGGCATTGCTTAGAGAGATGAAGGTGGGTTGAAGAGATCAAAAGGGATAAACAAATTAAACATGACAGGGTGGGAGGAAAGGAGGGAGGGCATAAAGTTAGAATATCTATTCCAGGTAACAAGATAAGACTTCAGAGTCTTTGTTGAGACTATACTTACAATCCAGTCTGTAGATGATTTCTTGTTCTGCCACTTTGCATTCAAGTTAGTTTTTAAAGTGTTGTTAGTTAAGAGCAGATACTTTGAGGTCAGCGATAAAATATCCACAGAGGTGAAAGTGTTCAGCCACAGATTTCTTTGTCTTCCTGGAATTGAAAATTAGTGTTCATTCATTGTTTCATGTAAGATTTTCCCTATCTGTCCAACAGTAGACAGGTACTCTAAGAAGGTGATGTCTGATATAACATGAGTAGTGGAGCAGATGAATGAACCCCAGATGTTATAATACTGTTATTTAGTCCAGTGCCAATGTGGTCTGTGTTGTTAAGGGGGCATTGTTCAAGGTTGTGAAGCTGCCTATCAGCCAGGATAGGCTTGTGTACCAAAGGGACAAAACTAGAATACATTTTGGCATGAAGCTATAGACTGTGTTAAATGACAAAAGATAGGACAAATCAGTGTTTTAATAGATATTTTCTGAAATCAAATATCCTATGATTGTATGAGAAAAAGCATCTAGGAAATAAATAGGTGACATTGATATAATCGCTATATAATCTCTAATCATCATCTAACTAGAAACTAGTCTAAGGCTGCATCTACTTGAGACATTGACTGAAAAGCAGCCTGTGACTAGTGTGCAGTAGCATCGTGTGGCAGAAAGCATGATGCGATGCTGCTGCTCAGTAGTCCCAGGCTACTGCTCAGTCACAATTATGAAAACGCCGTTTGGCAGGATTACTGCACAGTAACTCCAGTTACTGCATAGTCATGTAGTACTTGTTTATGCAAGTAGTAAATGACTGCGCAGTAAAAACAGCACTGTCTGTATTTTGTGTCGATACGGCCAAGCTGTGGCAAGCTAATTTGCATGTCTTAGTGCAAACTAATTTGCTCTTCTTTTCTTGAACATAGAATTGCTCTTTGACTCTCTGGTACTGAAGTCACTCCACAAAGATTAGAGAGAGGGACAGGAGTTGTTTATCCTCATTTTTATGAGTGGTTCCTCCTCAAGGAAGTGATCCTGGAAGCACAAGCAATGTCTATCCTGTCTTAGAGGAAAGGCAGCAAAAGGGCACAGCAGCCCCCTTGGCTCTCCAGGGAACTAGTGGACCTCCTGCATTTAAAAAGAGAGATCTATAAAGGGTGAAAGACTGGATCCACCTCAAAGGAAGAGTATTCTACACTGGTCCAGACCCATAGGGAGCAAATTAGGAAAGCCAAAGTTGTGACTGAACTCTAACTGGCTACACATACCAATGATAATTAAAGTCCTTTTTTAGCTATGTGGGGAGCCAGAGGAAAAGCAAGGGTAATGTTGGACCCTGCTAAACCATATGGGACAACTAACAACCAATGCCCAGGAAAAAGCCAACCTGCTTAATGGATATTTTACATCTTTTTTTCACCAGTCCCAAGGGATGGCCCTGCTCAATATGGTCTGGATGGCCAGGGCAAGGGAGAAAAGTTACCCTTCATCAGTGTAGACCATGTGAAGGAACACCTTGAGAGACTGGACACTTTCAAGTCAGCTGGCCCAGACAGTTTACACCCCAGGGTACTTAAGGAGCTGGCAAGTATCATAGCTTAGCCACTGGCACAGATCTTTGAGAACTCATGGCACTCAGGTGAAATGTCCAAAGATTGTTAGAAGGCCAATGTGATGCCTATCTTCAAAAAAGGGAGGAAAGTAGATCTGAGGAACTACAGGCCCATCAGCCTGACCTCCATCCTGGAGAAGATCTTGGAAACAATTATCAAAGAGACCATTTTTGACAAACTAGCTGATGGCAACATGCTAAGAGATAGCCATCACAAGTTTGTTGTGGGTAGGTCTTACCAGACTAATCTCATCTTCTATGACCAGGTGACATATCACTTGAACAAGGGGGCAGAGATTGACATAAAATATCTTGATTTTAAAAAGCCTTTGATCTAGTATCCCACGATCATCTCATAGGAAAACTGGCCAACTGTGGCCTTGACTACATCACAGTCCGCTGGCTGGGGAATTGGTTCCAAGGTCGGACCCAGACAGAGTGGTAATAGATGGAAGTAAATCATCATGGTGCACTGTGACCATTGGGGTCCTCCAAGGCTCTGTCCTTGAGCCTATACTCTTTAACATCTTTATTAATGATGTAGACACTGGTGTCAGAAGCGAACTGGCCAAGTTCACCAACAACACCAAACTTTGGGGAAAAGCGTCCACACCTGAGAATAGGCTAGTGATCCAGGCCAACCTCAACAGGCTCAGAAAATGGGTGGAGAAAAACTTGATGGCATTCAACACCAAGCAATGCAAAGTATTCTACCTTCTGGCAAAAAAACCCCACAGTACACTTACAGACTTGGCAGTGCTATGCTTGTTAGCACCATGGCTAAAAGGGACTTGGGGATCATGATTGACCACAAGATTAATATGAGCCACCAATGCAATGTTGCAGCTGTTAAAGTGAGCAAAACTCTGGCTTGCATCCATAGATGCTTCTCAAGCAAATCCCAGGATGTCATCTTCCCATGGTACTCAGCCTTGGTGAGACCACAGCTGAAGTACTGCATCCAATTCTGGACTCCACAATTTAAAAAGGATGTGGAAAAGCTTGAAAGAGTCCAGAGGAGAGCCATGCATATTATCAGAGGGCAGGAGAATAGGCCTTATGATGAGAGGCTGAGCGCTATGGGACTCTTCAACCTGGAAAAACATAGGCTCAGGGGGAACCTGTTGGCTGCTTATAAATATATAAGGTGTGTACATCAGAATCTGGGGGAACATCTGTTCATCACAGTGCCCCAAGGGCTAACAAAGTCAAATGGTCACAAACTCCTCCAAGACCATTTCAGGTTACACATAAGGAAGAACTTTGTTACTATCCCCCAAGGTCTGGAACAGACTGCTGCAGGAGATGGTATAAGCTTATGCTCTAGACTCCTTTAAGAGACATTTGACATTTATCTTGCCAGGATCCTTTGACCCCAGCTGACTTCCTGTCCCTAGGGCAGGGGCTGGACTCAAAGTTCTTCCGAGGTCCCTTCCAGCCCTAATGTCTATGAAATCTATGAAATCTATTAAGACACTTTGTGGCCTAACTGCTTTTTTTTTTTACCCTGGGATCTCCTGGGGTCAACCTCTCCCCTCCCCCCTGCTGCAAGGTAGCAGCACGGTGAACACCTTAATGTACAGTATGCGTCACCACCAATAGGTCTGCATCACCACATACCACATGGCCATGCTCATCTGGATATGGCCATTTAGTAAAAAGGGATACACTCATGCTTTGACTGGCTCAGAGTACTGGTCTCCATTACTCAATTTTTAGGTTTTTTTAAAGAAAATACTTTTGTGCTTCCTGCTGTGCTGTTCCTTATGACAGAGGAGAGCTCCTTTCTCATATATACCTGCAAAGGCACTTCATTACCTCCCTTCAAATCCCTTCTTATTTTCAGTAAAGCTATGAAAAACTTGACAAATCTAGATGGCAGATACTGTTTTGTAGAACAGTATTAATGCCACTGTTCTCTTGTGCTCCTTGTCTGTATGCATCTTGTCTGTATCTCTTGTTTTATGCTTAGATTGAAGGATTTCTGTTCTGTATTTGTACAGTGTCTGGCACAGTGAAATCCTTGCCCTAGCTACACCAATAGACCAGATGGACAAAGATCAGACTTTTTTGAGTGAGTAAAAAACATTAAGCTCAGAACATAGAACATACTATGCCCTGAGTATTGCAAACATAGGAATAACTTTTCTTGTTACCTGGACTGCCTACACACTATTTTATCAACAGCTGTCTTATTTATACCTTTAATCACTTGTTTTCTTGTTTTCTTTATACTGTTTATCTATAGTTTTAGCAAATATACCTATATAGGAAATCTCTAACTTGTTCATTCATCCTTTGAGCAACTTTCTATTGAATCATAACATTTTTACCCCACATCTGCAATAGATTTTACTTCATTGCCTGCCAGATGTATTGTTTTGTGGCAGAGTGATTTTTATAGCAACAGGCTGGGTCTGCTCTGGGAATAAATTAGGGTCTGTATAGTTATGGAGGAGGTTTTCTGTAGGACTGCCTCATTTGTTGCCAAAGTCAGAAGATGTGTTGTAAATGAAGCAGAGGACAACAGGAAGAGAAAATATGTTCTTAGGGCTACCCAAGCTGCATTCTGCCGACCTCCCCCCCCCCCCCCGGGATCTAGATTCCATCCTTCTTCTGATTCTGAAATTTCTATTTGAAGAATCCCAGAATTCCTCACTTCATTGAAAACAACTTGACTACAAGTATGTTTTCACAGATGGCCAGTGATACAGCATTCCTCATTCTCTTGTGTAAAGATTTGCAGAGATGCTGAACTCTTATTTCCAAATGAAGTCAATAGGGACTAAGTTTTATAAAAATGCTAAATCCTGTGAAAAAAACAGATCTAGATGTCTCAAATTGGGCATCCAAATTGGTTCTACTTTTTTTATAATTATGGCTTTAATGCCTGCATGCCTCATTTCCTCTCATACACAATGGGGATATCAATAATAATATTCGTGGAGCACTATATAGAGAAACTTCTGTGAAAAAAAATAATTTTGTAATCTTTTGAATGGTATATATTAAATAAGGAAGGGGTGGGCAAAATATGGACTGCAGTCAGATTCAGCTTGCCAGCTGATTGGATCTGGTCCACAGGGGGTTCCTGCCAATTGATTGGATCTAGCCCATGGCTGCTCCAGCAGCACTCTGCATGGAACTGAGCCCTGTACAGAGCAGCTTGCACCATGGTCCTACCCATGCCTGCCAGCCCTGGCCCTGACTCTGGACCTGGCCCCAGCCAGCAGGCACAGCTTTCCAGTTGGAGCTGTTCCTAGTGAGGTGTACTGGTGCTGCTTCCAGGTACTGCTTGGCTCCCCACACCTGCAGTGACTCCGACTCCTCCTCCTGTCCCTGCTGTGCCACTATGGGCAGGTGGCTTTTGCCCCAGTGTGCTGAGCTGCAGCTCCAGCTCCTGCTCCAGGCTGTCTTCCACCCACTTCATCACCCCAGTGCAGTGATCAGCCATCTGCAAGCAACTGAGTGGGTGGAAGACAACCAGGAGTTGGAGCTGCAGCCCTGCATGCTGGGGCAGGAACTGCCTGGCTGAAGCTTCCCCCCTCTGCCTGAAGTATACACCAAGGGTTGGAGGAAGAGGAACCACTTGAGGCATGGGGAGCCAAGCAGCACCTGGGCACTACACTGAGAGCAACTCCATAGGGCAGCTGTATACTCTGGCCAGTGCCAGTGGGTATGGGTAGGAGCACAGTGCTGGCTGCCCTGGGTGAGAGCAGGCAGGACTCAGCCTCATGCAGAGTACTGCGGGGGCAGCTGTAGACCACACTGAACCACCCAGCAAGCTCTGCTGCACATGCTCCCTGCCCCGCCACCCCCCGCCACCTCTAGCTGGTTCCTGGAACCTAGTACATAGGCACTAGGGCTGTGCAAAATTTCGGTGGCTGATTTTATTCGGCAGAGATTCAGGCTGATTCAGTGGCCAAATTTCTGAATCCAAATTAAATCAGGAGACTTTTTAATCTCTCTGAAATGAATTGGAACCCTCAGAATCAATTTGGAGAGATTCTACAATTAGGATGTAGACACAGCTTTATATGTTTTTTCTACATACCTCAAGGTACCAGGCAGCTTGTGAATGCTGAGATGGTGGGGTGGATGAAGTTGGGAGTGCGGGTGATGGGGGTTTTCCCAGTGTGCTCAGCTGTGGGACCAGAAGCACTTCCAGTTCACTTCCAGGTCCTCCACGGAGCATGAGGGGGACCCTTCACTCCCCACTCCCTGGTTCAGCAACTTGTGCCTCCTGGATCTGGAAGCCACCCAGGTTCCTCCCTGCAGCTGATCACTGAGCCAGGAAGGTATAAGGGAGCTCTCCTGTGTGCTCGGCGTTGGACCCGAAACTGGACTGAAACTACTTCTAGTCCACTTCTGGGTCCACTGTTAAGTGCCCCCCGCATGCTCCTGTGGGACATTGCATCTGCTCCACCATCTCAATGTTCACGATCCATGCCTGGTACTTCAAGGTATGGAGAGAAAACATTTAAAGCTGTGTCTGTGGCTGAATTTCTGGTTCTCTGGAATCAGCATCAAATCTTCAGATTCAGATTTGGCCAAATCAAAATAGGACAGTGATCTGAATCAACTAATCAAATCACTGTCCCCTGAATCAGGCCAAATCTGAATCCAAATGGAATATGGCCCACTTCACACACCCCTAATAGGCAACCCTCCCACTCCCCTACATATATGTGTACACCACCCAACCCATTCGACTTGCCATAGCCTCCCACACCTCCCACCTCATACCCTCCCCTGCACACCCCACACGCAACCCCCTCCCCCCGCACACACACTATATAAGACTAAAACTTTTTGGAGCTATTATATAATAACCTCTATAAATGCTACTAAAATATATATAAATCAGGACAAAAATTATTTTTTAAATAAAATTAAAATATGTTGTAGTAGATGTTTGATTTTGAGTATATGTTTCTTTTTTATCTCGCGTTTCTTTTAATGATATTTTCTAAAAGATCCTATGTGTGCAGTCCTTGACAGCTCAGCAAAACTCATTAAGTGGCCCTCCAGCTGAAATAATTTCCCACCTCAGCGATAAGGCCTGGGGTCATGCAATGAAGAAAAAGGAAACACTAAAACAAATCTGTCCGTTCAGTAAATGAGACAGAGGTTTAATGGAAAAATGTATATGGTCATGTAATGAAAGACTGTAGCAGCAACCAGAAACTGTCATTCTGGCATTTCTTAACTTTATAACGATTCCCTTTGCAACCTTAACATTCTTTTAATATTCTTTTGATATTCTTTTAAATGTAGATATTTTGGCTGTAATAGTCTATGTAACAACAAATTATAGCCTAGCTCAGGACTACTACTAAAATCACCATGAAAGCTAGTGAAAGGTTAAGCCACCACTCCTCAACCTACTCTGTGGCTATTTTAGGGCTTTGGGAATTTTAAGTATGCCTGTAGAGGAAAAGAGGCTTTTGATACCTATTGTACTTGATCCCCGATGGTCTACAAAAAGGAAGCAAAAGAAAAAAGACCCACTTACACAATCTCTTTATCCACAGAACAATTCCAGAGATCCTTTTGCAGCACTGCAGGTACAAACTATTTCTTATATTGAGCCAAGTTTCAAAGTCCAATAGAGTGCTCTGAAAACAGTTTCCATGCTTATATTCTTGTTCCCAGCTCTTTAGCTTCCTTAGTATTTTCCTTGTCTTTTGTAGTCTCTCTCAATTAGTGAAATTAGGTGCTTATTGTGTTTTAAAATCATTAATTATGTTCCCTTTTGTGTTATAACTTTAAAATTGGAAAAACTGCAACCTGTTCTAATAATTGGCAACTGCATTTTTAAATCAGAAAATTCACCACCTGACAGCAAAATAGAGAGGCTTCAAATAGATTGAGACAAACACGTTTGACACTAATAAGACTTTTTTTACTAGAAAAACAGATCATAACAGTGGCAAAATCCGTGCTAACACTGAGGAGCATTACATTACGTTAAGCATCTCATATATTTCCATGGAACTGCTATTGGTACAATGAGAAAAAATGTCGGAATTAAGCCTGTTTAGTTCAGAGACAGATTAGGTATTCATAACTTTTAGTCTGATTCGCTTCTTGTTTATTCCAGTGCAAGTCAGGAGATACTGCACTGATGTTAATTCAGTTTTATCCTTTATAAAATAGATGTATGCAAATGGATAGCCCAAAGCAAATATTGGAGTGCTGTGATATGAAGTGAGGGAGTATTAACTGAGGAAGTATATGCAAAATAAATGGGTAGCAAGGAACTATTGTTTGGGCCATATTTCCAAACTATCTTTATTTCTAATTTGTTATGTTCTGCAACTTCATGGCTTGGCTAGTAGGAGGTTGTCTGTAAGTTTCTAGGACTCTGGAACTTGCTTTGCCTAGTCCAACATGGCTGAGTTGTTGAATTTCAGATAATACTTTGGTTTTGACTGGGACTTTGGAAAAGGGTGAGATTGTACTTCCTGGATAATGAAGACAGCTGGTGTTTAGCTGGCCAGTTCCCAATAGAACTCATTTAGTGCTGCCAATGTTTAAACTGTATTTATAGCATGATTAATTAAGCTAAAGTTCCTAGAGTTACATATAAGTGATTATTGGTTCTAAATGTAAATACAGGTCTTGTAAGTAGATACAACACCGCAAGGGTTGCCCTAGGAGATAGTGAGCCATCCTTCTAAGGCAGTCCTCCTTATTTTTCAAGTAGGACTTCAGGGTCTATACTAGCACCAATTTATGCCACTCTTCAATGACTTAGCTATGCTGGTTAATGTACTACAGGAAGAAGAGTAAAATTCCATCCAGTCCCTGCTACCCACTGACCTCATGAGTAGGGTCAGGAATGATGACACACTAACTGGATCCCAAGCTCCCTTTTATCCTTCTGTACCTGGCCCTAAAGTGCAGGAAACCTATATGGAGATTCCTCCTTCTTGTAACACCACTATGTAGAGGAAGGGTCCTAAACTGCAGTTCGGCTCATGATGAATACAGCTTGTCATAACAAGATCAATGCCCTCTATTTAGGATCAACATCAACCTGACATAAGCAGGTGCAACCTCCCACTGAATCCAGCAGGGGTTGCATCTGTTTACTCTAGGATTGATTACATTTAATATGCTCTAAAATACAAGACATCACTGCTTCTGATATAGTAAATAAAGTGTCTTCTTTTTCTCCATTAATAGAAAGTTGTTAGTTGCTTTTCAAATGACCAGAGCATTCCTGGCCTATTTCTGTTAGCATGTTATTTAATACAAGGCTCCTCTAATCACAAAACATTTTCTAAAATCCTTACCTGTATGTAAGGAAGGACTGATACCTTGGCTCCATCAATGCTGATTGCTTGCCAGCACAGCTGAGCCACTATTTGGCAGAGGAACTTTCATTGGAAAAGTCCCCCAGGAGACAGGAGAAAGCTGGAGGCATGTGGTGACCTTGTATCAAAATGCCAACTAGGGCTATGACAGGAGTACTGAAAAAACAAGCCTAGAACTGCAGTCAAGCCCACAAAGAGACACTGAATGGAACGTTCTTTATTTTGTCAATTCATTTTGTAAAGACATTCTAAAGTCCTCCCAATGGTTCTCAAAAAGACTTAGACAAAATTCCCACTGGGACTGCAAATGTAGCCAGACCAGTAATCTCACACAAAATGATTTCCCCTGAATTGCAGTCAAAGCTGTAATAAGAATTCAACCTGAGTGAAAGAGCCAAAACTGTTAACCCACCTATTTTCCTAACATACCTTCATCTTAGCCTAACACTAAGTCATAACAAGTAGGGAGGACCCACCCACCTTTTTGTTAACACTGGGCCTTTCAGAGGAAGGTTGGGTATTATTAGTGCATGGTCTCAGAGAGGCAGGTGGCTGGTGAGGAGGGGGTGGGTAGGGAAAGATTGTCTGCTGGCTGCCCCCTTACTTGAAGCTGATAGCAGGAGATGGGGGGGGTATGTCCAGCAGCCAATCAGGCATGACCTACTGATCCACTGGGTTCAGGAACCTTCGGCGGTGAGGAGTGGTACACGTGAGCACCCCCAGGCTCCTGGCCTGGGCCAATACAGGTTTCTGCTTGGCCACCCAAACAGTGAACGTCAGTTCAGTTTGTTATCGATTCAATCTACACACCTTAGAAAAACCCTGTGAAGACTGAATCAATTCTGCTTTGGGCTTTTTGAACCTTTATATTTTTAGTCCATAGGGCTACATTTCAATATAATCTGGATTCAGCCGGCACAGAATAACACAGAATGTGATGCTGGTCTATTCACGATCTATTGCCAACAAATAATTCACAGTTTCCTCCCTGATGATATAGCTTCCCCAGTGACTGAAGGCTGGATGAGACCAGACACTCTGTGGTTGTCTGCCTCTATCTTGTCCCCTATTTGTCCCTGAGATATTCAGTTCTCCACAGGATGGCAAGCAGCACTGCATGTATCTTCTCATCAATCATCAAACCTGAAAGATAAGGTAAGTTGTTCAAATTCATTTATCAAACTGTAGAAACCAGAACATAAACTAACAGTTATAAACTAAAGGGTTCACAATGGTGGAAGCCCATGGAATGAACAAGCCCAAAGCTACCTTACAAACCTCAACACTTCCCATTTCAAGTGTCAGGTGCATGTTTTGACCTTTTCTTTCCTAATGCGAATACCCAGCAACCTGGATATTTATACAAGCATAGCAAAAAAATTACCCAAACCTTCCACAGTAGACACTAGTCCCCCTTGGGAAGTATGAGAAAACAAACGTGCAACTTATGTCAGTCATGTTGCTCAATGCATTATTGGGCAACTACTTAGGTAACTATGGTGATGAGTGCAATTTCAGAGACTGTATAGAATAGAGGAGCGAAGCTTTCATTTGCGTATTCTGTACTTGTTCCATGCTCTGCACTTTTGCTGACGCAAATGAGAGTTCTGTACATGGAAAAGCAGAGAGTGTGCAGTGCAGGGCCATGGTAGGAATTGAAAAAATAAATTTTGCTTCTAGTTCTTGAGTCATTATGTATACCCAAGGTCTTTGAACTCATGTATTACTTTCTTGCCCTTTACTACATTATTCTTTTTTTTTCTTTCCTTAAATACAGTAAAGCATGCCTTAAGTAGATACCCAGTAGATCAGTACAATCAGATGCCTAGCAGAAGATAATTTTTTAAGACAGACACAATTTTGCTTCTTAGCAGGTCCAATTAGCCTAGCCAGAACACAGTACTAGTGCAATTATACTGTTTCTGGTACATGAGCTAGCTCATCCAGAGCCGTCTTGGGTATTTCTATTCAGAAGTGAATTGTGGTGAGTAAGAGGAAAGGATTTTTTTTTGGAGTGATATCTTCTATTGGACTAGCTGCATAGCTGGGATAAAGTTAGATAAGCTTTCAAATGAAGGGCATTCTTTTTCAGGTCTGACATACCCCTGCTTTCCAACTTGTAATAAACTGATTTAAAATTAGCACAATGCTGAAATATGTATTATTGAATTCCTGAGTTAATGGTCATTCTTTACTGAGCAATGTACAGTAATATTGGCTCTGATCTATTCATTACCTGTGCCTATTTTATATCTGGTAAATCTATATTGACATCAGTGAAGTAGCTCCTGATTCACTTTGGAAAAACTGAGAAGGGAATTACATATTCAAAAATTTTCAATACGTAATTTCCAGCCCTGAATTAAATGGACCTCATTCTTTTCTTCTCACCTTGAGTAGTCCTTACGTGACTAGTAATTCTACTGAACCATATAGGATTTTTCACATACAGTGCTAGGAATGATTTGAGAACTACTCTTCAGTTCATCAGTACTACAGTATTTCTGTTTTCTTGATAAAGTACATCTTGTGACAACCATGTTTTACCCAATCTGTCTGAAACCTCTCTACCTTGCTGTCAGGTAGTGAGTTTTCTAATTGAAACTAGATTTGCTAGTTATTAGAACAGACTGAATTTGTTTCAAGTTTTAAAAGTTCAACCCCCACAACTAAAGAAAAATGAATCATTGTTAAGCAGCTTTGCTAATTACCTCTCTGTGAACATGTTATATTTTCACTAATGGAAGAAGTATATGCAATACAAAGTAAGTACTCCTGAAGCTAAAAAACTGTGTAGAAAAATACACAGGATAGAATGTCATTCTATATCTGCCCCAAACTGTCATATAGGATAAAATATTGTTTCTCTTTAGCCCTATGATAAAGGCAAAGGAAATTAGCAAACTATTTCTTTTTGGCATTCTATTGATGTATTAATCAAAGAGATCTGGCCAATAGCAATCAGCTTTTCTGAGGGTCAGAGATGATAAAGGCAGTGGATAACAATGACATATTGGGCGCATCCACACATGCATATTTATTATGCAGTAACTGAAATTACTGCATAGTACAGGAGCTCATCTACATGTGCATAGTAAATATCGTGACTTTTACCAACTTGCGTGTAAATTTGATACCTGCATAATGTAGGTATCAAATTTATGCCCAGTTAGTTACTGTGCAGTAAT
>JAGPOW010003395.1:32203877-32240782 GCA_030014935.1 Caiman crocodilus
CTTTCCCGGGACCGAGGTGAGACTGACTGGCCTCAGACTGACTGATATAATGATTTCATTATATCATTAATTAGATAAAGAAAATGCACTGAGAGATTTGCAAAGTAGAGAATATTAGACTCATATATTCAGCATGGGCTTTGCTTTGAGTTGAAAGCACAGATATTCTATTGTGTATATCTGATATTATCTAAATAGTACTATATTTATTTGTATTTATTCAAATGAATGAGAACTTGACATATGTGAAGAAACTATGCAGTTCAAGTTATTTAAGTTGTATATACTTATATAATAATTATGTTTATACATATTAACATTCATGGAAAACAAAAAACATCAGATTATAATTTCTTGTGGTACCTCTAGAATTATTTTTCACACAGGTAATTTTGTTTTACTATTTTCTTGCTGGTGCCATTTTCTTTTCATCTAGTCTTTCTCTCTCCTTCCTGTTATACTGGGCATAAAATCATCCCGCAAGAGAAATATGAATTGCTTCATCTGTGGCTAAGTTATTTAGTCAAACATTGGAGTTCTTAAGGGGCATATTTTAAAAGAATCTATATTTGTGAATATACAGACCTCATGCTGCTGCCCAGACCCCAGCAGGGACACCAATGAAGCACACCTGGGTGCTGCCACTTCTGTTGTCTACACACTCCTGGAGCTCTAGCCCTGCCACCTGTGGGCCTACCTGGCCAACCAGGACTGGTGGCTGGAATCATTCCAGATGTGCCAGGACACCTTCTAGGAGCTCCTCAAGCAGCTTTGCCCCTACTTGGAGCAGCTGGCCAGCACCATGTGGCTGCCCCTCCCCACAGACCCCTAGCTGACCACCTCCCTTCTCAAGCTGGCCACTCCCACCAGCCTGCACTTGGTTGACTACCTCTTTGGCATGGGCAAGGTGGCCAAGGAGGCCATCATGAAAGTGTGTGGCACCCTCCAGGACATGCTGGGGAACACTCTGCTCCAGATTCATGACCCTGGTGGTGATGGCAGTGTTCCATGCCTTGAGCTCCCCACAGTTCATCAGGACCCTGGACAGGAATCACATCTCCATTACCTGCCCACCCTATGTTGACCACCACACTTCCGCTCCATCATGCTACAGGCCATTATAAACCACTGCAATACTTTCACCAATGTGAGTACCAGCTGGCAGGCATTGCCCATGATGCCAACATCTTCTGAAACTCCACTTTGCCAGTGATGGTAGAGAGCAGGCACTTTACACCAGGGTTGCCAGACCTCAAGCTGGACACAGTGGTGGTCTCACCCCTCCTCTCTGTGAACCCGACTTACCCACTCCTGCCCTGCCCTACACTGGCCAGCTGGATCCCCACCAGGAACCCTTCAACAGGCACCTGTGCTGGACCTGTACACCCCTAGAACCACACTCACTGTGGACAGTTCCCAAAAAACTATTTTATTCCCCTCCACAAACACTGATCCCCCTCAATTCCCAACAAGAAAGTCCTTCCTACCTCTTTCCCCCACACTAGATCCCATTCCCATCTCCTCACAGAGCCCCTTCAGCATGCTCCAACAATAAAGCACCCAGCTAGGCTGAAGTTGGTCCCCTAGTGGTGGGGATGACTGGGAGAAAATTTGCTTTTGGTCAGTGTCTACACATGCATTACTCAGAAGTGACTACTCAGGTGTTAATTTGCTACTTGTATTTGCAGGTAGCAAATTAACTCTGGAGTAGAGCAAATTACTGTGCAGTAAGTGTCCACACGTGTAGATGATGAAGCTTACTGTTCAGTAATTTATTCTACTGTGCAGTAAAGCATCTCATGTAGACATGCCCAGTGTGTCATTAAGTTGTGCGAGTCCCTCTGTGGGTAATACTACTGAGAAACTTTGCATTTTACTGCATAAGAAATGTTTAACAATCTTTTGTGTACTATTTTGTTGGGTTTTTTGTAATATAAAATAAGCATGCCCAAAACATTTTTCTGAGCTGGCTTTCAAATCAGTTTAATAGTTGAAGGAAGTCATTTTTCACATAATCACTTCTCACCATGCACTCCAATGCAAACATTTAAATTCCACTGACAATGGCCATTATGATATAAATGACTAATCAATGTTTATATGGAATTGTTTTCTCGTGTATTCAGATTCTTTTTAATGAATGAATCGCTACTGCTGATACATAGAGTAGCTTTCCAGAACCAGGGATGATTTCTGCTATATCTTGTCACATATAAAATGCACTTTTTTACCCCCTCTCCTCACAAAATTCCAGCTCCTGGAAATTGGAATGTGCATTATATATGAGAAAATATGGTAACTGCAGTTTCTGCTGCTTACATTTTGACAGGTAAAAGCAAAATTTACTTTTGCTGCATGTAATCTGCAGGAATCAGAACAATGAGGAAACCTGGACCCTAGCTACTGCTATTCAGTTACTTACTGTAACAGGACTGGACCCTGTTACTCTGGGTGTCAGGGAACCTAAATAGCTCCATACCCTGGGAGCACCTCCACATGCCCACCCCAGACTCACCAAAGGCTGCGAATCCAGGTCCTGGGATGCAGTGAGTCTGTCAGCAACTGAGATGACACTGGTATGGTGAATGAGGAAGAGCCAGCCACATGAATCAACAAAGGGGGGAAAGGAAAAGATGCTGAAAACAGCCTCAAGGGGGATGCACCAGCAAGGATCAGGCTGTCTGGAGCCTGGAGTACTAGGGGTGAATCAGTCACTGGGAGGGGCCAAAAACAGTGCTTCTTGTCTATTTATTTGCTAGCTTGCTTGCTTGTTTTGTTTGCACAAGCCCACAGGATCTGCAAAGCCTCTGAAAGATAACAGGTGACCAGAAGATGAAGCCTGAAAAGAAGACAACAATAAGCTAAGTCAGTGTCTCCCAACCTTGACTCACAACCCAAATCAGGGTTGCAGGGATCTGTCCCTCACTCCACCCCTCCTGCCTGTGGGGCTATCGCAGCGCATGGTCCACACGGCTCTCACCACCACTGCCCACTGTGATCCTAGCCCAGCTTGAGCACTGCTGGCACCACTGGGCATGAGTGGGCCAGGAGCAGGGGCTGGTGTCATGACCTGGATTTAGGATCACAGCAAAAAAAGTTGGGAGCCACTGAGCTAAGTGATAATTTATTTGTTTAACTTTGTTTGCTCAAATTGCCTTTCTAACAAGCCTTGGGTGGCCTCCAGGTGTTATCGACTAGCCCTACTGCAGCAGATGTGAAGGCACTTTGCCCCTATTGTTAGGCAAAGCTAGCAGCAAAAGTGAAACTTGTTAGCTTTACTAGTATGACAAAACATGTCTGATCACATTGTGATCTACTCAGAATCTACCCAAAGGTGCTTACACTGACTACAAGGAAAGATCTTATTCAGTCCTTTTCCAGTCCTCCAGGACCTGACCCAAGTGCCACAAGTGCTCAAACAGCTGTGCCAGTGGTTCTGCTATGACACTGGCCAGTTCCTTCAGTACCCTCAGATGCAGCTTATCCAGGCCTGCTGTCTTAAACACATCCAGTCCATCCAAGTGACTCTGCACCGAGTCAGCAGCAACAGCTGGTAGGCTGGTGTCCCTTTGATTCCCGTTTAAGAGCCTTTTAGGAGATTTATCTTGACCCGTGCTCAAGATCACTAGGGCAAAAAACTCACTGAAAAGCTGTCTTGTCTCCTCTGTCTGTCACTAATTGCTCCTTCTTGTTTAGTAGGGGTCCTATGCTGCCCTGTGCCTTCCTTTTACTCCCTACATACCTAAAAAGAGACTTTTTGTTGTCTTGAATTTGTGTTGCTGGCCTCAGGTCTGTAGTTGCTTTGGTCTTTCTAACTGCCTCCCTGTAAGTGTGGGCCAAGTAGCTATACTCCTCCTTGGTAGCTTCACCCTGCTTCCACTGCCTATATGCTTTCTTTTTTGCCCTTAGGCTCCCATGGATTTCCCTGTTTAGCCAAGGAAGTTTTTGTCTCCTTTCCCCCTTTTCCCTCTTACTGGGATCATCTTCCTCTGTGCCCAAAGGATTGCCTCCTTTAGGAACAACCATCCTTCTTGGACTCCCATCTAACTAATACTCCTATCCCATAGAGCATCACTGACTACACTCCTGAGCACACTGAAGTTAGCCTTCCTAAAGTCAAGTAATTTCACCATACTAGTTATCTTATCCACTCTACATCGTATGGTGAATTCTATCGATTGGTGGTCATTGTCCCCAAGGTGACCACAAATCTGCAGTTCCCCTACTAGATCCTTCCCCATAGCCAACACCAAGTGCAGTAAGGCATTTCCTCTACTGGGACCATATACCTCCTGTGTTAGGTAAAGGGTTGTGTACAGTCTATGCAAGAAAATATGGTAGCATGCCAAATATTTTCAATTCAAGATGGTACCCATTACAAACTATTTAATTATACATACATATATAATATAATATGTGTGTGTGCATGCATATAGATATAGATATAGATATGTGTGTGTGTATGCGTGTATATATATACACACACAAACTCTTGTCACTTATTTATTTTGGTTCTTTTTTGACTTTTGTTTTCCTTTTCTTAATATTTGGTCTTGGATTTTTGTTTTCTTATGGTCATTAAATTGAGTGTTATGATTTTAGCTTATTAACTTAATCTCAGGTCCATTTAGAAGCAACCTCCTAGTTCCATATGCTGTACCTCCTGAAGTATTTCAGTCACTGCTCTGACGTTCTTGGCTGGGCTTTAAACTGAAATTGAAAGAGACTGCTATATGTTCTCTGATTTGCTCTAATTCTTATTGGTCATGTTTCCATTGATTGAACCATCACAGATGCCAACTGATCTTATAGGAATTGAAATAATTCTCATTCTTCATAAAGCCCAGACCATTGAAATAATCCACCCAATTCATCACTACTATAGTCTGATATGTACTGTTTATCTGAACATAATGCTTATCTTTTGCTACAAACCCAGTATTTGTATTTCTTTGCTTGAATTACATTCCATGTATTTATCAAGCTACTAATTGTGTACTTTTTGCATTAATTTTGTTCTCCTTCCTTTTTCCATGTGAAGGGACTCCAAGGATCTGTATCCCTGACATAAAACCACCCTTAATATATGTTAGAAGTTGTGCTGAAGTTTATGGAAGCTGTATAACCTATCTCTGACATTAAAAAGTGAGCTAAAGGGTGTTATAATTAGTATTCTTTTAGGCAAAAAAACTAGAGATCCAGTTCCAAAAGGGGAAGGTAAAAGATTTTGTATTCCTTGCTATTTTTAGAATTTGTCTCTCTCACAAAATATTTTTTCTATAGAATATTAATTAGGGGTGCCAAACGATTAAAAAAAATGATTGCAATTAGTTTCATGATAAAAACTAGTCACAATTAATCGTCTTTTAACCACATAGCTAAAACGCAAAATTATGCAGGTACTTTGATGATTGGGAGTGGATGTGAGATGTGTGGAGGGGTGGAGATTTGTGAAGGTGTGGGGGACTGTGGGTGTGTGGATTGGGTTTGGAGCCTGGGTAAGGGGTTTAACCACAGAGGGCTCTGGAGCCTACGGTTGGCAGACCTCCGTATGCCCTGGCAGGATGCCCAGTCTGAGTAGGATCTCTGTGGAGTTGCCCCAAGCCCCAGCCACACGTGCCCACTTGTTTTTGTTCCACAACTCAGCAGCATATATGGTTTACAGCAGTTCTAAGCACAGGCCACATTGCTGCTTTTAGGCCAGGGTCAGGCAATTATTTTGGGTGGAAGGCCGCTTACTGAGTATTGGCAAGCCATTAAGGGCCACATGATAGGTAGCCAGGGGCAGATAACTATTAATTTTCTACATTTTTTAGGCATCCCATGGGATGGATAGAATGGCCTGGCAGGTCACATCTGGCCCACGGGCACATTTTTCCTATCCCTGCATTAGGCTCTCCTAAAAACATAAAAACTGGCATAATTAGTGCAATCCAAAGTAGAAGAAGGTGCCAAGTTACTGAGCTTTCAGAATGAGGTGGCATGGTGTGGATAAATTGAGAGCTCCTTAAGGATAGGGTAAAAAGAAAGTCCCCACCCTCACCCCCTTTACGTACATATGCTTGTTCACTTGCACTCTCTCTCTCTCTCTCGCTCTCGCTCTCTCTTTCTCTCTTTAAATATCCAGTGCGAAAAGTTTAGGCAGAAAATTCTATTAACAAAAGATACTGTAGTTTTCAATATATTCAAAGTTGTCAAGGGTCTGTGAACTCCTTAACCACAGCAGTTCACATGAAAGTAAAAGTTCATTTTAGATAGTGATATACTTGGATTGTTTTTTTCTTTTAATAGTTCATTTTTAAGGGTTCAAATCATTCTGAAAAAAAAATGATGGTGTGAACAACTTGGAAGAGATTCAGTTATACTGTTAATATATTAAGTTAAAGAGAGAATTTTGCTTAATATTAAAAGTAATGGCAGCATTAAATATTGACATAGGGAAACAGATTTTTATAGTTGTGCAAATTATGTCACTAAGCAATGAAGTTTCTTCTTCCTTAAGCCAATCTGTTAAAAGTATTGACAGATTAGCAAAGGTCTTTAATGAATTTGCTTCAGGAAAGTAAAACAAAACACACAAAAAAATCTGTCTGTGGAGATGTTGTTATACCTGGGGAACAAGCAACATTAAAAAATTCTTAAGGCATTTTTGCAGTGCTGTTTGCTTAATTGTTATCTTTTTGTCAAGTGTCTTTGAATTAATGATCTGCAATATCAATGTAGAAAAACTATGCAAATGGAAAGTAAGTAGTGTGTTTCTAGAGATTTCATATTACAAGGTGTAATGATAAATGTTTCAACCCAAATCACAAAATATATTCATTTTTCATTGGCTAGTCATGACAGTAAAGGTTTTTAGCCAGTTACAGAAACTTAATTTCAATGAAATTATTGATCCTAATAACCATTTCTGTTTGTTTGAGACCAGGTTTCCATCCTGACTGCTGCATTTATGTCCTGTCATAAAAAAAATTACAGACCAAGGAACTTGTAGATATAAAATAATGATAGTAAGAGCTCTCATTGTTCTCTCCTTATCGCTATTTTGATTGTTTATACCCTGACCCTGAAGTTGGATATAGTATATTTGTTGAAAGTTGGTATTTCATAAGTTGGTATTGCCTCAGGCTGCACAGGAAAAGTAATACTTTTATAGAGAAGAAAGTGGATGAAGTTGGACAGTACACATATTTATTGATCAGCAGATAGATCCTTTGGTAGAATCTGATTTCACTTTAAAGATCTTTTATAGAACAATAAGAATGACCCGTGGGATTCAATGGGGAAAAGGGAAATAATAGGACTACCCTGAGGAATAAAAATAATGATGTTACTAATACTTTTAAAGAGAGTTTCTCTTTCCAACATGGCTGCCCTGAGGCAATTGCTGCAGATCTAGTTTTCTCTTATTCTTTTTCAAACTAAGTAAATAAAGTCTATGTGACAGGAGACCAAAATCCACATGAAATGAGGAAAGGATAGTAAACAAGAACAAAAAGCCTGATCAGAAATCATAGAATCATAATAAAAAAAAAGGGTTCAAAGGAACCTCACAAGGGTTATGTGCAGACATTACATTTATCGACCTAGCTAGGATTAGCTTGATCTAAATGCCATTCTGTGCAGATGTTCAGGGACAGTTTAAACTGGGCAAAAATGGTGAGCCCAATCTAAGTTAGTTCACCTGAGCAGGTGAACTAACTTAGGTAGGGAATGGCTTATCTCAATTTAGATAGGGAATAGATTACCAAGTGAATGTTTGTTCATGTTCAGAGTGCAGCCCTAGGACTGGGAAAGCCCAGCCTGTCTAAACTATTCCAGACCAGTATTTGTCTCACCTGCCCTTAAACATTCCCAAGGATAGATATTTCATAATCTATCCAGGTAATCTATTCCAATCTTTATAGAATAATATCCTAGCTAACTTTCCCTTGTTGCAATTTAAGTCCATTATTTGTGTCTTATCTCTAGTGGTTGCAGAGAATAGTCTATCACTATTGTCTTCATAACCACCCTTCAGGAATTTAACCCCTCCATGCTCTTCTCTTCTACAGATTAAATAATCCCATTTCTTCCATTTTTTCCCAATACATCATGTTTTCTAAGCCTCTATTTTATTTGATGTCTGCTGGATTTTTTCTAATTTTTACACATCTTTTATGAAGTACTCTATCCAAAATTGGACACAGTAGTCCAGTGCTGAATAGAACAACAGAGTAATTTCCCCTGACTTGTATGTGATACCTTTAGTTCAGTTTGCAAACTACTATAATGTTGGGTCCTTTTCTGCAGCGCTGCAGCCTATCCAGTTGTTCCCCAGTCTGTATTTGTGAATGTCAATGTTGTATCCTAAGTGACAAATTTAACACTTGTCTTCACTGAATATCATTTCAGACCAGTTCTCCAGTGTATCAAGACTATTATGAATCTTAGCCCACCCTTTGTTGACTCTGGATTTCAGAATCAGATGTATTGGTCTGGGTGGGGGGGGGACACTTTCAGACTGACCACAGCCTTTCCATTCGATTATAGGTAAATTTATTGATACACAATGATAACAGAAAAGAAACAATACAAACAAACAAGTACTTCTATATCTATCCAATCCTAGGGTGGTCATAAGAGCCAAAGTGCATGTGAGACCCAGGCTTTTTAGAAATCATTTCAACCCTGCTGCCTATCCTGAACCATTCTAATGTATATACATATACCTATAAACCAGTTCCCAAAAAGCAAATCTTTAAAGACCATTCTTAAGCAAACACCTTCCAGTGTGCATACAACTACACACTGCTTAGTATCATGTATAAATTTGCTAAATGCACTCAATTCCATCTTCCACCTCATTAATGAAGATAATAAATAATACTGGACTCTTGGGGAGCTTCACTCAACATCTCCTTCCAATTAGAGATTGACCCATTCATGACCACTCTTTGAGAATACTTATTGTTCTGGACCTTACAGTTCTTTTTTTCTAGACTGTATTTCCTTAGCTTACTAACAAAAATGCCATGGGAAACAGTATTGAAATCAGTAGAAAGACTCAGAAATAGATTCACCCTAAAATAATCAGTGAAAATCCTTACAAAATAGAGCTGGCTGTATCTACTACCTTTCTGAAGGACATAATGAAATTGCAATTCTCTAACACTTTTTCTCCTGTATTGGTTTTAGCAAGTAATGATTTGGAGAAATGCTAAATGCAGATTGACATGTATTGACAGAAGTAAAATGAAATAAAAATGCAAATGGGATAAAAAGATGATCCAAGAAAACTTTCCCTTTTTTCTTATAGAACAGACCGTACGTAATATTCCAAAGCCTATAACAATAAATAGAGAGACTGCCTTTGTAGTTATCTCTGCAACTAACTACAATAGTAGTTTAACTCTAACTACAAATGAACCTGCATCACCGGTATCTCATTAAAGTAACCCTTCATTGTTAACTTATTTTTCTTCTGCTTTGTACTAAGAATTCTTAAATTTACGAATGGTAAAAGATTTTGATCTTGACTCAAAGTCCATTAAAGTCAAAAGAATATGTTGTAGGTCTTATATAGGCCTGTGTGATATGAGCTATGGATATGTTGCTGCCAGACTTGGCCATTTTCAAAAGGACTATGGTTGAGTGGCAACAGCAAACCTGAAACCTGTCCTTTACTGACGTACTATAATGTGAGCATTTGCAGATACTGCAGCCGACTTAGTTAGCAGAATAAAGAAAGCCATCCACCTGTCTAACTGGACACCATCAAACAGAACACAAGGCCTGAGTAAAAACAAGACAGCATTGTTAGCCAGAGCTAGAACAGTATTACACAATGGGAAGAAAAAAGATAAGTTGCCCTCCTTACCAATCCCTAGTAAAGCCTTGTTGCTTTCTCCAAAATATATATTTTTAACTGATTAGCATCTTCTTGTCCCACAAGGGATCTAGTTTAATTTGGTTCTGAAAATTTCAGTGAGACAAAGACATTTAAAAAAAAACAATTAGGACTGATTTATTCAAATATCAAGATTATGCTTACCAACCATCTATAAATAGTAGGTATAGGCTGAGGGGTACTTGGAAACTTTTGTGTGACATCTGCTAGACCTGCTGGACCAACTGGAGAAACCACTTGCTATGAACCTGAGAGCCTGGCCAGCTTTCTTTCATGGCATTTGAGACCCATCCTGCAAGATTACACTTATCCTCTGCACTAGTCTTGCAGTAATTATTCTTTGTCAATTAATCAATAAACTTCTTGTGTTGTTTGGAATGACCCAAGGGTCCATTTAAATTCTATTCACCCTTCCACCCCATTTGAAGGTTGCTAACAGTGTTCCATCTAATTCAGCCCTGTATTGGTTGCTCACTCCCCCCTACTTTGGGATGAAGCTGGTTACTGAAACTGAGAACAGGCAGCCTGTCTCTCCTGTGGTGTTAATAACCCCCAACCACATTCTTGTAGACAATGTGGAGCAGGAAGACATTTGAGTAGGATGTAGACAGAACAATGCTGATCAGGAGGAAGGAAAGGAAGTAGAATGAGGAGGGGAAAAAAGTCTGCTGATACTGGAATTGGAAAGTGAGTGTTGGATGAATTTTTGGAAGAAAGATCCATTTGTAGGCATTGAACAAGGTAGATAGAGATGCAGCCTCTGAACCAAGCATTCCAGCAGTCCCTGAAAGCTGGAAACTGAAATGGTAGAGGAACAGAACATGAAAAATTCTGGGCATTCCCCATTTACCCTCTAAGTATCCAATCTTGGCCAGCATGTAAGACAATATTGGGCTAGATGGACCTGTGGTCTGACCCAGTAAGTGATATTTATTTATGTACTTATGTTCTAAAGAGGGAGAGAGACTGTGTTATACCTAAGCAAAAAATGTGTAACTGGAAGTTAGGGATGGGAAGGGCTGTTTATTTAGCTGTAAAAGAATTTGAGACCAACTGGCCAAAGATATTGGAATGGCATGAGAAACCATTCAAATGTAAATAGGACTCAATATCCTGAGGCAAAGTGAGAGATTGGAAAATGGCAGGAATGGAACAGGATGTGGGGAAAGTTTGGGCTAGGAGTAAAGTTCGGGGAGAATGGCCAGTGTGCCTTTTGAAGCACACTGCCCTCTAGGGGTGTGTCCAGATAGCACACATGTGCCTCTTGCCCCACCACAAACCCCTCTGAGGCAGGGAAACAGGCACATGCGGGAATAAAAAAATGTTCCCCGCACTGCAAGTTTGCAGCACAGGGAGAAAATTAGACTTCTAGATATCCAGGTGTCTAAAAAAATTGAAATTTAAAAAAGCAGAGCAGGACACAGCCTTGGACCATGCCCTGAGGCAACTGAAGGCTGGGTCCTCCATGGAGATGCTCTGGCTGCCAGAGCATCTCTGTGGTTGGCCCCTTGCCCTGGTGCTGGTGAGTAAGGTGTCAGGGGGCTGGAGGAGTGGGGAATGGACCATGGGGGGGACCCCTGATGGCCCTGCCAACTCCCCCAACCCCTCCAACCCCTGCCCTGGCTGGCCTCTCCCCTCACCAGCCTTCCCGAGGCCCCTGACCCTGCCAACCCCAACCCCTGTTGCAACCAGTCCCTCCACCTGCCACCCCATGAGGCCCTGACCTGTGCCCCAGCTGGCCCTATCCCCCCAAGCTCCTCTGATCCCTGCCCCCAACCCCATAGTTTAAAAAAACAAACAAAAAACTCCCCTGCCACTTACTGGCAGCTCCAACTGCTGACTGGGACCCCGCCCGCACAGTGCAGAGCAGAGTGACAGCCCCGGCAGCCCCAGCCTGGGCCCTGCTGCCCCCGTGCTGTCCTGTACTGCCTGGAGGGCTCTGCCAGGAAACCCTGTAGGGCCCCCCCCCCGGCTGCTTCTAAGGTAAGCACAAACTTTTTTTTTTCTACTTTTTTTCTGTTCTTTTTCTGGGGGAGTTTTTAAGTGATGGTTCCTGGGGTTGTGGGGGGTAGCCTTGGGGGCCAGGGGTGCAAGTTGGGGAATGAGGTCGGGACGAGTGGGGTGGGGGAATGAGGTCCGGATGAGTGGGGGTGGGGCCGGGTGGGGCAGCCATTGCAGGGGCTGCAGCAGCTGGTAGGGGATAGGGCCAGGTGGGGCAGCAATCATGGGGCTGGGGTGAGGCATGTGGGCCTTGTGGGGGGCTGATAGCCCCTGCAGGGGCCATTGGGGGGATGAACCCCTTGTGTGGGGGCCAAACCCCTTGTTGGGGGCTGAATTCTCTGTTGGGGAGCTGAACCCCTTGTGTGGCAGCCATCACCCTGTGGGAGGGCAGCAAAATATTTATTCATGAATTCATGAAACATGTATTTTGAGTTCATTTTATGCTTATGATAAGAGTCTTGCTTTAACATTGTAGATACATCAATAAAACACTGTCCAACTGATCACTGTCTCTGTCTCACTCTCTCTCTCTTTATAGTGGTCTTTTGTTTTACCTGTGGAGAAAAATGGATTTGGCAGTATTTTACACAGTGACTGGGATTTTTTAATCAGGGGGTTTTTAATCAGTTTTCCAATAGGGAACACCAGAATTCCTGTTAGGGAGGCCAGTGGCAGGATCTTGCCTGCTCAGATCTAGCACCTTGGACCCATCTGGCTGTGGCTGACCTACTGGCCAAATGGGGGCAGGAGGACATGCTTTGACAGTCCAAAGCAGGCCACCACACCTGGTACATCTCCCAGATGATAGCTGCCCAGATGGCTGGGCAGGGGGCAGACATGGAAGTAGTGCTGCACAGAGGAAAACCCTGCAACCACAGGCCACTGGAAGCTGGCCCCATCCGGATCTGGCAGGTGTGCAGCAGGTCACAGCCAGGCAGCAGCTCCTACTGCCAGACTGCTGCAGTGGGTAGAGGTTTCAGGGAACTCTCAGGGCTGCTTCAGCAGTCCAGCTGGCACAAGGGTTAGTGTCCCAAGGTACCAATTGGCTGGGCCCCAGAAGCTCCTGAGAGCTAGTAGCCCTGAGCTACTTGCCAGAGTGGTTTTTCATATGGCTGAGGCTAGGACATGGCAGCTTTTTATATGGCTGGGGACAGAACAGGTGACGGCCCCAGGCTCTAGCTCCCTCTGGCTGAAGGTCTGGGAGAAGCCAGGCTGGGTTATTTGCCCCAAGTGGGATAAATGCTCCACACCAAAATGCATGCTGAAGCAAAAAGCCCTGGCTCAAATTTGCACCACTTCTATTTCAGCTGCTGCAAGTGCACATGCTTGCATGTGTGGAGGGGCCCAAGAAGTACACACCTTATATACTTATAGGCAGCCAACAGGTCCCCCCTGAGCCTGCGCTTTTCCAGGTTGAATAGTCCCATAGCTCTCAGCCTCTCATCATAAGGTCTATTCTCCTGCCCTCTGATAATATGCATGGCTCTCCTCTAGACTTTTTCAAGCTTTTCCACGTCCTTTTTAAATTGTGGGGCCCAGAATTAAATGCAGTACTCCAGCTGCAGCCTCACCAAGGCCAAGTATATCTAGAGGATGATATCCTAGGATTTGCTTGAGAAACATCTATGGATGCAAGCCAGAGTTTTGCTCACTTTAACAGCTGAATTTTTGCATTGATGGCTAACATGCATCTTGTGGTCAGTCATGACCCCCCAAGCCCCTTTCAGCCATGGTACTAGCAAGAGTAGCACTTCCAAGCCTATAAGCGTGCTGTGGGGTTTTTTGCTAGAAGGTGGAGTACTTTGCATGTTTTGGTGTTGAATGCCATCAAGTTTTTCTCCACCCATTTTCTGAGCCTCTTGAGGTTGGTCTGGATCACCAGCCTATCCTCAGGTGTGAATGCTTTACCCCAAAGTTGGTGAACTTGGCCAGTCCGCTTCTGACACCAATGTTTATATCATTAATAAAGATATTAAAGAGTATAGGCTCAAGGACAGAGCCTTGGGGGAGCCCCCTGGTCACAGTGCACCATGATGATTTACTTTCATCTATTACCACTCTCTGGGTCTGACCTTGGAGCCAATTCCCCAGCCAGCGGACTGTGACGTAGCCGAGACTGCAGTTGGCCAGTTTTCTATGAGGATGCCATGGGACACCAGATTGAAGGCTTTTTTAAAGTCAAGGCATGTGATGTCAATCTCCTCCACTTTGTCCAGGTGATATGTAACCTAGTCATAGAAGGAGATGAGATTGGTCAGGCAAGACCTACATGCAACAAACCCATGCTGACTCCCCTCAGGATGTTGCCATCAGCCAGCTTGTCAAGAATGGTCTCTTGAATAATTTTTTCCAAGATATTCCCTGGGATGGAGGTCAGTCTGCTAGGCCTGTAGTTCCCTGGATCTACTTTCCAACCTTTCTTGAAGATAGGCATTGTGTTGGCCTTCTTCCAGTCTTTGGGCACTTCACCTAAGCACCACGAATTCTCAAAGATCCCTACCAGTGGCTGAGCTATGATGCCTGGCAGCTGCTTGAGTACTCTGATGTGTAAACTGTCTAGGCTGGCTGACTTGAATATGCCCAGCCTCTCAAGGTGTTCCTTCACATGGTCTACATTGATGTAGGGTAACAATTCTCCTTCATCCTGGCCATCCTGTACTGTATTGAGCTTGCTGTCCCTTGAGGCTGGCGAAAAACAGATGCAAAATACCCATTAATAAGATTGGCTTTTTCCTGGGTGTCAGCTGTCAGTCGTCCCATTTGGCTTAGCAGGGGTCCAATGTTATCTTTGTTTTTCCTCTGGCTCTCCGCATTTCTAAAATAGGACTTTTTATGGTCTTTGATATGTGCAGCCAATTGGAGTTCAGTCACAGCCTTGGTTTTCCTGGTTCAGACCAATGCAAAATACTTCTCCTTTGAGGTGATTCCAGTCTTCCATCCTTTATAGGTCTTTCTTTTTAGATGCAGGAGGTCCACAAGTTCCCTGCAGAGAAAAGGGGGCTGTTGTGCCCTTTTGCTACCTTTCCTCCAAGATGGGATAGAAATTGCTTGTGCTTTCAGGATTGCTCCCTTTAGGATCAACCACTCATCCTGAACTTCTCTCCCCTTTCAGTTGTGGGCCTTACCAACAAGCCTCCAGAGCTTATTAAGGTCAGATTTCCTGACGTCAAGGACTTCCTCACTGCTTACTGACTTGCCAGCTTTACACCAGATAATGAAAGTGATCAGCTCATAGTCATTGTCTCCCAGATTCCCTTTGATCATTAAGTCACTGACTAGATCATCCCCCTTTGCCAGTTACAAGTCAAGCAGCACTTTGCCTCTAATCAGTCCATAGACTTCTTGAGTCATATACAGCTTGTCCACACACTTGAGGAAGCTTTGCAACCATTCATATTTGGATGACTGCTCTTCACATGAGATATCTGGGTAGTTGAAGTCTCACATGACAACCATGCACTCGGAGTGTACAGCCTCAGCCAATTCCCTGGAGAATTCCTGGTTGAGCTCTTGATCTCATGATTAGGTGGTCTGTAGTAGACTCCTACCATTGTGACCCCTGTGCCATGTTCATGACAAATTTTAACCCAGAGAGTCTCCAGTCATCCACCTGGGAGCCAATTTTGTCTTGCAGGGATGTGTGTCTTTCCTTGACATAGAGAGCTACACCCCCATCCCTTTTATCTACATGATCTCTCCTGTACAAAGTATAGCCATATATACCTGTGGCCCAGTCATAGGTGGAGTCCCACCAGGTCTCTGTTATCCCTATGAGATCATAGTCATTCTTGTTTAGCAGGAGGACCAGTTCCTCCTGTTTATTCCCCAAGCTCCTGGCATTAGTGTACAGGCACGTAAGTGTCCCATTGGAAGCCCTGGTCTTCCCTACACTTTGTTCTAGGGCTGGGGTAGGGGTGGGTTCCCTTGAGTGCCTTAGCCTGCTGGATTTGCAAAAGTTGCCCAGTGGACTTGCTGTGGAGGTAATCCCCCCCATCCCCCAGTGGGCTTTATTTAAAGCCCAGTCAAGCAGGTCAGCCATTCTGGTTGAGAGCCTCCTCCCCAGTGCAGTGAGGTGTAGGCAGTTTTTTCCCAGCAAACCACTGCCTGTCGTACTAAAGAACAGACTATGATTATGGAAGCCAAAGACTTCACAATGACACCAGTGCTGTAGTCTTTGCTGACTACCCCAATTCTCCTCTCCCTCCTCAGCCCATAACCTGAAACCAAGAGCATCAGGGAAAACACCACCTGCACCCTCAACCCCCTAAGTTCCACTCCCAAAGCCCTGTAGCCTCTCATAACCCATCTGGGATTGCTCCAATCTGTGTCATTTGTACACACATGGATAAGGAGCACAGGGCAGTGGTTGGTGGGCCAGATGAACTTTGGGATCCTCTCAGCTACATCCCAGATATGGGCTCCTGGGAGGCAGAAGACCTTCCAGGCTAAGGGTTTGGGGAGTCAGATAGCACCCCTCAGTCCCCCTTAGAAGGGAGTCTCCCACAATGACCACTCTACATGTGGCCTTAGGGAGAGCAGGGGTGGTAGTTGCTTTTCTATTTTCTGTTATTTTTTTAATTTGTGAAATTGCATGGAAAATATGTTAAGCCCGTAGTGCTCATCCTTTTCATCCAGCAGCCAAATGGGCAGTGCCAGGTCCCTCTGTGGCTGGTGGATCCGATCTGTCACTCAGAGCAGACATCTGGCCATGTGGAAAGGGGCATGGGTGCAGCCTGGTCCCAACCTGGGCCAGCAAATGGGGTGGGGAGGGGGTATGACAGGTCCAAACCAGCCCAAATGGGGGGAAAGGAAGGGGGCATGACCTAGCACTGTCCTGGCTGGGCAGGAGTTAAAGGGGCATGGCTCAACCCTGTGGGGTAGAAAAGTTAATGTCCAGCCCCAAACCAGCTGCTTAGGGAGTGAGCATGGCCTAACCATATGGTAGGAAGTGAGTATCAGAGAAAAATCCACAAGGAAACTAGTAATTTTGTCTTCTGAGCCAGGTTTAAATAATGTACATTAAATAGAGCACTAGTCCACATCCTGAACAAGGAGAACAAAAACAAATCATTGACTTTATCTTCATTAAGTAAGGACTGAATGAGATGGGGATCATATGAAAAAAATATATTATGTGATCATGAGTTGAAACCAAAGTCCATGCATAAGAGGACAGGGAACCTTAATTCTGGTATTCCCTAAACTCTGAGTCCCTGATTTGACAGACTTAATAATCTTTTGCCTGGGGTCAGATTAATGATTAGGCAAACTAAGCACATGACTAGGACCCTGAGCTGGGGGGCATGGGGGAGGGCTGCGCCTACCTTCCATGGTGGCAGCACAAATGGACCCATCTGCCTCCCTTCCCTAAGGGGACTCCAGCATACTTTACGTATGCACACTATTCTCTTGAGACTTGCAAGTATCTGGATAAGTGGAACCGGTCTACTAGGGACGATCCCATGAAGCAATTTCCACAGGAAGGAACATTTGATCAAGATAAAATAGTGCACTTACAGGGAGCTTTAGAGTCCCGGGGTTCTAAGACATCACAAAATCAGTGGGACACGTTCTTTTATTGGTATGAAGAGATGTCCAAGAGGCAGACAGAATCTCAAACTAGGAGTCTTAAAGATTCTCAGGAAAAATTGAAACAGCAGTTAAAAGCTGTTCGGGAGAAATTGGCTGCTCCCACAAATTATACGCCGGCCACCGCTCCGTTGCATCCAGCTTTGCTCGGGGCGCTCCCACCAGAACCAGCAGAAGACATCCTTGATTTAGGTTCAAATCCTGCTCTTTTGGGACTCCCACATCAGCAATAACTGGTTCAACATCAGGCTCCAGCCCAGACTAGTGACTCATCAGCTGAGACTCTATTACCCACAGAGTCTGTTAGTCCAGACTCAACTACCGCTCCTGCTGCTCTGACACTCAAAAAGAGGAATTGGAGCTTGCAGAGATCCCCTGTTAATCTTAGATCTAGTAGTGCACAGGTTTATCCATTAAGACAAATGCCAGGCATTGGCACGAATGGAACAAACATAATAACTGTGCATGCACCCTGGATGCCAGGTGATCTTTACAAGCTAATCCAGAAATTCCCTAAAATCAGGGAGGATCCAGAAAAATTTCAAGAAGAATTACAGACTGTTATAACCTGTTATAATCCAACATGGGCAGATATAGACCAACTTTTACAAGCCATTTTGCCCAAAGAAACTTTAAATGCTGTTGATATAGGCGGACAACCTAGCCCACATCCCATCTCTGAACCTGTCTCCATCTCTATTGACCATTTGTCTGAGAATCATGCCTTTCTTCTTAGTCCCTGTGCTCCTGTTATCCTTCTTGGGAAGGATTTGCTGTGTAAACTGGGATGCGTGATTTATTGTAGCCCAGAACGTGTTTACCTTGAAGTACCGGAACATAGGGAAACTGAGTTTGTGGCTTTGCTCACTCAGGAGTACTCTGATCCCGACACTTCCTTCTTACAAGAGGAACTGTTGGCATGGACACATCTACATGAGACACATTACTCTGCATTAGCATAGTTTACTGTGCAGTAAGTGCATGCATCTACACCTGTGCATGTGAGAGGCCTATGCCTCAATGGAGGAGGCAGGCTGCCCCAGAGGAGTGTGTGGGAATGGGAGGGCTTAGCTAGCAGCTGCCTGGGCCTAGGCCAATTTACCATGGTCCCTGGGCACCCATTCACACTGAACCCCTCAATTTAAGGCTGGGTAGTTCACAGCCCCCAACACACATCATCTTATCTCTGATATGATGCAAACTCTCACAAAAAGCATCTAGCTCATGGCTCTACAGGGCCCACAGCTGGATGTCAGGAAGAGATCACACTTGAAGTGGAGATGAAGTCTCAAGGTTGCTGGCACCCACTGGCAGGGCACTGCAGCTGCACCAACTCCACCAAAGGTATACGATGGTCAGTACTGTCCTCTTCCCAAAGCTGTTCACAGTATCAGAGGGCCGTGTGGAAGATGCCTGGTGGTTGGAGGACACTTGCTGCAAGGATGTGCAGGACCAGCACGAGAAGGCACAGGGCTGGTTTAAGGAGGAGAAGGACTGGGCAGGCTGGGAAGGTTGAGCAAAGCTCCTGGCCCTGGAGTACAAGAGGGTCAATTCTGGGCTGGGCAGTGAAGGCCATGGCTAACAATAACATTCTGGCCCTGATGATCACCTTCATGCTGCCCACTGCCCAGCCATTGACCCTAGGCTTATGTGCCTCCTAGTAGCCACCCAGTGCCCAACAGCAGGCCCCTACCTGGACCTGGAAGGAGGTCCTGCAGCACCTCCAGCCACTAGGAACCCCTGTCCTAATCTCCACCTTGGGTCCACTGCCACCCAGCACCCCCACCTAGGCCAAGGCCCACCACTCATCCCAGCTCCATATGGGTGCAAAGCCAGAGCTGCCAGCAGTGGGCCCAGGACCACGTGCTGGCCCTGCTGGCCATGGACAGTACCTGGAAGAGGGGGAGCCACCTGTGCTGCAGGACCACGAACCACTATTTCCCTGACCAAGCCCCACACCCACCACACTTGCTGTGGCATCTACACCCATAGGGGACCAGCCAGAGGCTTGCCACTGGGCCTCACCGCATGGCCCCCTACTCTGGAACAGCTCACAAAGGACATTGTTGTAAAATATTTTCACAGGGAAGAAGGTTTTTTATTGTTGGTGGGTGGGTTGAGTAATGGAGGGGCTTTATTTATTGAGGGGATGGGGGGCTTTGTGTACTAAGTGGGAAGAGGGAGTTCTGTTTGATGTGAGGGAAATAAAAACTTGTTCTTCTGACACATCTCTATACTGAGTGTGGTGCAGGGGGTTGTCAGGTGATATTGGCAGTCTGTGGGTGGTGGTACAAGTGAGCTAGAGTGGGCAGTGCTGGAGGAGGTGATCAGCCAGGGCCTCCCACACCCAGTGTCCTGGCCCCTGCTGGTGTGCGTGCAGCTTTCCTTGGGGCCTGGACAGGGGACCTGCTGGGGTCAGCAGGGTTAGCACCCTGGCCAGCAAGAGTGTGGCATGCCAGTCATCATTTCCAGGGGCAGTGGCTGGAGCAGCCATGATGCACAGGGACAAAGTGGGCAAGAAGAGAACTGCTGCATGCTGTCCCTGTACTAGGCATGCTGCTCCTGGGCAAGGAAAGGACTGGCCAGACATCAGGGAGCTGGGCTGGTTTCTAAAGATGTCTGCCAGGTGCTGGCAACTGCAACTGAAGCCTGGACCTCCCCACAGTGGTAGCAGGGGCACATTGCAGGGCTGCAGGAAATGGTGCAAAGGGCAGCAAATCTTCTCCCTAATCTTCACATGTGTAGACACCTGCCCAAAAGTACTTACACCACAGTAGCTTAAACCAGAGTAAACTTAGGCTGGATCAAATGCATGTGTAGATGTGCCCACTGACTACCCTATTCAGAGAGCAGAGACATTAATGGCAGATAAAGAGAGAGAATTCATCAGAGCAGTGTCATAGCTTGGGCTCCCTGGAAGCCAACCTTGGGGCCCTGTTTGTTCCTCTCTCCTGCCCCAGGTGTGCTACTAGATGCAGGACTGCACCTGTTGTGAGAAACACTCTTTGGGGGTGACACCATTCCACCCACTTCCCCCTGCCCCTTTAATGCACTGCTCAGCGTGGGGCTGCTCTTATGGCCAGACAGGGGCAGTGCAGGGTGGCTCCTGCCATGGTTAAGCCTCTTGGTGGTAGATTCTAGTGTCTCCTCATAGTTAATGCCTGGGGCTACTGCCCCATTCATCCTGCCCTAGTTACACTACTGCATCACAATAAGTCTTTGAGAGAAGATTTTTCTGAGCTGTATGTGGCATTCCTTAGTGTCTGCTGGATATAATATCTTTGGCTCCTTTCCTGTAGCTTGTAAATGGTGCCTGTAGAGGTCTGGAGAGAGAAGGAAAGACAGCTGATGTACTCTATATGCTGACTGGTACCAGAATTCTACTTGTAGTTGGATCATAGCTTCTCCTTTTCCTCTCCCAAGGATGCCCTCAATTGCTGTGTATGGAAGGATGCTAGTTGTTCCTGTAGGATTAAGAAATGCCAAACTCCTATCTTGATCTCTTTGATACTCCCAGAACCTACCAGGAAAGGATGAGATAACTATTCTCCTCTTCTTCCTTTTCTTGCAGGATATATCCAGCAAGGAAACTGCAACAGTAAGAGCTAAAAGACAGCTGTAGCTCAGCATGCTTTCAACTAACACCAGACCTAGTCTTCGGGTGGCAGGGGAAGCAAAGGGAAGCAGTTAGGCACATCAAACACACTTACTGTTCCATATGATTAAAGCATTTCAGCTAAACAGCTTCATGGAACACATTTTGAATGTATAATCAAATATAAATTTTCTTTTTATGAGAAGCTTCATCAAAGGCCACAATTGAGAGACATAAGGGCCAGAAACATCCCCTCCAGGCCACAGGTTCATCCCTGATGCTCTAATGTATTCACTCAATGTTTGTGTGCTCTGTCAACCATCATAAGAGCTTACATAGCAGTGGAGCCCACATGAATACTGAAGTATTCTGTAGCAAACAATGGTTCTGCAATCTGGTCTAACAGGAGGTATATTCCCTTGGAGAGTTTAAAAAATACAAGGTAGAGCTGCGTGTCTCTAAGTCATCACATGGACTTGTCAAATTACTTTGTAAAATATCTTCATAATTACAAAGAAGAGCATGTTTCTCTTTTGTGATAAAGGATGATGAAAATTACAGCAGTTTAGCTGGCAATTTAGAATCCAGGATAACAGTCATTATTGAAATTGTAGTGGCAGGCAAAGGAATGGGAAGGGCTTTCATAAGAGAAAGCAGTGAATCAGTTGTGGCAATGTAGCAGTGGAATGTAACTCAATTGAACAATGTTTCATAGTAGCATTTGTCAGCATTTGAAAACCTCTGTAGTGAAGATATCATCTGAGAAAAAGATAGAGCAAATGAAAGGGAAACATAGGGAGAAAAATAATAAGAAGGAAGGAGAGAATTTCTGGCAGGTGAGAAAAATGCAGACAAATGCAATCATACACACTGGAAGCAGAAAGACTCACAAGCTCTCAGCAAAATTCAAGATACTAAAGAGTGTGAAATAAGGCCAAAACTTGGTGAATGTGATTTCAAAACAGGTTTAAATACATGATGCATCCTTGCCTTCAAATGTGTTACTGTTGACTAAAGCCAGGAAATTAGAACCATGCTTACAGGAAAATTAACCAGGGGGAGTAGCTTACTACAGGATCTGGGGCCCTCAGAACATGGTGGACCTGGCAACTGGGAGTAGGAGGGGGAGTGAAGTTTCTTCATCCACACTGCCCATGCCATGACTGTACAGCCTGTGCCCCATGCCAAACATGGAACTGGATCTGTCATCACCATGTTTTCTGTGCTGGAGATAGAACTGCACCTCCAACATGAAACGCATGGTGTCAGCAGCTCCAGCATGGGGACACACAGCATATGGTACACTGTAGGAACAAGCATCACCGGGAGAGCCACCCCATGCCCTTAGCTAAATCCAGCATGCAAACAGACCTGCTATCTGGAAGCAACCCAGGGTAGGAGGTGAATTTTACATCTCTGACAAAATATATTTAAAGTGCTCATGGTTATGCAGTAAAGGGTGGTTTCCCTTTATATTATGACTTGTGGAGTAGATTGTAATTTACTAGCTTTCCTTTTAGATACTCAATATACTCAAACATTTGCCTGTCTGTTACAACTTCATATTCTATAGTCCACTCATAAACACAAATTAAATCCACTCCATATTTACCATTTACCATAAGGGCTAAGTATAGACAGTCAAAAAGCCCAAGTTTGAATTGATTCAATCTTTTCACATTAGTCTAAACTGCAATAATTAAACTGAGAAACAATTGGATAGACATTCACTTTTGATTCAGGAAATGAAGCCAGATACCTGCAGTGGCTCAGGCCAGAAGCTAGGATATGCTACAGGACAGCTCTCTGGCACTTAGCTGGCACGTAGCATGGGATGTGTGTTCCTCTTCATGCTGCCCCTGAGGTCTCTGGGATTTTTAATCCCAAATCAGAGCAGAAGAACTCTGCAGGGTTGCTTATCACTTTTTCTTCCTGCTTCCAGGTGCCTCTGGGTTTTGCAATCCACAGTCACAGCCAGTAGTTAAGTATTTAGCAGGACAGAGCAGCTCTGTATTCAAGGGAAAGAAAGTTTAACTCCCATCCCTGGTTCCAGACCCTAGCTGGGGTTTGCCTGGGAGGAGGAGGAACAGTCCCTGCCTGCTGCTTCCCAACTCTTCTCTGCTGGAGCAGACAGCCCAGCCTAGCCCAGCCCAGCCCAGGACTGGAAAGCATGCTGGGATGTTGGGGGACTGTGATTTAACTTGAACAACAAAGGGGCCTGGGACAGAAGTTTCATAAACTGAGTTGACCCAATTCAGTTAGGTCTGATACTACATTCAACCAGGTTCGTCTTAAACCAGTTTCAGCCAAACCAATTTTGAGCTTCTGTTCTGTTAGAGGTTTAAACCAGTTTCTGATTACTTAAACCAGTTTTTATGTAACTTCTGTCCCTAGACAAAAAGATATGTAGTCAGCATAATATGTGTTTTACTGTCTGCTCAAGTTCTGTCAAAGAGAATTCGGAAAATCACGAAAATGAAATAATATGAAGCATATAAATTGAGCATGGTAACTGTAGCAGAACATTTAAAAATGCTTGGATTTTTGTCACTTGACTATTTAAGATGAAGTACTATCTTCATAATTTAGTTTCCACACCTCTGTGGGCTTTCTGAAGAAAAATTAAATAGCTTTTTTAATGTGCAATGTCTTATCTTTTTTTTTTCTTTTTAGCTAAGTGTGTTTAGTTGTGTGGTTCAAATAGGCATCCAAAAATATATTCTGATCTCTAAATTAATCATATCAGTCAGGGTATTTGTTTTCCTTATATGTAAATCTGGGGTGCTTTTATTAAATCACTATAGCCAGTAATTGTAGTTGGCTTATTTTAGGCTCTGTGTGCAGCTTTCTATACTTTTTAGCAATAATGGTTCACCAAATAGAGGGCTGGCAAAGATCAATGATCAGAAAGAGTCTGAGAGAAAATATGTGGGTAGACCACAAGAATAAAAGATAAAATATTTTTGCTTCTCCAACTTGATGGTACAGTAGGAAATCTCTTTTTAATAGACACTGAGGTTCCCTTTTTAAACTGTAATACTAAATCTTCATCCAAAATGCATCATCACTTATCCATATGATGGGAGAGCTGAAAGGGCATTTATTTCTGCAGATTAACAAAGCTATAGATATAAGACTGGGAAAGTAAATTCAAATTGTGCATGTCTTCTGTCTTTTCTAGGCTTAATTTATTTTGTGTGTAACATTCTAGGCTCAGATAGTTTATTACAGAAAAGTGTAGAATTTTTCAGTTATTGAAAGGAATTTTATCTAAATGTTATTTATAGCAGGGAATTACTGAACTGAAATCAGTTATTTTGTACATTAGCTATAAAGTAGCTTGATTTACTTGGTTTAAAGTAGTACATTTAATTGACTACATATATGTAATCTCTATATTCAAAACTGGAATACATTGAAGTGTTTTTATTATGTAAAATCTTCAATTGAAGGTCATTTATTCTTTCTTTTTATCTAAGATTTGATAGTGCTGAACATGATAATTAAAATTTCAATAAAAAATTAAGAGCAATGATATCCTTGTATGGAAATGATAGCTGCTATGAATTTTGAACAGTTCTTATGCTTTTATAATACCAGTGTTGCAAGACCACTATTTTATACTGGCACTAGTCACAGGATAATGATAGACAAAAGGTTCAAAGGTATCACATATTCCCAAATGTGTGTATGGCTTCCTGATACATTCAAGCCTGTAGGTGGAGCAAATAATACCTTTGAAAAATTCTAATTTAATTTATGTAATTATCTAGTAGTTTACAGGCCTAATCTTAGGCACCCAAGTTTCAATATTCTGTCCAAAGCATTTTTTAGGAAGTATTCTTAGAGACAAAGAGGAAGTTATTAAAAGATATCAACTTAAGAGATATTCCTGAATAGGCTATAAGATTTACAGAGTTTGGCTCTCATCTCCTCTCTTGCCTGTTGAAAAGTAATGTAATCCCTTAAAAACAAAATAAACTATTTTTATTTCTGGAGAATTTATGCTGTACATCGTATTTTCTCACATACCATGAGCCTCAGTTGACCTAAGGTTTGATAGGCAGAACAAAGGGAAACAGATCTTCCCTGATAGCAAGTAACTGAGTAATCCATGCAAATTTTACTTCCACTTTTTCCTAATAAGTGGCAGAAACTGCTTTTATCATATTTCTGTCATACACCATGCACTCCAGTTTCCAGCAGTTGTTTTTTTGGGGAAAAGGTATGTGCTGTATGTGTACAGTATTTTAGTGTAACTGATTAAACTCTGTGTGCACAGCAATATTTTCTTTATTACAGTTACTTTCTGAGTTCTGGTATGTTGACAGTTTTAACTAATATATAAGTTTTGACGTGCTTACTTTAAGCCAGAATCATATTTCTATTTGTGTACTTCAGTTGGAGTTAATTATACTTTGATTTCACCATATTTATTCTTTTCAATTTTGTATTCATTGACAATCTCTAGCCTGAAGACCATAGTGTCATTGTACACTAGTGAGGATTACTTTTAGCATTGTAACAGAAGTATTTTACAGATGTTACTTGGACTTATTTAGCAATCAAATCAAATATGTAACTTGAATAATCTTCAGAGAGATGTATTTATTTACTGAGGAAGGAAAAGGAAATGCATTGCTGGAATTCCTGAAGATCAAAGATCCTGCTTAAAGTGGACTGGAGTAAGGATTTATATATATGTAAATTTAGATGACTTTCCAACCTAAGAAAAATGTTCTTTATTATAGGGATACATTTTAATGCAAAGGCAATCTCTAGTTTAAAGAACAAAATAAATTATTCAAATTGGATCCCACTTACATTGGTGTAAATCAGAAGCAATTCTATTAAATTAGTTGTTGAACCTCTTTGGACCTGTTGATCCTCTCCAAAATCTACAATATCAGAATTAGACTTATACCTAAAATCCACAGACAGACTGGGGAACAGGAATGTGACAAACATGGGTATTGCCCACGTATATGAACAAAATGCAATGGTAGTTCTAAAGATTTACCAAAAGTGAAATGCTAACAGTGGATCCCTTCTGTGGAAACAAGTATTAACTTGATTCTCAGATTTACTTTATCTGTAACACTCCCATAGTAGGAGCAGTAGAAATACTCCCAGAGCTAGATGTAGACAAAAGATAGAAATTACAAAACAATTATAGATTTCTCAATTCCAACCCTACTGTTATATTTAATCAATGCCACTTTCAAATTAGGGGTACAATCTACTTCTGAAAATAATTCCAATGTTCACAAACCTCTATAATTTTCTGATTATAAAATATAATGCTGTGTTTAAATTATATGGGCAAAAAGCAGATTCATTGTGTCCTAGATTACTGTCTCCTATCAAAAATTAAAATAAATTTGTTAGACTAACTCCATGTGGTGCCCAATGACTAGGGAGATGACAATCCAATTGTTCATGGATCATGTTACTCATTAGCCAGAGCAAGCAGGGAGCAAACACCAGCACATGTTGCTTGCAATAGCTTTATTCAGAATGGAGACAGCTTTGGGCCAGGTCCCAAAAAACCCAACAAACTGGAGTGAACAATAATTCTTTTCACATTTTATACACCTTGGTTCATGCTTATTACCGTTTACTTCAACCTTAGTCCTCCTTTGTTCTGCCCATCTCTCCTCCTATCTCCAGATCTGTTTACTGTTTGTTTCATTAACATGGAATTGCCTATGCATCTCACTCACTTACATGCCCTTTTCCTATAAGGGCATGTCCAAGGCCATGAACTCCCTCCTTTTGGTCACTGGGAAGACTCTGGAGGCTTTTTTACCAATCACCATTTATCTTTTTGAATATGTTCATCTCGGATTCTGTTATCAGATATGTGTTATCTTTCACATTCCAGTCTGTTTTTCTGTCCCACGTAGTACCATTTCCACATTCCTTAGGCCCTTGTATCTTTTCTCATTCCTTACTGTAGCTGGTTCACATCACACAGACTTACCTGCTGCTTTTTGCAGAAGATGATTGTCACAATTAAGATGGTTACTTAGCATAAGCATTCATAAGCAAAATCTGCTTCATCTTCTAACAGTAGTTGGTGGTTTACATCCTGATTTTTTTATATAATGATTATATATCTTATAACACTATTATATGGTTAGAAAACTACTTGCCTAAGCACCTCACAATGTTACTTTTAACATATCTTTCTGCCTTGTGGTCAGCAGCTTTTGCTGGGCCACCAATTAAAGCCTTTATTCAGATGCAAATCCAGTGTTCCCCGAGATCCAAATATTGTCACCCTAACACAATTCTTATGAGAACATCAGAGCACATCAAAACAATTCTGAAGGAAAAAGAAACCATGAGATCACTTTTTACATATGACACTTATCACTTCTCCAGGAAAAATAGTATTGACTAGTTAGATTGCTGAAAAAGGCATTTCTAATTTTAGAAATATAATTTCTTAATGTAATTGTATCTGTTTTTAAAATGTCATGTGTTACAAACTCAATTTCAGTTTGTTATTTTTGCTAGGAATTACTGGGCACATTTACATGAGATGCTACTGAACAGTGGTTACCAAGCACTTATTTAGTACCTGTATAATGAAGTACTAAATAACATGAAGTAACTGGAGTTACTGCACAGTAGTACTGGTGAATATCTTTTAAATGACTGTACATTAGCATATTAGCACTGTTGGTGTTGTGAGATGCTACTATGCAGAATTATTCAGCTACTGCTCAGTCAGCATCTCATGTAGATGAGGCCAATGATACCTGACCCTTTCTTCACCACTGTAAGGTAATTCAGTGCTTTTATGTTAAATGGCAGCTTCATTCACATCAACAGAACATGATGATATACTAGGCAAAACATTAAAAAAATTAGGTGGTAGAATTAACACTATTTTTTTTCTGTTTACTAACTATACAGTATTAACACTGAAACAAATCAAAACTACTTCATTTAATAGATATATAACCAATCTGCTAAGAGTCCATGAATATTCATTCAGGTTACTCAGGTCTTGATTTAATAGTCCTTGGAAATAAAGTGTAGTCCTTTAACTGACTTTTGTAGGTATTGGAACATGGATCTAAATCATACCTCATGGGTCTCTGAGTTCAGTCTTCACTTATTATAGGGGATTGCATTTTAAAAATTCCCTCTATAAAATAGTTAGGCTTAATCAGAATTGAAGGTAGGTTTTCTACTCTCCTTCATTTGGAAAACTTCTCCCAAAATCGTACTGCTGTAATGATTAGAAACCTGCTTTAAATTTTGAGCTTTACTATTCATGGCCAGTTAATATGCGTATGTCTTTCAGCTTAAATAGCTCAGTGATTTTACCTTTTACCCATATGTCTCTGTACACTGCAGAGTTCATTTTGGTAGGCTAAACAGACCAACATTTTTCTATCATCCTAGGATCCCTTGGTATAAATTCACTTCAGGTGCATTATCCCTCTTTGTGTTTGTATTCTTTCAGTATTCTTTGGAAGTTTAAGTAAATTTTGCCAAAAAAATATTTAGGACATATATTTCAAAAATTCACATGCAAGGATTAAAAGGAATCAAAATTTAAATTCCATGTGCAAATATTATGCCCAAAAGGTTGTGTAGTAATCTAAAGAGTATGCAAATCTTAGCCAGTGTACCTGATGTATCACAACACAGAAATGTAGCTTGAATCCTGAAAAGTCATGATCAAGCCCTACAGTCAATCTCCAAAATGGATCATTGAAATATATTCAAATAATTGAATAATTTATCACAATCTGTTCCTGGAGTACTCTATACACTAAAAAAAGAGAATAATCCCATTGAATAAATGATTGGATACCACTTAGTCTGTTCTACAGAGAATAAATAATGATCAGATATAACGCATGTAAGTGAAATAAGAAATGAATAATACCTCCCTACTCTTCTGTTGGGAGCTACTTCAGATAATAAATGGATGCAATGTCATGCCACAGTGCTAGTTCTTATGCTACTTCCATAAAGAACAAGTGATGTTAAAGGGTTTAATGTGGGAAGAATAGGGATGGATTAAGAAAAACAAAGGAATAAATACATTTTTTTTTCAAGGGAAAAAAGTAGTATGAAAATGTGAATTGTGGAAATTGTTAGTTCTGATGGGACAAAAGGGGACTGGCATATGTCCTTGGGTCCCCTTCAGCTCCAAATCTCTCTCCATTCTACTGCTTGTCTACTGAGAACAAACTAAAATGCAATTTTGCCCCTGAGGTACCTTCTCACCTGACTTGATCTTAGTTCCCCATGTCTCAGTCCAGGTCTTTGCAGCTCCAGCAGAAAATTTTTTTCCAACATATGGGCCATGCCATGCCCTTATCAGTTTGTATAGAATTGTTATTGGGGTCACCCCACCTGACAAGATTGACTAACTTCTAGTAGACAAGATTGACCAGACACTAGTTGTCAATGGCTCTGAGATAAGTAAGGTAGTAAGAAATAGCAAAAAAGGTTATACAAGCAAGGAAAATTAAATAAACTGTGAAGTTGAAAGGGACATAAATATAAGAAAATAACCATAAAAGACTAGAATAATAATATCACCCTGCACTCCCTACCTCCCTAAATGCAGGGATCTCATTAAAATGCAGCTCTCTAACCAGTGTGAGTTTCCTGCAAGCAACTTGTTCTTGCAGTCCTGTCTTTCTGAGCTTCTGCAGCTAGGGAACTAAATCCCTAGACCAAAACTCTCTCAAATCATTCCTTGAGTATATAAATTAATCTGGTCATCTGTTTATTCCTTACTCAAGTCTTGAAGAGTATGATCATGTCCAGTCAAGCATGGATATGGGGTATGTGGAGCTGCAGACCCATCTGCAGCACCACACACCACACGTGCCAGTGTTTCCTACACTGCTACCTGGCAGCATTAGCGGGGTGACCCCAGAAGATCCTGGGATCAAAAAAACCCACACCAAAAAAGTGGGATGATGCACATGGTGGCAGCACACACTGGCCAAAACTGGAGCCTAGCCAGTCACAGCTATTCTCTGACTGCCAGCCAGGCTTTTTGCTGCAGCTGGAGCCCCAGGAGGCCCCCAGTACCTCAGATAAGGCTGGTGGGGCCAGCACAGTTGCTGGCCCCAGCCTCCCCCACCCCACCCTGGGTAACCTGATGCATGCAGGAGTGCATGTGGTATGGGCATTCCCTGGGGACAAGTAGCAGTGGCACAAAGTGTGCTGCTGCTACTTGTCCCAAAGGAAACCAATATCCATGCTTTTCTGGATGCACCTAATGTGTATATCATATAGATTACTTCCTATATGCATCTGTCTGTCAGGACAGGTATTTTCATTTTGAATTAAATATAAGAAATATTTACATCTTCCCAGATCTATAGGCCACTGATCTAATTTACTTAGCTAACAACTATTCATGAAAGATATAGTCTCTCACCTGTTCTCTTCAAGGGTGATGGATATTAATCTCTGACAAGACTCTTTCAATATAAAGAATTCCCTCTGAAAATGTGAGCAACATTTGTTTAGGGATGGGCCTCAGCTCATGTACACGTCTGTCTGATCAATATGCACACACATATATATTCCTTGGACATATGAATAGGAAAGAAACACTTAAGGTGTTCCACAGACATGTCTGGAAAGGAATGCTTTATCTATCAAAAATGTTACTGTCTTGCAAATGTGATCAAACCAAACACCTTAACATTAGCTGTAAATAGAGACCCAACACTATAGTTATAAGTCTAATCCTAAGAAAAATTCATCATAAACACACAAAATCAGCTCTGATTTTGAGTGTAGTCATGGCAGTGGACTGTCTTCTTAACCTTCAAAGTAGTTTACAAAGAGTAATAATGCACTGGAGATATACCAATATATTAAAAGCCGTGGGTCCTTTGAAAGATATGTATTGCATTCAAAAACTTATCTAAGTCTATTCAAAATGTACAGTTGGTGCTATATAACATATCGCCCTAAAACATCCTGACCTCTTAGACAACTGCAGCTTGGCCTGATGAGTTCAGTTCTGTTAAGAGTGAAGAATGATATCAGAATATTTTACAATCATTTATTTCATGTCTAAAGAAATGCAAACTTCAAACCCAGGTGTAGTAATGTAACTGGCAGAATTGGAGGTACATCTACACATGCATTTTAGTGAGCACTAGCCTATTTTAAGGCTCACTAAGGCAACACAGAAAAAATGTTCTTTAGCTAATGCACATTAAAATATGCTAATACATATTTTTCCAGTACCTTGGGGCATTTTTACACATGCTCAAGGGGGGAGGTGGAGCTTTAATTAGAGTGAATCCAAGAGCCACTCTAATTAAAACACCACCGCATCTCATGTATCAGTGCCCCTGTGCTTCAAAATAGTGGTGGGGGTACTTACACTAAAGATTATTTGACAAGCTTTATTCAAGTGAACCCACCACCATTTTGAAGCACAGGGTCGCTGAGACACAAGATGCAGAAGGCTGGTCGAGCATGGTCTGCTCCAATACGCTGGAATTCCAGTGTCAGAGCAGCATCCATGCTTTTGTATAGGTGCCTTCACAATGGAGGTACTAGATTTAATGTTCATTACATTAAAATTCATAATGAATGTGTAGACATGCCAAAGGTGATTGGGGCAGCAGCCCTGGGTGCCATCATTGGTGGGGGTACAACCATAGCCATTGTCACAGCAGCAGCTGGTCACACCACCATGAATGACATGACAGGATTCAGTGCTGCCTAGGGTGTCATGCAGCTGTACTTCTACAGTTGAGTGATACTACCCAAACATTTGAAAGAGAAAAATTAATTCCATTTTATAAGGTATTAGTGAGACCTAACCTAAAAAAACCTATGTGCAGTTCTAGAACATAAGAACTGCCATTTACCCTGTCAGACCATAGATCTATCTTGCCCAATATCTTGTGCCACACAGCCAGAGAGTAGTTGCTGAAATGGAGAGTGAACTGGGTATGACCAAGGACTTCTCCACTATTTCTCTTCCAGTTGCAACCTCCAGCCTTTAAGGTCTAGGACGTTCTGATTCAGAGGCTGTATCCCTAACTCCCATGCTTAATAGCTACTAATGCCTCTTTCCTCCAAGAATTTGTCCAATCCTTTTTTAAATCTGGTTAAACTGTCAGCTTCCACAACATCTGGTGGCAATGAGCTCCACACTTGCATTACACACTGGGTGTGTCTGCACAAGACACTTCACTGAGCATAGATTAATTTACTGTGCAGTAAAGCATCACCATCTACATAAGTTCACATTTACTATGGAGTAAATTAATCTACTGCACAGTTAGCTACTACCTATAAATACAGATAGTAAACTAACTGTGTAGTAGATACCGTGCAGGAAAACACATGTAGGGCATTTATACACATTTTTTCCCCTCAACATGCCATATCTACATTGCATATCTACATTGCGTTTCATCTGCCATTTAGTTGTCTATTCACTCAATAGATCCAGAGCTTTCTGTAGTCTTTCACAGTCCACCTTGCTCTTTATCACTATGAATAATTTTGTGTCATCTGTAAATTAGGCAATGTCACTACTTGCTCTCTTTCTCCAGATAATCATTGAACATGTTCAACAGTACTGATCCCAACACGGATCCCTGTGGGATTTCACAGTTTAACTCTTTCCATCTTGAAAACTGACCATTAGTATTCAATAGCTGTCCATTAATATGATCGTGCATTCTTAGCACTCATATCCAAGAAATATTCATTTATATTGGAGCAGATACATAAGAAGTCTACTAAGATAATCAGATAATTGGAGAAGCTGTTTTCTAAGTCTAAAAGATCTTGGCTTGTTTAGCTGAGGAAAACAAAGGTTAACATGGGTTGGTTTCTCTAAATGCTTCATACCAGGGGTAACACCACACTGAAGGGAAAATATAAATATTTACTCTAAAGGTATAGTACACAACAAATGGTTAAAAACAGGTGATCAAAAGTGTAGTCTAGAAATTAGAAGTTTTCAGACCTTCAAAGTTATGAGGTTCTGAAACAACTAATAAGAGGAAGATTTTTTTTTTAAGTTTTAAAGACAGAAAATGAGAAATTTACACATGGGATTATATGATGTGGTTGCAGGCAACGGCAAAATTACATGATATAGTTGCCTGTGATAAGGACTGAAGAGGACCCTCCATGTTCTAAATTCCTATGTTACTGCATAGTTTCTGACAAGGTTTTGATTTGGATCCAGGACTGGCCTAGGAAATAGTACAGATTATAAAGTACTGAAGTACTTAGTTTTTCTCATCTTGCACGAGTAGAAAAAGGGGGCTAACTCATATTGTATAATTTCAGACTATTCACTTTCAATCTTTGTACCAAACATTGCAGTCAGCCCTGGAGGTGACAACTGCAGGATCAGTGTAGTTAAGTTCACATTTAACAGGAAGGGACAGAGCTTTTTAACTGAAGCTGGAAAATTACATTTGCATCTGTTGAAGAAAAATGGATATTCAGGGTCATTGTATCATATATAAGGACGTGGCTATGCCTTATATTCATGTTCTGAAGGCAAAACTCCTTAACTAATAAAATGCTATGGCATTTGTGGTTTGTTTTGATGGAAAACAAAAAGCAGCAAGATAGCTGAATTCATAAAAATAAGACTTTTGGGGGGATGAATGCTGGGATTTTATAGGAGTTTTTCTCCAACCTTGACCATGTCCTTTTAATCTTTAGTACTTTTGCAAAGAGAAAACAGAGCTATGAACTAACTGAAATGATTAGTGCTATAATTAAAGAGCTGAATTACAGTCTGTTGTTCTTAGAGCAATGTGAACAGATGGCACATACGTTACAAAGCAGCTTTTAGTAAAATGAGGTGTCTAATTAGTTCACTGCTAATAATACTTGCTTTATAGAAAAATATAAAATTTGTGAATTAGGTATCCCCAGGAAGCAGGTAATTTTAATGTAAATGTATATTTTATCCTTGGGGGCCTTCTATTTGAGTTAAAGCTTAATTCTGGAGCTAGAAGAAACGGATGCTCAACCTGCACATGGGAAACTTACAAATAAAGGACTTCTAGATACTTTGGGATTCAGTGTAATGTTATAATAAAGTAAAATAGATGGCCACTATCAAGTAGTTCAAGAACCAGATATCTAGAATTGCATGGGAAAAGTCTTTTGGAGTCTATAGGCTTTTTCCCTGGCTTTTCAAAACGATAGCCATGATATTTTGATTTTGTAAGTGCTAGGAAAATAATATCCAAAGTTTATGCAGGATTAGAAACATTTCCTACCTTATTGCTACAATTTCAATCATCCAGCTAGCATAAAGAACCAAAGGTTACTTTATAAATTCTGAGTACCCTTGTCCCACATGGTGAAAAAAAATTCACTAGGCCACAAGTTCTACAAGAAATGCTGTTTCACCCATGGAATGTCCTTTTAAATGCATTCTTGAAGGTGGTTAGGAAGAGGATATAGGGTTCATTCCTCAAAATACATGGATATCCAGAAACTTGGGGATCCTGCCTATTTCATAGATTTCATAGACATTAGGGCTGGAAAGGACCTCAGAATATCATCAAGTCCAGTCCCCTGCCCAAAGGGCAGGAAGTCAGCTGTGGTCATAGGATCCCAGCAAGATAAGCATCCAGTTTGCTCTTGAGGGTGTTCAATGTAGGCACTTGAACCACCTCCGGTGGCAGGCTGTTCCAAAACTCGGGGACTCGGACAGTAAAGAAATTCTTCCTTATGTCCAGCCTGAAACAGTCTTGTAGTAGTTTATGACCATTTGACCTAGTCATCATCCCTTGGGGCACTCTGGTGAACAAACGTTCCCCCAGATACTAATGGACACCCCTGATAAACTTAGAGGTGGCCATCAGATCACCCCTGAGCCTGAGCTTTTCCAGGCTAAAGAGCCCCAGGGCTCTCAGCCTGTCATCGTAGGGTCTGCTTCCCTGACCTCTGATCATGGGCGTGGCTCTTCTCTAGACTCTCTCAAGCTTCTCCACATTGTTTTTGAATTGTGGAGCCCAAAACTGGACACAGTGCTCCAGCTGCAGCTTCAGTAAGGCTGAGTACAAGGGGAGAATGGTGTCCCGGGATTTGCTTGAGAAGCATCTATGGATGCAAGCCAGTGTTTTGGTTGCTTTACTAGCCACAGCATCGCGCTGCAGGCTCATGTTCATCTTGTGGTCAATGATGACTCCCAAGTCTCTTTCTTCCCTAGTCCTAGCCAACTTAGCACTGCCGAGCCTATAAGGATGTTGCCGGTTTTTCTTCCCAAGGTGAAGAACCTTGCATTTATCAGTGCTGAACACCATCAGATTCTCGTCCACCCACTTGCTGCATTTCAAAGAATCTTGGAGGTGCTGGATATTCAAGCTCAGTGCCAATACTTAAGGACCCCACCACATTAGCTACACAGTTGTTTCAGGAATCACAGTCTCAAATGGTCTCCACTAGGAGCTGTCCCAAATCTGATTTTGAGATATGAGTATCACTATCTAACAGAAACAGCATTTCCTTATGTGAGAAAAACCCTGTGGGAGGAGAAGTGCAACAGGGAATGCACAACCCTTTGGCCCTACCCTATTTTACTGATAGAGCCAAAAACCTGTGCTGTGCCTACTAAGGAATTTCCTGGTATTAGGGGAAGTGTCATGAGCTGCTTATTTAGTCTCCAATTCACTTTATATGTACCTAGTTTGACTTGCCTTCATGAAGTGGATATTTGAGCCGGTTAGAAAGCTCTGAGAATGCTGATAAATTCAAATGCTATTGGTTACATTCAAATGCGTTGGTTACATCCATTAAAGAAATGCAAAACTGTGTACAATAAAAAAATTAAGCACCTGGGAGGTGCTTAGCGAACAGATAAGAAATGAAACACAGGTGTGTTTTCTCCTTTTTTAGTTCAAAGGTTTAATGTCTCATTCCCACAACAAAGGGACATCATCAAGCTCATTTTCTTCATTCTCATACATACTCTCTGCATCCTCTAAGATACATTTCTGTAGCTAGGAAAAATACTGCAATTGTGTGTGTTAAACATATCTAAGTGCTTTATAATTACATATACAACATTCAGTTATATGGCTAATTCATGAATGACAATGAAAAACATAAGCACAACAGAAAAAGAAGCTGTTTATTGAGCTTCATTAAGTTACTTACAGAGGTAAGCTGGACCACATGCAGATTTTGTTATAATACTTTATTCAAAAAGCTCATCTAGCCAAAACATTTTGGTTAGGTGTTTGCTAATTTAATAAATAGTTGTACAGACAGAATACCCTCTTCTATGGCTGAATCATATCATTTTATAGCTATGTTAATACACAAGAACAGCCTTTTCCCTAACTGATATTGCAAGAATGCTGGCAGCAATAAGCATTTTTATAATGGTCAAGTTATAGTATACATATGATACTGTATATATATGATACGAGCCGCGCTCCCGAGCCGCGCGCGAACAGAGTGCGCAAACAGGGAGCCGGCAAGAGGGCAGGAGGGGCCGAGGAGCACCCTCGAAGGAAGCTCCGGGGAGTGTTTTCTGCTTGGCCAGGCGGGTTGCTGGGCTAGAGCCCCGCACTCCCCCCTCCCCTACTCGGGAGCCTCAGAGACCAGGCTGCTGGCAGGCACTTCCAGGTAGCCGGGACTGCTGATTGGCAGCTGAAGCACCGTGGGATTTTTCAAAACCTAATCAACTGGAATTAACAAGCTAGGGTCTGAGTCACTGCTTGGCAGTTGGGAGTGGAGCAGGGGGACTCTAAGACTCCGGAGAGGGTTCATGTGTGGTCTCGGTCACACGTGAGCCCTTGCAGAGCAGAGAGCAAAAGGAGCAGCAGC
>JAGPOW010003395.1:32250089-32261940 GCA_030014935.1 Caiman crocodilus
TTTCTTTTTGCTTGTTCCTAAGAGAGACAAGTTCAGAGATGCAATGTGATTTTGGTAGGTCTCCCAGACAAAAAATTAAAAAATGCACATCCTGTATAACCATGAAATAATCACTTTCAAGCATGTCAATTGTTGTTTATTGCTGGTTTTCTTCTCATTTCTCATACATACCTTTCCTCTCACCAACCTCAGTAGCTGTTGGTATGGTAACAAATCTATGTGCTGCAAATAAGGTGTGTTTAGTACATAACTTCAAAGACAGGCTGTTGCAAATGTAATCTTCCAAACTCACAGCTCAAACTGATCCCTGACCTTCTTTATCTATTAGCCAATCACTATAAAACACTATCATGCATGCTGATAACATGACCAGCTGTTTGCCCTGTCCTTCATCTACCAGTAGATGACTGACTCATCTAACAGTGGCCATGCTGTTCATTCCAAATGTGATGATGATGAAGGAAAAAAGGCAAATAAGAAAGCAGACATAGGAGTGTGTAATTTCTGACACCCTGGCTAATTCTCTTTCTAACATTAAACAGTAGGAAAAATTCTGCTCCTTAAGGAGATTTTCTGCTTTCTGTACCCTATTACTCATTCTACACTTCTTTTCCGTAGAAATCATAAATAAGATTACAAGAACCTGATTTAACCAGTTATATGTTTTTTTATTTGTATGCCTGCTTAAGCTATAACAGCTGTTGCCCTTTTGAAAAACAATATTGACACTATGTTATTCAATTGGAGATGCATTATTACATCCCAGTCTTCTAGAATACACCATGAACATTGCAGTTTGACCACGTAACTGATTTGTAAGGCACTGTCTACTTTATATAGTTTTATGATAAAATAATTGCCTAGATAATGGAACCTACAATAAAATGCCAAGTAATCCTCCAGTACAAAGGAATTAAGAGGTAAAAAGGCTGTTTTGTAACAATACAATTGCCAGAAGTAGCACATCAGAATGGTAGATTAGAGTACATAAAGCTCAAATCCTATGTTTATTCTTATAGGTAAATTGGGCCTTTGTGTCACATATATCACTACTAAAGGCAAAACCAGGGTGCCCAAAGTTAAATCCATAAAGGGATTTATTCAAAAAGCAGGATAAGACACTTAAGCTCACTATTCACTCAATTACAATTTGTACCTTTGTAAGGCAAGTCAGAGGTCCCAGACCCTGTAAGGAAACTGCCTAGAGCCATTACAGAGGGAGGGACCTACTTAACTTGCACTTTCATGATTTTCACAGAAACTACTAAAAATGGCAATCTCCACGATCATCACAAAAACTATCATAGGCCACAAATTGCTAGGAAATCAATCAAAAAATAAAACCCTTAATAAAAATAAAATGCTGGTCCTCACTGCTGCTGTGGCCCAACCACGTAGCCCACCTGGGAGGTGAAGGCACCAGCTGAAGGGGTAGCATGAAGGGCAACAGCCAAGATTGTGATTGCCCCTTCATGCCTCTCTGCCAATCAGTCCTAAGGGGCAGGACCACACAAGTGGCATCCACCAGCAGTCAAGATGGTGGATTCCCTCTTTTTCCTCCTTGTCCCAGGGCCTCTCCACCAATCAGTGACGGGGGGGCAGGGCCACCATGAAATGCCTATGAAATCAACTCTGAGTGCCCTGAATGACCCATGAAAACTGCTTTCTCTTACCATGAATTGGGTAGGTTCCTATACACAGGAAGAGCTAAGTACAGAGGCGTGTCTAAATTCTTGCAGTTCATTATGCATATTCATTCACTCAGGATCCAGAATACCGATTTAGACACCTAACCTATTTTTATCTAATGGAGAACTTATCTAATAAGTAGTACTATGCCTACTTCTTAGTACGGGTAAGTGCCCAAGGCTGCGGGGAGGAAGGACCTCAACTGTGTACCAGGATAATAAGGCAGAAGTTGAAGGGGGGAAATTAGGGGACAGGTTCACTGTTCTGTCAAGTGCTTGAGGACAGAAACCTTTTGAGCACTTATGGGCCCTGAGCCAAGTGCTGTGAGCAGGCAGGGTGGGATGATTCACACCCCCCACATACTACACACTAATTCACCCTTTCCCTGCACTAACCCCCATCCCCACCCAAACTCTTTCTGGGCTTCTTATCCACAGTGGCCCAAGAGACGGCAGTGGCTTTGGGGATAGCCTGTAGTTGCTGTGGTTCCCCATGCTTCCCATACCTTTCCCCTCCCACTTTCTCCTAGGGGCTCTCCCTTTCCCCTGAGGCCTGGGTCTTTCATGGCCTCAAGGAAGCTGTGGGGGGGAGGGGTAAACCATTCCATTCTGAGGTATACAGCATCCTTGCTCATGGCCTGAGTCATCAGAAGAAGTGGGTAGGGTGACCATATTATTCTGAAGGAAATCCAGGATGGGGGGAGGGAGGTCCAACATATGCGCGCGCGCACACACACACACACACACAACTCTGACTTCATGGCTCCCAGGACCCCTGATGGCAGAGAGGGGAAAGGTGGGACAGCCTGGAGGACCACAGCCAGGCTCCATCTCCTGTACACAGAGCCTGGACCCAGCTGGGAGTGGCTCTTTTGTGGTGCCATCCAGGCACCATCAGTTTGCACTGTGCTCACACAGAGTCTCCTCCCACCACTGGCAACTGCCTAGGGCTGCCATATGCAGCCTAGGCCTCAGCAGTGTCTACAGTTTTAAATGGCTTGCCTTGCACAGCTGGCTGAGCCTGAGCCCCAACCTTCTCCCCCAGTCTTGCCTGCCTCAGGTGATCCCCACCCCAGGCAGGAGGAGTGTACTCAGTTCAGTTTTCCCCCCTGCAGCCTCCAGCAGCTGCTCAGGAGGAGCCAGGCCAGGCATGTACAGGCAGGATGGTGCCACCAATCCAGAAACTTTGCTTCAATTTTAGCTAACTTGATGAGACAGGCTATGAAATCTGGGACTGTCTTATCCAAACGAGGATGTATGATCACCCTAGAAGTGGGGAGAGGGCTAGCTATGGCTCATAGTGCGGAGGGCTGGTACACACTCTGCACTTTTGGGAGGCAGGGCTGTGAAGTGTGACATGAATAGGCCTGAAACAGCCATGGCTTCTGTGTGGGGAACAATTGTCCTGGTGCCTGTGAGCTTGGACATAGTCTGTGGGATCAAGGTCCAGGGAGAGTGGTGGAGGCTCCTTCAAGATGGAGGGCATGTGCCCGGACTCCAGGTTCTGATTTCCAATGTCCATACATTGGAGTTATCCTCCCTTACCTGCATTATGTGTCTGTGCTCTTGGGCATAGGTGAGAAGATGTCCTGGGAGCAGGTGCACCTCAGCTCCCATGTGATGTGATGATGGAGGGACCAGCAGAAATGCGTCATATTCCTCAGGGGGCAGCTCCACCCTCTGTGTTGTTACCCTGTGGCCCCTAGCAACCTCCTCCTGGGCAACTGGTTGTACTGCCATGCCAAGGCCTCCCTGAAATTGCTCCTCCTCCTCCTCCAGCAGGGTTCCTGCTAGCAACTCCTCTGGGCCCGCAATGATGCCATAGGTTTGATGGGTGTTCTTGCCCTGTCTGTAGTGAGGAAGTGGGACAGCTCCTTGTAAAAGGGCATAGTCTGCCTCCAACCCTGAGACCTCTTGCTGGTGTCAAGAACATGGTGATACTAACTCTTCATCACCTTGGTCTGAGCACAGCACAGTGTCCAGTCCCTGTTGTGGCACCATGCCTATATCTTCTGGGCAATGAATTTGAAGGCACAGCTGTTGTGGTGCCTTTTCTAGAATTGATGCTGGATTTCTTTCTTGCCCCAGATAATGATGAGATCTCTCATCTCTCTGTATGGTTGCAAAGGGGTGGCAGGAAGGCTAGATGGCTAGAAGCAGATGACACACAAGGATGCCAGTTCTGGAGCATGCCTCTCCTTATTTCAGCTGAGTGTGGCCCCTGCTCCAGAGTGACCGGGGCTCCTCTGATCAGACACTCACAATCTCAAACTTTCCAGGGCATTAAAGCAGACACCATGGCATTCTGACAATGCCTTTTGCCCCAGGATGAGCATTTCCATTGTTCTTACCCTCTACACAGAGAGAGCTGGCCATGCCAGACCTAGTCCTGAAGTTTCCAGGAGCACCCTCCTGCTTTTCCCACCTTGGATGATCAGTATCCCTGTCCCATTCCTCTTCCCCACCCCCTTACTCTGGGACCCTGTAGCTGCAGGCCAAACAAGTCCTACAGAACCCCAGGTTCTCACAGGCCAGGTTCCTGCCAGCAGTGTCCAAGCTGCAAAGGCCACAGAGTTGTCTCTGTGCGGGCTCAGTCCTGACTTTCTGGCCACTCCTACCTTGATACAGCAGAGATGAGCCACTGGTACTAGGTCCAGTTGGATGAGGACATGTTGGGGTCTGGCCTGCAAGATGCCTGCCCCTTCTCCCTGGGAGGGTGTAGAGGTACCAGGGTCAGGCTCCTGCAGGGTTACCTGGGACCATGTTCTGATGCTAGGGCTGGGATTCCACAGGTCTGTGGCCACACATGGGGACAGGAGGTTCTCCTAGGGTCTGCATTAGGTCTGTGGTGTGATTCATGATGGGATGGGTGGGGTCATGCCCCAGGGATGCAGATCAGCTGCACAGATCCCTTCCCATAGCTGACAGCTGGTCAGAGGGAGAACATGGAACTGGGGATACAGTTTTCACAGACTCTTGTCAGTAAGAGCCTCCTGGAGGTGGGGGTGGGCCTGGTGCTCAGGCAGAGAAGAAGGGGGCTGAGTGGGTATCACAAAGCTCAATGGGATACCAGAAGAATGCAACCTACCTTGACTCGTGATGGTATCTCACACAGACATTTCATAAAGTATTCTAACCTAAAGTGCTTTAGTCTGATACCACATCCACCCAGGGTTAACTCACAATGGGATCTGCCATTTTTAATAAGCACTCTATGTGCCATGACCATGTGTTTGGCTATAGCTGTAGAGTACTATCTTTGTGTTTATTGTGTGATAAGTGTACCTAGCCAACACGTGCTGCAGTGAAGAATCCTGTTGAATCCCAATCAATTCTGAATTCTGGCAAGAAGAGATCTCTAGTAGATCTTGACTGTGTAGCACGAAAGGCAACCCCTTCAAATATAGTCCCAGCTTATCCAAGGAACTACAGAAGTTCTGATGCCAGTGAGGTCTCAACCAAGGCAGAAAAGGAGCCTGTTTTCTTTTTTCTTTTGTCCCTTCAGGGCCAGATTTCTGTTTAATCATAATAAAGCTTCAATTTCTTGTGGCTGCAAATATTTTCACCCAGAACTTTCTACCTGCAATTTGTGAATGCAAAAATGGAGAAAATGTAGCCCAAAATTCATTTTTCAAGTGGCTTAAATAATACCCCACCTGTATTATACTTGCAAAATAGGAATCAACCTTTGGCTGCAGAAAGTCTGAATACAAATTTTGTAGAACCAATACAAGTAGAATTGACTCTACTCAAACAATTACTTGACCAAGTATCACAATTTGCACTGGAAATAAATTGATCTTGTTTCAGTGGTTTAATTTTCTAAACCTAAAAGTCTACTACCATTTTATCCCTTGACCAAAATCAATGAAAAGCTACTGAATGTGACATTTTAGGGAATAAATTATATATGACTGACTACTAACTGCCAAACTATTTTTTCTCTTTTTCTTTGAAAGTTTAACTTTTCAAATCACTGCTTTGAGCTTTTTCTTGCACTAAAAAAATAGCTAAGGGTGAACTCCTACAAATTTGTGGCCTAATTCTCCTCTCATACATATTAAAGTGAACAAAATTGTAGCACCAGTACCAACGGAATTGGATCAAGTTCTATATATGAAATCAGGGAAACCTTGTTGGATACTGGACCAAGCAGTGGAAGATGTCCTCAAACTCTGCAGAGGGCTAGCCTATACCCATTAAGGAAATTTAGGTGTTAAGTTGTGAGCAACATGCAGCACCTACTGGACTTCAGACCATCCAAAATAGGTGCATAGACTTCTTATACAAAACATGGAGAGCTAAGGGCTAAAGTGTGGGTTCACAGAAACCAATATACTGAGTGAAAAACTGCTTTAGATAACCAATTAACAATCTGAACACAAAGGTATATCTTAAACCCTGTCTTTCTCCATAAGTACTTCTGTTCACTTGAGACTGATAATCCTGAGCCATCTCCTGAAGTTAGTTAGGCATCTGAACCTTTTCTTTTAAAAACTGAGGAGTCAGTCTTTCCTGGACAACAAAATCATTGAGGCTCAGGACTCAGAACACGAGACCTCAGTTTACCCCCTTTTCTATCCAAAGGGAATTTAAACTGACATGTACCTCTGAAGAGTGTGCCTTGAACACTAAACTAGAGGTAGGCTCATGCTCGTCATCAAAATGCCTGCTTAATTATTCAGGGTAGCTTGGAATAGCTTCACCAGACAGGACTGAAATTGCCTGTGTCACCCTAAGTGCCCCACACCCTGATTCCATTTCTGATGTAGTTCCTGCCTGTCTCTGCTTCTTCCTTCAAGGTCCATTATAATAGCTTTTTTGAATTTTGAAAACCTGAGTGGTTTTCAAAATTCCTAACATCATGGAACCCTTTTGTATCACTTCTTCTGCTGCAGAACCCCTAGCCCTGGTTCTGCAAGCCTTGTGAACTGACAGGGAGCCAGGCAACACAACATGGCAATGGCAGTCATTATTACCCCCAGTCTCCTTGTGGAACCCCTGATGACCTATATGGAGTTTTTTGCAAGCTTTTGTTCCATCTGTTACTTAGCTCTGCTGTGTTTACTTTGCTCTCAGATACTTGAGGAAAGGTACTGTGGTACCTGAAAGCTCCACTCATCTCTCTTGACTGCAATGTAGACTTGCCCCAAAGATATTCTGTGTCATGTTAGGAGTGTAATTGCTGGACCTTTCTTTCTCTAATAATGTTGCTACTGTGTTGGAGACCCTACATGCTCATTGTGAAGTAGGTGGTATTTAGCTGGCTTATTTAAGAAAAAACCTCTAAAAATAATACTGTGTACTAGGCCTGTACAAAGCTTTGGATCATGATTCAGATTTGGAGATTCAGATGATTTAGAGGCTAAATTTATTAATCCAAATCAAATCTCTGGAAGCTTTAGACTTTCTGAATCAATTCAGAGCTTCCAAATTGATTAAAAAAAGATTTGGAGATTCAGCCATAGGATGTAATGAAGAATCAATTAAATATCTATAACTTTGTAGTCTTTTGGCTGATTCAGATGGAACTGGAATGGTAGCCTCTGTTGAGTGAATGACATGTACAGGACATTGAGGAGCAGTTTCTCAGAAACCCCTGCACCTAACACCTTGAAACTTGGTACATATCATGCACTCAGTAGAGGCTACCATTCCTGTGTGTTTCATCTAAATCAGCCAAATGAGCACAAAATTATAGCTATTTCATTGATTTCCCATTATACTTTATGAACAAATCTCCGAATTGGCTCTGAATCTTCCAAAGTGATTTGGCTGAATCAAATCAGAAAAATGATTCAGATCTTTGAATTGAATCTCTAGCATCCAAAATGGCCAAAACTGAATCCAAATTGAATAGTGCCCTATTTACATAGGTCTACGATGTATTAGTAATTGTGAAAATAATATTCAAATGTCTGATTAGGGCTATTACTCCTATATGTCTAGGTTCTTTTAGCATAAATATTCATGCAGACTGATATTATGCATTGTGAATAGGTCACATATACAGAATGCCACTAACTGTTAATTGTTGTCTAGTACAAAATCCAGAGCTGCCAGGAGCAAAAGCTTTAGTTCTAACATTCAAAGCTTACAACATTTCATGACAGTGAGTAAAATACACAGGCCCTAAAGCACTGATTCTTGTGGACAGTATGTTTTTGGGGTGTTTTTTAACTACTCAAATCAGCTATACCAACCTATTTCTTATTATTCTCATTATAAATTATTTAAAGGATTTTTTTCAATTAGTGTGATATTCAGTAAAATAACCAGAATATCCTTGTGAGGAAAACTGGCATCAGTATCTTTTTAGAAATACAAAGGCATATATGCAAATCAAGATAAAGTTTACTGAAAACTGAAATCATCATCATCATGCACTTACAGCTGAAGTGAAGTCTCAGGTCTAGGACAGAACAGACAACAGTGCTCAGGAAAAAGAAATCTTGTTTTCTTATTCTCATAAGCATCAATAGGAAAATTCTGCCTATTGCAACTCAAGATATCCCAGTGTGCAAGGACAGGGCTGAGGCAAGGTCATATAGCAATCCCTGTACAGCCTGCAGCCAAGCTCCCCCGAAGCTCCTTGTACAGCAGTTTTGGGAGGCAGCTCAAAGAACAGGTAAGGCCTGAGAATCCATGGTGTGTGTTTATTTGCATTCTGCCTTCATTGGATATTTCTTTATATTTCTTTAACCATTAGAAATTTGGAGAGAAACAGTTTAATGCTCTTTTTCCCTACTGTACAAATAAAAAACTCTGAAATCTGATCATAACAATTTAAATAAGAACAGAATGTAAATATTACAGTGTGTAGTCATTCATCCTGTCTGAAGCATTAGCAAAATCTCATTAAAACAAAGACTGTCTTAACTTAATGTTAAATTGAAATATCAAATTGGAAAATTTTCCCTATTCCTATTATGGATGAGATGAAGTAATTCACTTTCAAAATTGTTTTTTCTACTCACCCTACATTTGAATGATGTGAACTTTTAAGGGTATGGAAGTGATTGCCAAACTGACAATTCCTTTAAAATCCCTATGAAGTGAAAATCCGTTCCTTATTTCATTAGTTACTGCTCAATGAACTGGGTCGAAAGTTGAAAGGAGTGTTTCTGAAAATGGCAGAGGAAGTTGGTTCTGCTATAAAATATGCACACACTATTGGAAGCAGTAGGTTGACTGCACACAGCACACTTAAATTCATTAGTGGAGCATGGTTGCTCCAATTCTGTCTCTATATCTTCTATTTACCTAAATAAAATTATATTTCAGCTTATAGAAAACTAAATTCATATTTATAAATGAGGATATATATTAATAGGGCTAAGAAAGAGAAACTAGAAATTTTAGGAAACCTATAGAAGTATACATTTGATCTAAGCCAAAAGGCTGGGAAGCAATATAAAATATAATCATAAAAATAACAAGATAACACCAAACAACATTCAGAAAAAAGAATGTGGGAACAGCATGTCTTGGTTCTCTTCACTTCTTGTGTGACTTGCAGCACTTTGTTAATCTTGGTGTGCTTTGTTTTATCCATGAAGATGGGAACTCAGCTACTAACTTACTGAATAGAACTGCTGTCTTTTTCCCATTTGTTTGTTTAACTAAACCATGATATGCTAGATGCTGGCTAGAGAAGAGGCAATTATTGCCCTGAAAAGTTCACAATCTAAAAACAGATAGATAGCAGCTAGGGTGGCAACATATAACATATATGTGTCTTGTGTCTTGTTTCAAGATTTTATTATTCCCTGGTGAATTGCTAGGTCTGATCTCCAAAGGCAGAAAATAATTTTCATGTGAATACTACTGGATCTATCATCAGCTTTTGAAACAGATGGCCATAAATAGGAGAGGAAGCTTATATATATATATATATATATATATATATAATTGTGTTCATCAGTGAAACCATTTTTGATTGACAGATCACAGCAGGCCTGGGGAAAGATTCATTTTTCATTTCTGACCAGACTCACATCTGAAGTTCTACAAGGTCCATTTCTGCTCTTATTTCCCTTACTCTTTAAGCCAGAGACTTCTACTTAGAATAGTCAATGGCTTGGTGGTTGTGATATTATTCACCTGGGACTTTGGAAAGTGTAGTGCAAGATCACATGCTGTCTGATTCAAATGAGAATTTGCTGTCCCAGAAATACTTTTGAAAAGAACAAATATGTGAACTTGGATCTTCGATATCTCAAGGGAGTGCTCTAAGCATTGTCCTTCAAGAGTGGAACTGCTTCTATTGTTTTGACCAGAAATTACATCTTGCCTTCCCCTTTTCATTGTGACCAATATATTCCACCAAAAAGTTCTCCTGTTAGAATATTGGCATCTTCTGGCAAAAATTCCTTACATGGAATAGTTTCTGAACAGCTCTAATTGTCCCATGACAGTCAATCCTGGCACTGAATGGAGAAACAGGATAACTAACCTTTGCTAAGGAAACTGTCCCTCCATTTTCCAAAAGTAGTCTGTGGTAGAAGAAAAACATTTACTTTTCTCCATCTTGTCATTAAGTCTCATGAATTCCTTTTCTCTTCCTTGTTGGGTAGGGGAATAGCCATTGCCATGAAAAAAATAGCAGTGCGTACCTTATTCATATATTCCCCTTATATGAAAGAAGTTGAAGATTCTACCCTTAATAATGACAGCAGTTTATGAGCCTTGTTGTTTCCTAAGGAAGCCAATCAGACAAAGATTTTCCTGGGAGCATGAGATCTAACGATACAGACTCAGGGGCCTGCAGATGGTGGATGGGCTTATATTGTGGGACTCGGTTCTCAGAGTATTTTCAATACCTACAGTATCACTTTTATTTGGACTTTATTTCCACAGAGAGATGTGGACGTGGTTTTGGCTCAGATATTAATAATATCTCCTAGTGGCACTGTTAACATAGTCACTGAGGCCATGAGTTGACATCTAAAAGAACTGCATAGGAAATGAAGATACCACTGGTACCTGTCCCTTTTGGCAGTTAGAAGAAGAAAGATAAAGTCCCTGAAGCAACTTAATGAATTTGGAGTACTGGAGTCTGGTGGCTGTGGAATTTGTTTGCAAGAAATTCCTGACAGCTGTGGTTTTGGAAGAACCCATGATTTTTGTGTAATGAAGAAAATTCTTTTACTTTATTTTTGGAAGTTGTTTTCTTAAGAAGAGGTCAAGAGGGTTTAAGTTTATGTTGTTTCTAGGTTTTTAGTTTTAGCCATGTTTGTATAAGGACATAGTAGTTGGGTGACTGTGCCTGAAAGCTTACTAAGAACTTTTTTCCAACTACTCATTTGGTCTAATAAAAGATATCACATATACTCGAAGAACCTTGTCAGCTTATGTTGTTTCTAGGAATTTGGTGCCTTTACCTGCTGAAGTCCAGACTATTCCACCATTGCGAATTCACCAAATATTAATTTTATAAACATGTTATTTCATATCTTATAATGAACTTTTACAACAATAGATCTTATAAAAGTATTTTAAAATAAATTAATGTAGTCTGTAAGACAAACTATTTTTTCAGAGAAGTAACAAAAGATCATAAAATGCAATTTCATAACTAGTGTCTATTAATGTTAATTTAATAGCTCAAACCTGTATCTGAATTGCTCAAATTGAACAAAGAATGTCAGAGAATATACAATATTATAAATGGTTTTTAAAGGACTGTAGAGAAGCTAAGGAAAGGGCAAAATCAAATTCTAGTTTAACTATAAAGGAAATAGTCAATGATTGCAAGTTTAAGGATGCAATATAATAGATATGGCTTATAAACATCACTCATGGAATACCAATACTAAAGAAAAAAAGAAAACCAAATCTTTAGGACATGGTTTTGCCAATTTTTTTTATGTATATCTTAGATAGAACAGACAATAATAGTTGTCTTTAGACAATAAGTTTTTGCAAAAACATATGGTTTGGTTACATCAAATGTAGAGATGAAGATAATCTTGGGAAAGTGATTAAGGAAGGGATGGTGGTAAAACATAAAGCAGAGGATGACTAGCAAACGAATAGAGTATGTACAGTAGATCACTGGGAGGTCAGATGCTGATCACTCAGACTAAACAGTAGATCCCAAGGATTCCAAGAATTCTGCTATAGTGTCACTGTAAGGTCATTCACATAGTTTCCTCATCAAA
>JAGPOW010003395.1:32262352-32278654 GCA_030014935.1 Caiman crocodilus
AGTTCAGGTTTCCAGTTGGTTTATTTTTACATGGGGCAAGCTTGTTCCCACAGCAAACAAAGCAACCATAAAAATAAGCAAGCATGCAAATTTGATTAACATGGTTGATCACAGGATGAACCTAAGCCACCAGTGCAATGCCGTAGTCAACAGAGCTAATAGCATACAGAGATGCTATGATGGAAGGTGCCTTAAGTGGGGTTCCCTGAGTGATACACTATCTGTCTAGTCTGGAGCCCCTCCCCTCAACTTGCTTGCCATGACTTGGTGTTATTATACAAAGAGATGGTTCGGTGGAGATCTTCTTCCTGGAGGCGGCTCCCCGGGGATGGCAGTACTCACAGTTCGGGTGCAATGTTCCACAGGGCTCCACCTCCCCTACATCCCGTCCACTCACCAACCAGATGGGCGCCAGCAATGGTGGTTCAGTCGTGCTGGCTCGGCCACAGCTCGAGGGGGAACCCACATCTGGGGGGGCTGTTTTGGCACTTGTCAGGCTGCCCTTCTGCTTCACTGAGTAGCCTTCCTGCTCTAGAGACTGGCAAGCTATATGTGCATAGGCTGGCACCTACTTCAATGCCTCTGAGTCGGGTGCTTTGCTCTTACTTCCCTTCTTTTTTTCTCTCAAAAGAAATAGACCCCTGTGGAGTTGCTTCCTTTCCCCCAGCCTCCTACACGGGTCTCAAATGCCTCTCCTTCTCTGCCTGCCGGCGTTGCACCAGCTTTGCTACTCCTCTCCATTGCAAGAGCCTCAGCACATCTGATGTGCTGTATGCCAGCATGCTCCCTCTCCACCTCTCCTGCCCCCCGGGTTCCAGTGGGGCTTTTAAACCTTCCCGTGGCAGCTGTTTCAGGGAACAGCTGATCAAACAGACAGCATAACGCCAGCTCGCATGGCCACTATTCCTACTCTGGATCCAGCTGCCAAAGGGGAGGTAAGTTTCCCCTGTTGGGAGGCTGTTTGTCAGGTTTGGGGCCTGTGGGGACTATCCTCTCCCCTTCAAGAGCCTGTGGGGGGTGTCTCGCCACCACAGATGCATTAGTCAATGCATCACGAGCAGGGCTAAGGAAATAATACTTCCTCTCTACTCGGCTCTAGTGAGACCCCAGCTGGAGCTCTGTGTCCAGTTCTGGGCACCACACTTCAAGAAAGACATGGAAAATCTTGAAATGGTCTAGAGAAGGGCCACAAGAATGATTAAGGGCCTGGCAGACAAGCCTTATGAGGAAAGACTAAGGGATCAGGGACTGTTCAGCTTGGGGAAGAGGAGACTGAGGGGGAACTTGATGGCCATCTATGAGTATGTAAGGGGTGAATATTGGGAGCTGGGAAAAAAAAATGTTCGCTAGGCTGCCCCATGGGAGAACAAGGAACAATGGTCATAAACTGTTAGAGGGTGGTTTCAGCTTGGAGGTAAGGAAGAACTTCTTTATGGTAAGGTTGACTAGAATCTGAGATAGACGTCCCAAGGAGGTGGTGCAGTCCCCAACCTTGGAAGTCTTCAAGAGGAGACTGGACAGACACCTTGCTGGGATCATTTGATCAGCAATATTCCTTCCCAGAGCAGGGGGATTGGACTTGATAACCTTTTGAGATCCCTTTCAGCCTTTAATTTCTATGATTCTATAAAATAACAAACAAACCCAAAGCCCACAGTCTTCCTTGAGACTTAGAAAGAGGCAACCCATGCTCTGTGCTTCTTCTTCAGTACACCAGCCTTCTTACTTCTCTCCTCCTTACCCTCTGCTCTTGGAAATCTTAACTCACTCTATAGATCCACTCTCATTTACCATTCATCATTTGCAGCTTTCACCCAGCTTTCTGGCCAAGCAGACTCTTATCTGCTGACTACCTGCAGCTGGGTCTGAAACCTCTGTAGGCTGAACACCTCCTTGTAGTCACCAATATTCAGATATGAATAAATTAATTTTGTCTATTTCCTTGTCTAAACTGAGCTTCAGTATTTAGAAAGCTGGGTTTTACAGTCCACAAGGGAAATGCGTTTTGAGTTTTTTCACTCTAATTTTCAATCTTACCATATTTTCTCACATACCACTTTTTCCCCCAAATCAGGCCCCTCAATATCATGGTTCATTTAGTAAGCAAGAAAGCTGATTTTCTGATTAGGATAGAAACACCCTAATTTCATTTCAGATCCACAGGGCATGTCTACACATGCTTTGACACCTGCCTACACTTAATGCACATTTGTATAATGTGCATTAAAGTGATTTGGGTGCACATCTACACGTGTACACGCTAAGGCACATTAACACAGTGTGCAAACTTACTTGGGACTAAACTTAGCCCTAAGTCACTCAACATACACAACAAGAGTACACCTTAGGACATCTACAAATGTGTTAAGGTGTTTTAGCTATTTGCAAGTAAATTTGATACCTGTTTTTGCAGGTATCAAATTTAGGTGTGAATCATCTAAAATCACCATTTTATGTCACATTAAGGGTGCACATATGTAGACCTGTGTTCTTAATGTGCCTTAAAATGTCTAATGAGCTTTTAAAAGGTATAGGTAGATGTGCTCACAGTGTAGCAGATGTGCTATTCCTATTCAGGTAGCTGAGAGAATCAGTCGACTTAATTGAACGTTCTTCACTCCAGAGGATAATCTCTCCCTTTTTAACAAGTTTGATCCATGAATCAAGTCAACCTTTATCGCAGCAATTTTCTTATTTGTTAGGTGTTTCATGTCTCTTTCTACCTGTTTCACAGCTCTTTTCAAAATCATAGATCTACTGCAGAGACCCATCTTCAGCAATAGCTAGGGTTTCAGTTTAGTTAAGTAGGAAAGGGAGGGTGAGTCCATTGAAAATTAGGCTCTGTCACTGATCTACATAATCAGAACTAAGAGGTACCTTATGTTCAAGAAAATATGGTGTTTTTATAAGCGTGCACACACACACACACACACGCAAATATGCAGGCATGCACACTCAAAATAATGTTACAAAGAATACCTGTACATCTTTTCTGAAAGAAGTCATAAAGAATAAGATGAATAGTCAAATTAACTCAAATATTAACTCAATCCATGCCTTGATCCAAGCTCAAGGCATGGATCCTCGCCATCTACTAAGGAAAAATGCATAGCAAAAAATGGAACAAAAATGAAAGAAAGCTCATAATAAATTTTAATGTTAGACTCCTCACATAATCTACACTGCATCAAAGTATATATTGTAATATTGTCTTTTCTGCAGTCTACTGAATGATTTCTCTTTCCCTTCCAGTAATTTCATATATTGTGTAAGTCTTTACATCATTACTCAGTTAATGAGATACTGAACTACACAGATGAATGGAAGGTATCGGCCTGAGTTCATCAGCTTGCTCAGTATTGCATTATGTGCAAAGGATTCCAACTGCACTTGAATAGTTCACTGCATCTCAAAACCTGAGTGAAATGTCTGAATTAAATTTAGGTACTGGCAAGACTGTCAGTTTGAGCAATTTAAGGTTATCAGAGCATTTATGCATAAAAACTTGAGTAAGCTTGAATCAGCAACTTTGGCCATGCATTATAATTTACAAACCACTAAGGTTGCTTTAGAACAATACTAGTTAGTTAAAGCCTAGCAGAAAATGTGGCATACATGGCTATTATTTTTCAAGAGTGCTTTTTATTCTTATATATGTATTACAAAAACTTGCTATGACTTAACTTAGGGTTCAATCAGTATAAAACATTCAAACATCATGTCATCATGCACAGCAAAATTTATGCTGATAAAAATCTTCAGAAATTTGCGACAATGTTTTGGCATGGCATTAAATAGTTAAGATGAGGTATTTCCTCTACACCTGCCCTATTTTTTTAATTCAAATTTTAGGTTTCAAAGTCGTGTATCATATAGCAATGGAGGACAGAGTGTCCTACAGCTGTCTAAACAATGTCTAAAAGGTACTTACTCTGCAAAAGCCCTCTGCCTTGAGTTATTAAATAGGAAATATATCTTGGGATTGACTTCAAGAAAAATATTGTATGAGCTTCTAACTTCTGATACATGCTGTTCCAAAAAATGAAAAGTGGAAAAAGAATTAGATGGAGGTGAAATAAAACCACCCTTATTTCATAGAGGTCTTGTAGAGACACAAGGGAAATGTTGCAGTGGCCTATACAAAAAAAAACCTGGAAGGTTATTCCAAATTATACCCGCTGAAAACATATCTGCTCACCTTTTAGATACAACACACTGATATAAACATGTCATAACAATATTTCTCACATTATGTCTCTTACCTATTTGTTACTGGATCCATTTCATTGTAAATTAGCACTTTATATACTAACAAAAGTAGGTATATTTATATGGGTGCATTCAGACAAGCGCAGCCGTGTGGTATGAGGTGCTGCAAACATATCTACAGCACCACATACCACACAGTCAGGTGTTCTCCATGCTGCAAGGGCATGCTGCCATCACCTGCCATCTTTCTACCTGCCATCATGTAAATTCACTTTCAGGACCAGGCCTGAGAGACTGGAGACAGAGTATTTTTTTGTGAGAAATGTGCCCCCACAGGTAATTGTGTATTCGTGATTTTGATAGATTCTGGTGTGAAGTTTGTGGGAGTACTGGAGACTGTTGGCAGGGTTTGTGTTTTGAGCTGTAGGAAGTTGGCTTCTGATGATGAGGTTAGGTTAGCAATGTTCAGTGCTTGCTTGAATTTACAAACCACTTTTCACAGCCGAGCCTACGAACTTCACTTTATCAGCTTCCTAGGTACAGACACTCATGGACTCAGTATAGACATGGAATTCTGACACACTACAACCTGCCAGACATCTGACTCCCCAGGTACCTCTCCACTTTTAGCTGCACTGCTACATTCCCCTTTCCCTCCCACCTCACCCTCTGATGCCTGGCCCTCACCAGGCTCACTGACTGGCTTTCTTGCCTGCATTGCATGCCAGCCTCTGGCTTCTTTATTATTCCTTCCATTCAGGAAAAGCACACAGACACCAACTGCAGGGGCTTCCTCAGCCTGATGAAGGGTGTTTTCACCCTGAAAGCTTGCTAAGATATATATTCTCTCACTATTCAGTTGGTCTACTAAAAGATACCAGATTGACCCAAAGGATCCTGTGTGCCAGTGGCATCTCCTTAGACCAACACCCCTAGCACCTGTCCCTAGCCAGCTGACTGGAAGGGCTCTGGGCACATCTAAGCCCCAGGACTGGAGCTGGTGGGAGAGTTTTCTGGCAGCTGCTGGAGAACAAGCTCCTGCAGAAAAGGGAAGAAAGGCTCTGTAACAGTTTGGCTGCCTGGGATGCTGCTGATGCTACTGTGCTGCAGTGTGCTGCTTATTACTTGTTGGTATTTAAAGTAGTGGATCAAACTGAGACTGTACGGAAGAAGGAGGCCTCATTGGGGTACACTATCATGTTGTGTAAAGGCCCCAGCACCAGTCAGGGTACACCTTACCACACACACAGTGTTACCCACCCATGTCATGAGTTTTGCTTGTCAGCAGCCTGAGGTGCAGTTTCTCAGAAAACCCTGCACCTATCTCCTTGAAACTTGGCAGGCGTCATGCCCTTAGGTGGGACTACCATCCCTTCTGTTTTCATCCAAATCGCACGGGCCTACTGTTTAAATGTTCATAACCAGGATATCTAGATTTCAATATATTCAACTAAACATTAGCTGTTTCTGAGCAGGGAAATTTTGAATCAGTTCCTAGGTTTAGACCATGAATAGTTAAGATGTTTTAAAGATGTTAAAAATCTCTCTACATGAGATGCTAATATAGACAAGAAATTTGTTATCTCTCCTTCATTTCCTTAGCATTTATGAGCATCTCTCTGAGTCTCTTTTTCCCCTTTTCTCTTTGTTTTTTTCCACTTGGCTTGTTTGGGGTTTTTTTGGCTGTTTTTATTCTGCCTTTCTTTTCCTGTTCACCTCTGATTACCACTCAAAATACTCTGATTTCTGGCAATGCTACTCTTCAGCTTTTCAATGCTATTAAAGTACTTCAGAAAATCTCAGCTCCTGATTAGGTGAGATATAGTCTTATTCAAAGTATGAAACAACAAATAACAGAGCCGTAACAAATATTTAATACTATTTCTTATCCATGGGAAAATTGCTTATTTTTGCAAAGCACATATTCAAAGGGAAATGCATCTTTCTGCATTTATGAATTTAGTGCCAAATTTTGTGAGTTGTTATTAGCCCTTAGGTCTTAATCAATGACTTGAAGATATGCTGGATATCTCCCCAGATAATGCTTCTAACACATAAAATCATTTATTTTAGATATTATTTTAGATTTTACCTTTTCTATAGGAAAAGTGGATACTAGAAACAAAATCTATAATGGAACTAAGATTTTTGCTGTCCATTTATAAATCACAGCTATGGTATTTGGAAGCCTGCCCAATCATATTGTACTTATCACCTAGCTGTTTACTTCTTGACTTTGTTGTTTACTTTTTTACTTTTACTTTTTCACATTCGCTAAAATGACATTGTAAAGACACTTGCAGGTTGTATTATTTTCTTCTATAAGCGTATTTAAATGTATATTACAAATCTATATTATAAAAATAACTTATTTCAAACTACATATTTACCTCATGCATTACTATAATGAATAGATTAGGAATAACCATGACTTAGACTAGAATGTTCTGTTAATAGTATATTAAAATAAAACTGCTCCAGTAGTGGTGGCATTCTTGGTAGATATTGTACCTACAATACTATATTATAGGTTTATTTAAAATTAAGAAAGCAATTCAAACACATCTAGTAAGAATCCCAAACAATCTTTCTTTCAAGTCTACAAAAAAGTATATAGAAAACACTTCAATGTCATTTGTAAGATATGTATTCATTGCTTACATTAGAGTTAATGGTGATGAGCTTGCATGGTTTGGTTACAGGATGAAAATTAATGAGCAACAGGCAACAGGATATCAACTGCCACTGTCCCCCTGCTTTACCTGTGGCAGGTAAGTTTGTGCTGTTTTTGTAACAGGTTAGACAAGGATTTGTGGGGGATGGTCTGGATAGGGATGATCCTGCTTCAGGCAGGGGGCTGGACTAAATGACCTCCAGAGGTCTCACCCAGCTGTATATTTCTATGATTCTATGTTGTCAAGTTAAGAATCAAGTTAAAATCATAATATCCAGGACACTATTGAATGGGACTTAGGCATTTTTGGAGGATTTAGGTGACCACCAGATGTTCTATGGCATCAAACCAGACATTTTCTTTTGCATCAACCTTTTATGGCTAGTCTGAGCCAAATTTACCCTTGTGTAGTTTTAGAAAATTGCACTGATGGAGCTGAAGGAGTAATAATGTTTATTCTTAGAAAAAGGCTGAAAGAGGCAATTTCAGAATGGGTTAGCCATGATGAGGACCAGGACTAAAAAAAGAGTTAATATCTCCAGGAGATGGCCTCCTGAGAACTTCCAGCTTGATACCTCTTCTCAACTAGACACAAAGCCACTGTTGAAAACTTGTTGAGCATAATGATCCAACAAGTTTTGCATCCACCTTACAGTACTTTCTTTTAGTCTGAATTTCCTTAGTATGTTCATGAGAATGTTGTGGGTTATCAATAGCTGCTTGCAGCCATTAAAAAAAAAACAGAATGGCAGTTTATTTTAAACTCTATATGCTCCCTTGTCAAGCTCAGTGCATGTCCAGTGGAGGCAGCACTTTATCTGGACCCAGCTCCCCCAAAATCTGTATAGATCAGGCACTTATTGGGGCTATTTTGGCACTTTTATCTAATAGCTGATTGAATCAGCTATTAAATAAAAGCACCAAAAATTCCTAGCAAAGCACCTGATCCATACAGCCACTGAGAAACCAGGTGGAAGTAATGCACTGCTTCTTCTGGTAAAGCACTTTTTTGCCTTACCTGATCCTTATCCAGCAGGTGGAGAAAGCGCACATCCCAGCATTCCTGGTAGTCGGGCTTGAGGGTCTTTAGGTTCCCCTGACTCTGGCAGCACTAAGTAAAGCGTTCATTTTCTGTTTAAATGATGGGTGGTGACAAATTTTGTGGAAGGGTTTTTGATGTGATTTACTATGCAGTGTGTGCCCCTGACCACCTGCCTGTATTTCTGCTGCATTTGTGCTGCTATTAGTGACCATGACCTGGAGCTTCCACCACTATCAGTCACTATGAATCTATACATAACCATTGCCTCACAGACCTTACTGGACCAGTGTTATGAATTCATGAGGAAACTGAGCAGAAATTGTGGGGCTCTGATAAGCACCATAACTACCTGCATTTGCACCAAGAATGAGGAAATGGTACTTGCCAGGGAGAACCTTATGCATGTGCTTGCAGCCAAACAATGGATGGTCCATGGCTATGTCCTGTTCTTAATCTGTGACAGTAGATATCACCCTGATGATGCCATAGGTCAACACATTGTGGCCAGGCAGATGTAGGGTGGTTCCAAGCTGTGGAGTGGTGTTACTGGGTCAGGCAAGTGAGCAAATACTGGGAGCAGATCTTCAGGGCCACCTGGAACAACAAGCAGTGGCACCTGATATTTTGCAAGTCCAGTAGCACCTTCATGGAGATCTGCACTGAATTTACTCACACACAGTGAGAGACAACAACAATATGGACACGCTTATCTATAGAGAAGCACATTGCCATTATTATGTAGAAGCTTGTAACCCCAGGCAACCATGTGGCTCATTGCAAACCATTTTGACCCAGGTAAGTTGATGGCTGGAGAGGCAGTGCAGGAGGGATGTTTGGTGATCCAACAGGTGATAGTTGATAACTGCACATCCTATGCCTTGCCAATGTACAGGCGTTTGTGAAAGGGTTGGCCAGACTAGGGTTCCACAACTGTGTTGGGTTTGTATGTGATTTCATCAGTCAAAAGGGCAATGTCTCAATCATACTTTAGGCATTTGTGGACCACTGCATCCATTTCAAACATATAAATGTCAGCTGGTCAGACTGGGTTCACAACTGAGGGAGCAGAGAGAGACTGTCCCTGGTGTGTTGACATTCAGGTTCAGGAAATGACTGTACTCCTGCTATGCTCCCACTGCACCCCTAACTGATGGAACCTGTCAATGGATGCACAGGAGGAAATGTTTAGCTACCAGCTCAGTAGCTGCAAGATGGCTGTGGAATGTGCTTTCAAGTGTCTTAAGGTGAACTGGAGATGCCTGACAACATGCATGGATGCCAGCGAGTGCAAGGTGTCCCAGTTTGTGGTCTCTCCATATGCATTCTGCACAACATCCATGAGGATAATGGGGAGCCCCTACCATCACCAGTTGAGGCAGAGCATCCCCTAGCTCCTATAGGTACCATTCCAGTAAATTCTGAAACAAAGGCCCCTTGCCTTGCAAGACATGTGCAAGATGCACTGGCTGACAGCTTGTCCAGGCTCTGGGCTTAGTGTTGTGATTTGTAGATTGATGTCACGTGCCCAATTAAAAACATTCATGCTCTTGAACTCATGCTCTCATGTGGCTGTCTCCAGCACAGGAGAGGGGGTGTCAGGGAGTGTGCAAAGTAGGCAAATGAGGTGGCTGGGAGGAAATGTTCAGTCAGGTGCTGAACCATGCTCCTAGGGATGTTGGGAAAGGGAGAAAGAAGGGAGGTAATGAAAGCTTGGGCTCGAGGATAAATGTTCAACTGGGTGTTGAGTTGTGGTTTCAGGGATGTATGGGGAAGGGAGTTCTTTACCAGCCTGGGCACTTAGATTAACAGTCCTCTGGAAGCCTGACTAGAAGAGGAGAGAGGAGCTTGAAAGTCTCATCTTCCAAATTTTCAGGCTTCTGTCTCCTTGGCTGGGTGGCTACGAGGACTGACATGCCATGACTAATAGGCACTTTGGAGGTTTTTCTACAGATAAAATGTCAACACATTGCTTAGATAGCCTCAAACTCAGGACCTGAAAAGCTAACAATTACAAGGGAGATGAAGTATCCAGTTCCAGTGTATATTCTAAATCTTGCTAAAATCAAGAATATAACAATATTTCTTTTTCATTCCCATATATTTATTAGTATACCACGCAGATATTACCCAGATATTATTACAAAATAATATCGCCCTTTGAAACATAAACTTGTTTTCCTCTTGTCTTAATTAATTGAATATGTCAATGAATTGCTTTTTGAATTTACTTCATTTCCTTATTTCTCCCCTATTTGTATGATGCCTTAATATATTATATAGCGTCATTGCTGATGTTTTGGTATTTTTTCAATTTGACCCTGTAGACAGAAGCCTATTTTCATAAACTACTGCTCTGAAGAGTTATATGCCTGTCTTTAAGTAAGATTGAAATTCTCTCAACTGAATCTCTGACTACAGTTCTTTGTGCCAAAGGAAAGCAAATTCACAGTATTTCTAATATTCATTCACATAGGCCAAGAATATTAACAATTTAGATAAAATGCACATAATGGCTCATGTTACCCTATGAACCAATTCAGGTTTCCATTACTGGACCACCATTATTCTGATTTACTCTCACATCATATTCAATGATTGGCCTGCTACCTTCAACAACAACCTCCATGCTGATGCAATGGTTTTATTTCTAATAACCAGTTTAAAAACACAAAGCATGCACAAAATCTGAAGTGCCCAATAAACTTTGTGAAATGTCTACAAGTGTGTCACTTGGAAACTGTTATTTCTCAAGGTCCCATGAGCAAGCAGTTATCATCTGTTCTTATCCTTTATCTGAAATGTTTAATTGCAGTATTTTCCCCACCTCACTTTTATGTCCTTGGTGTGGCCAGGTGCAGTTACTGCCAGCAGTGAATACTAGGGAGAGCTAGCATTTGACATTATCCTTTTAGATAAAACTTATATCTATGTGGAAAGGTGGTTTCTCTTAAAGGACACCTACAAAGGAATGTTGCAATTGGAAAGGCAGTCTCCAAAAGTCACTATGAGGAATGAAGTTTTATGTATTTCTACTTTATTAATGGGTTTGATACTATCTAGCTTTACTCTGAACAACTGGTACAAAGTAGGAATAATTCTGTGAAATCAGTAGGCCTGATTCTCAGGCAGTTGTATGTTAGAGCCTTGTTACACATTGGACTGAGTTGCTCAAATGTTAACTGGTGTTAGTGCTAGCTTGTGTTGGGAGTGGTCACACCTTCAGACTCAAAAACCTTATTTGACTCTCCTCCAGCTGTACAGCTGCAAGTTTCCACTAGAGGGCTGGCGAGTAGGGACCTAACTAAAAGGTACAGCTGTGAGTTGCTACTACAGGGCTGAACAGGCATCTGCCCCTGTCCTAGATGGGGTTTTATGAGAGATGGGTTTCGGAGGAAGGGCAGGAACATGAAGCTGGGAGGCAGGGATTTAATGGGATGGGGCTGGGTAATAAAATGGGGGGGTGAACAGAAAATGGAGGTGGGGAAAGGATGGTGAAATGAAGCAAGTTAGTAAAATAAAAAGAAGTAAAAAAATATAAAAAGAAAGCAGCAGCAAATTAAAAGATCTCATGCTTTAATAAATTGGAATTTTTGATTTGGCTGTGGGGTGCTAGTCATGCTTCCCAGGAGATGGGAGAAGTGAAGGAATGTGCTTTTGCAGGAGCCATTGTCCGTGCCTCAGGAAAACCCTAGCATGTGGGGACATGATCGGATGCCCTACCTTGTACCACGCCCCCTCCCCCTTCCTGGACCCTACTCCTGGACTTGTCTGTTCCCTGTTTAGCTGGCATATGCTTGGCAGGCTGTTTGCTTGGGGTTTCATCCCTGGGGGTGGGAAAGTGACACCCTGGTAGTGGGAGGTGGAGTTGGTTTGATCCCAGAATGCCCCCCCCCACACACACACACATACACCCAGTAACGTTCAGGGGGTAGAAAGTCTGTCTACACAGAACAGGAGGATGGGGAAAGGGACACTGGATTCTGAGACGTGAAGGATTGTAACTTGGGTGCCTCACTTGTGGGGAATAGCCATACATTAATGGAACACAAGCTGGGTAACAGATCAGAGAAAAACATGCCCTGAAGTGGCATCATTTTAATCTTTGTAAAGTATACTTAAAACTAGTTTCAGTTTTTAAAATGTGGAAAATGAAGGAGTTAAGAGCTCCAGGAGCTGTCTAAAATGAACTTGTAACAAGGACCTTTGGGAGGCACCATTGGAACTATATCAGAGAATCCTATAATGCATTGCAAATCACTTAACACTCAGAGAACAAGTGAAGCAGACATTTGTCAGACTCCTTAGTTCTGAGTAGTTACTGCAAGAGTAAAATGAACTAATATTCGGAGTGAAAGGGTGGTGTAGTTAAAAGTCCTAATTAAGCTGAAACACAGACTGGAAATGTGGAGCACAACAGTAGAAGGTGGAGAGAGCGCTGCATAACATGCACATTACAATCCCCACCCCACCAATCCTTCTCCCCCCGACAGCTTGCTGCCTCAGGTCAGGTGAACCAGGCCAGGTTTTTGGGAGGGGGACACCATTCCCCCATCTTATCCCCAGCCACTACTACAGTCCCCAGCATGTTGGGGATATGAGGGGACTCATAATGTAACTGAAAGCAATAGGACTCAGCAAAAAGACAGACAGATAAGAGGTACATTTATTTCTTATATAGTTGGTTATGAAGCATTTGATATTTTTATAATAGCTTTACAAGGTAACTCAGGCAGAGGAGGCTAACTATGAAAATATATTATGGGAGTCTGAAGAATATCAATGTAAATATAAAACAGGAGTGATGTTTTTAAATAGTAAATACAGAAGGAAAAATCATGGAAGAGTTTGACTGAGGTTGAAGAGCCACTCTTTTCACTTTGTGGATTTTTTAGAAGAGGAATTCCCTGATTCCCAGAATAGGTTGGAAATCTGGGACAGAAATCTCATAGCAATGCTCCTGGAAAATGCAAAATTTACCTTTGATAAGAATTTGCCAGGTAATTTACCAAACATTGTAGACCTGAAGGATGATAGGCAGTACTCACACACTGCTGACATTATAGACACTCAAAATGTTACAAGAAAGGAAAGCTGAGACAGAAAGGTAGAGCTCAAATTCAGAGATACCTTCCTTCTACCCTGCCCAAAAAGAAAAAAAACCCAAAACCAACAGGATGCTATCTATACATATTATAGCAAGGAACCAGAACCAAAATAATGTCTGATATTTGGAAAAAGATACAAAACTGCAATGGATTATATCATTTTGCAAGCATCAGCAGAGCATGCACAATACAATTGTGCTCCAACCCATAGTCCAGAGACTGCATGCCATCAGGGACTGTGAGCAGGAGATTGACTCCTACTGCCAGGCCCTTCTCCCTCAGGAGGCGGAGGGTCAACCACAGTCACCTTCCAGGTATAGGGAGGACTGAAGAACCTCCCATGCTGTCCAGCCCAGGGGTCAGACCAGGGTGGTCAAGGGCCCCAAGGCCTGCCACACCAAGCCTCCCCCCACCCAACACTGGAGCTTTGCAACAGGTATGAACCTCTTGCAGCCCCAGCAGAGCCTGTTAAGTTGCCAGTTCCTGCAGGGAACACATGCTCAACTGTAGCTACCACCCCCACTCTTCCTAAGACAAAACACGAAGTGTTTGTCATGGGAGACTCCATCCTGAGGGGGACTCAGGGGGCAATCTGCCACCCTGACCCCTTAGCTCAGGAAGCTTCTGCTTCCCAGGAGCCTGGATCCGAGACATTGTGGAGAAGATCCATGAACTCCTCCAGCCCACTGACCAGTACCCTATGTTCCTCATCCATGTGGGCACAAATGACGCGGCTCAGAGAAATCCCAGCTCATGAAATCCCAGGATCATGAAGTGCTACAAGGATTTGGGAACGGGGCTTAAGGGGTTGGGGGCACAGATGGCATTCTCATCAATCCTCCCAGTTTTAAGCTATCGGCTGAGGAGGGAGAGGAGGATCCAGGCAGTGCACCAAAGACTGCGGTGCTGGTGTCATATGAAAGGTTTTGGCTTCCATGACCACAGTCCCGGGAAGGAGGCTCTTCTCAGCCAGACTGGCTGACCTGTTCCACTGGGCTTTAAACTAAGACCACTGGGGGATGGGGGGACTACTGCCACTGCTGGCCCACTGAGCAACCCTTGCAAAGCCAGCAGATCAAGGCACTTAAGGGAGCCCACCCCTGCCCCAGCCATGGTACAATCTGTGGGCAAGGCAAGATCCCCCACGGGGACACTTGCCTGTCTATACCCAAATTCAAGGAGCTTGGGGAATAAGCAGGAGGAACTTGTCAAAAACTCTGCCAAAAAAATCATCCTCCTGCTTAACACAAATAATTATGATGTCATAGGGATAATGGAGACCTGCTGGAACTCCACGCATGACTAGACCACAGGTATAGTCAGCTATACCCTGTACAGAAGGGCTTGAGTGGGCAAAAGGGGTGGGGGGGGATAGCTGTCTATGTCAAGGAAAGCTACATATCCCTGCAAGGCAACATCGGCACCCATGGTGGATGACTTGAGACCCTCTGGGTTAAATCCATAGGGAACATGGCACAGGGGATACTGTGGTGAGAGTATATTATAGACTCCCTATAGTCTGTACTATACTATACTATAGACCCAGGGTCAAGACCTTGACCAGGAGTTTGCCAGAGAATTGGCTGAGGCTGCACGCTCCTGGTGTATGGTTGTCATGGGAGATTTTAACTACCCAGACATCTTGTGGGAGGAGTGCTCAGTCAAATCCAAGTGGTTGCAAAGCATTCTTTCGTTCATGGATGACCTCTATCAAGGCCCAGGCCCAGCAAGGCCCAGGGTCAGTATATGCTGGACACAACACCATGGGTACTACACAGGAGATTGGTTCCAGTGTGGCCTCCCAGCTGGTCCAGTGACCCTGACCTGGTATGCAGGGCCAGGTGAGTTTGACATCCTGCTATAATAAAAACAATTTGTCAAAAGATATGTCTGAGAAGAGCATTGGTAGAGCCCTTTTACATCATAATGGACAATAGTTGAGAGCAAAAGTTACACACCATGGACACCAACAAAAACTTCCAGCAAACCCAACTGTAGATGGAGTCATCAGTCTTGGTCTAGGAATAAAAGAAAATGCTTATATTTCTATTTATGAAAGTCTAATGTTTTGTAAAACTAATTGTAAAGCACTTATTCTCATTGCCAAAAGAGACCTTGCAAACACCTTGATGAGAGTACAGAGATTGTTGTTTTCAACTACATATATGTTTTGAAAATAGAATACAAATCTAGGAGATATTTGCCAATTGCAGAAATACTTGACAAAAGTGTAATGTAGCGAAGTCCACTGTTGGATTTTGATCATCAACCCTATCTAGTTTCAGACAAAATATGGCCTATTATTGCCGGTGTTATTATTTTAAATGAAGCTCTACAGAAAGCAAAAAGTTCTACTCACACAAAATAGCTAGGATATCATATTCCCAGCTCCTTTTAGCAATTTAAGTGGGGTGGGATTTTGTTTAAAGGCACCAGGATGGTGATTTCTAAAGCGTTACAGAAAAATATGCTAAAAAACACAGATCATTTAGAGATTAAATAAATCTAATAAAAGAAAAATAAATGTTTTATCCAGGCTTTATTGAACACTTGGACACATTTACACATGCTATTAAAGCATAATAAGGTTACTGTGTGTTAAAAAAGGAGCAGTGCATTACCCACTAGGGAAAGGGTGTGCATGTGTGCCATCTTGGGAGCAAAGTTGTTCTCAACCAGAGCACATGAGACCAGGGATATTCCTGCCTGCCTGGCCTTCTGTGTCCCATTGTACCAGTGAAGGGGAGCTCCAGGCTTCCCTGGATGCCATCCAGGGCTGGCAAGGGGCAGGTGATGGTCCCAGTCCCCACATGGGACAGGGCGGGGAAAAGGATGGAGAACTGCTCTGTCAGTGAGGACTGCTGCATCTCAGCCACATGTGATCAGACCCAATCCCCATGTGGCTGGTAAAGTTGTCCCCGCAGGGACTGTGCCTGGCAGCTATGTGGGTACTGGGACTCTTGATCCTCACATGGCTTCCAGACAGTGTCTCTGCCAAGTAGAGATATCTATTCTGGCCACATGTGGATCGGGACCCTCCCAATTCATAGTTACATAGTTTCATAGTATCTAGGATCAGAAGGGGCCTAGAGCAGACCATCTAGTCTGACCCCCCGCCAATGGCAGGAACAAGTGCTGGGGTCACAGGACCTCAGCCAAGTACCTATCCAATTTACTCTTAAAGACGCCCAAGGTAGGAGCAAGAACAACTTCCCTAGGAAGCCGGTTCCACATCGTAGCCACCCTAACTGTGAAGTAGTGCCTCCTAATGT
>JAGPOW010003395.1:32298958-32315859 GCA_030014935.1 Caiman crocodilus
TGACCCCAGCACTTGTTTCCTGCCATTGGCAGGGGGTCAGACTAGATGGCCTGCTCTAGGCCCCTTCTGACCCTAGTTACTATGAAACTATGAAACATAAACATGATTCCTGACCACAGGACAACTGACATGCTCCCCAGCAAATAAAGTGTGACACTACCTGGTGCCATGGCAATATGGCATGGGGGGAGGGGGAAAGGATGTTGATCAATTTAGGGTCAATTTTCCTAATTCAAGACAAAACTGCATTTCAGGAATTCTGGGTTCCATTGGTGGACAGTCTCAATATGTGTGACTGTTCTAGAAAACTTTAGGAGGATTGGTTGGTATTTCAACAGCAATCTAACAGTTTATTTGGAACAGACACATTTTTATTTCACGGGAGCAGAAGGGTGTTCAGGATGTGGACACATGAAAAGTTGGTAACTTTTCAAAAGGGGAATGTTTCAAAAGAGCAGCAACTAGTACATACTAATTGTCATGTGTGATCTGAGAATGATTGAAATGTAGCAGAACTGATCTAACTTTAACATACATTCATCAATGGTTTTGCTACATCTGAGTAATTCTCAGCTCATTTACACAGTACAATTAGGATGGAGCAGCAGTTGCCCTTGTAAAATGTTCCTATTTTGAAAGGTTTTCAAGTGTCTGTGTGTCCAGACCCTCAATGGCTTACTTTAAATGTGTCCAGGTTAAAAATCTGGGAGAAATATGCACTTGCCAGGTCTAAAGTGTTACCAGAAGGTGAGAACCATAGTAACGATGATATTTTAACATGAAGAGGTGGCAAGAAACTACCTAAGTTTACAACAACAAAATACGTTTGTTTAACAAATGAATGGGAAAAAATTCCAAATTATATTTGAGTCTTCTGGAGAACTATTCAAACAGTGAGGAAATGCATTCCCATGTAACTTGTGTAAAGATAAATACTAGAATGTACTTGGTAAATTATCGTCTGTAAACAGTTCTACCAGCTGCAAGATAAAAACTGAATTGTGAAGTACTAGAAATGTCATGAATGCTTATTTACATAGTTGTGATAACTACTGAATTTTAGGGGGCTTATGCAAATCATAGGTCAGAAACTCTTGAGCTTTGTCCATCATTATTCAAACACAGAGGCATCCAACGTAGTTGCATGCATTATCCAAACACATTGAACATGTTTGACCCAACTCCACATCAGCATACTTCTAGCTTGTTTTCATACACAGCTGACAGGGTGAAGGCCAATGACATCACACGTTTTTCCAAGGGAACCCATAGGCACTTATTTGCCAGAGTTGGTATCCCATTTTAGAAACTATATTCCACTACCCTAATTCAATCAGACTTTCACATTGTGAATACCTCCCTGCAGATTCCCACAGGGTATAGTACTTAGCATCTTTTCATTTTCATATACATGATCTTTTCTCTCAGAACTCATTTAATGCCATCTCTGTATCATACTTATGCCAAGAGCAATCAGATTTATTGCTCCTTAATGTCATTTAAATAATTGATTTAGTTGTATTTTGTCTTTTCAAAAAATGACAAGAGACCTGAAAATAATTTGCCTAAAATAAGCTTTCAAGGCACAATATCCATTTGTGGAGACAATGCACAATAATTCCCTTAACAAATTCCACTGTTAAGTCATTAAATGTAGGTTATTCCTGGACATTTAACAAATCTGGCTTGCTAGCTAACACAAAAGTTCCCTTAGGTCACATTATATTATTACTAGCTGCCTCTGTAGCTACACAAAAGATCCTCACAAACAACTAAGGATTCTGTGTTTGGAGAGAAAAAAAGCTTTAAGTTTTCTTGAGAAAGGAATCCTGACTTCCTCTTTCCCTGGCCCCTTCCCCCTGTCCTTAACTGAGACATGTCTGCTGTGCAGTTTATGAAGAGGACCAGGATTCAAGAGTCTGGGCATATGGTCAATAATTTCCTTTCCCAACCAGGCACCATCCCCTTTCCTTTCTTCCTTGTCCCAAGCAAGGTTCCTTCTGCTCTTGATGCCAAACAAATCCCAACATCAGATGCCTGAACACACCTTATTCAACTCAGCTGCTTTCCTCCTCCCCACTTCCTGAACGCCGGTGGAGGCAAGGTAGATGAGAGAATAGGAGAGAGCAGTTGAAGAGCTGGAGGCAGCCACTGCAAGGAAAGTCTAGCTTCATGCTTATAGCCTTGATCTGGAGACAGTGCTCTTTGTAGATGGTGCATCTGCATTAACATCTGTACATTAACATTGGTGAGGGTACAGAACATGTTCAGTTGCTTCATGAAGTTGTATAGCCAGGTGAAAAGCTTGAACACATTCACTATAAATGTAATATTATTAGCTAAAAAATCTAACTCTCTGTTGACTATATAGGAACCAAAATTTTATGAAGACTTCATACTTGCCCAAATTTCATAGTATCATAGTACCTAGGGTCAGAAGGGGCCTAGAGCAGGCCATCTAGTCTGACCCCCCGCCAATTGGCAGGAAACGAATGCCGGGTCACAGGACCCCAGCCAAGTACCTATCTAATCTACTCTTAAAGACGCCCAAGGTAGGAGCAAGAACAACTTCCCTAGGAAGCTGGTTCCAAATCCTTGGTAATATTAGATAAAATTTGGATGGATTTTCACAGGAACAGCAAAGACACCTTGACATCTTGACATTGACTACCCTCTGCCAAATCTAATCTCCCTACTCAAAACAATGGGATTACTAGAATCTTCCAGAGAAAATCTCAAGAGTTTTCTAACATTGCAAAAACAACTTATTTTCCCCTAGCCTTATTCACAGAAATGGCAGAAACCTTTTCGGTTAAAATTAAGCTTGCGGCAGAAACCTGACACAGGAAATTTCATCCCAGATAGCTAAAGTTTTGTAAAATGATAAGCAGTTGAAAACAGATTATAATGGGAATCATCAGGTAAACCACAATAGACATCATTAGCTTCTGGTAATAACTAACCTGATTTTCAGTTATAATGAGCACCCATGGCGCTAAATGAAATCAGTGCCTGGGTGCTAATATTTGTGGGGAAAAAACATGTTATAAATTCAAATGCTGAAATATAAAGATAGAAACTCAAGTTGGCATATGCAAGAATGAAAATAGCTATAAAAAATTATGATCATGATGTATACAATACTAGGTCTGAAGCCATTTCTGATTAGTGCACTGTTGAATGTCCAAATGCTTTGGCTCTAAATTGTGCTGCTTTTTAGTGTTTGGTATAGTTTTTTTTTTTACTGTAAAGATATATTTCTATAATTGTTGCTACTTATGATGTATGATAGTTTTTAAGATTTTGTGAACCATTTAAGTGCTATTTAATAATATACAAGGCTGAAGGGTTAGTAAGAGAAGACTGCTATAAAATATATATTTCTAAATTATGAACATATTGAAATTCATTATTTGGCTTTCAAAATTTTACTATTTTTAACATCATAGTTCTACATCATGATAGTCTTTGGTATTTACAAAATGTAGGGAATATAAAACCATCAAATACAATTTAAATACATTTTAATAGCAAAAGAGAGTTTGAAGAAGTTCTTTTGTATTTCATTGCAAATGAAATGAATGTTGACTATATTAAATGATTTTGATGTGAGTGTTTGGGTTAATCCATGATGGCAATTAATAATTAGTACTGTATGGTTCTAAGTGCCATAGAAATATTGAAAGTCTGGCTAAAGTCTCGCTTCAAACAGGTTTAAGGGCTCTTTGCAGACATTAAAAAAAACCCAGAATGATGTTTTACTTGAAATTCCATGTGATCTCATGCTGAGCCCAATACATGCCCAGAAGAGGATTGGAAGAGGATTAGTTGGACCCAGCTTACCTGACGTCTGTATAGATCAGACACTTTAGTGGGGCTTTTTTGGTGCTTTTATTTAATAGCTGATTGAATCAGCTTTACAAAAGTGCCAGAAAACCCCACTGGAGCACCCAACTTATACACTTGCTGTGGAGCTGAGTCTAAGTAACTTCTGGTAAAGCACATTTTTTTTGTTTGTTTTAACATCTGCAAGCAGGCAAAGTTTCTAAGCAGGGTCCAGAAATGTAGGCAAAATTTATTGTTAACTGCTTGATATTCATATCAAGATGCTTTTCATATATAGGGTAACCATAAGGAAAGCTAGGACATCTCAGACACTGCCCCCTCCCCACAAGCCAGTGGCATTGTTGCAGGCAGTGGCAAAAGCTGGCAGGAAGCAGTGCAAGTGCCGTCCAACAGGGAGGTGGAGCAGCCTGGTGCACCATGCCACTCAACCCAACTCTGGACTGTACCACATGCCTCTGTGATTCCAGGACTCTCATTTAAATATTCACCAACCAGCCACGACCAGCCTTCAAAATCCAGGAGCCAAACCAGGACTGTCCCTGTCCTAATCATGCTATTCATGTAGTAATGGAGAAAATGTATTTCTTGAAATAAAATAGTGTATAAATACACTGCCCAGGGCAGGGGGTCGGACTTGATGATCTGCTCAGGTCCGTTCTGACTCTACATCTATGAATCTGTGAAACAGAGGTGCAAGTTTGAGACAGGGCACCGTTGGTGCTTGCCATTTTAAGGGGATTGAGCAGACTATGGAGTAGCTGGAAGGTGCAGCCTGGCCCAATTAGATTGCCACATGACTGAAAAGGGGCCACCAGATTGGAGGAGGGCTGGGCAGCCTCAGTGTAAGCCTGGGACCTAGAAGTAGAGCTGGCAGTTATACCTAGGGAGACAGAAAAGCAACATCTCAGCCTGCAGACTGCAGTTCCAAGAACACCTGGAGGTCAGGATAGGAACTATGGGGATGGAGGAGGTTCCTGATCCTGGGGTATGACCTGCTGGGGTTAGATGGTATCTTGGGGTTGCCTGTGGTGGGCCAGTCTCCGGGAAATGTCAGACCTGTGGCTCCCTAGTGAAAGACAAGTATGGGGTGCCAGAAAGCCACACACCCCCACTGCCTGGTACATACCCCATGGAGGGCAAAGGCTAGGGGAGCACATACCAACAGAAAAGCATAGGGCCCAGGCCACTGACTGGGGCCTGAGGTGGGGTCCAGGCAGGTCAACAGACAAGTGAGACCTGAGGGGAGTAAGGCCCAAGAACCCAGGGAGGGGTGGAGTAGTGGCCCAGAGAGGGGACAGAGATTGAGTTCAGCCCAGTGTGTGACAGACTGCTAGAGGCTGCGTAGAGTAGGGTCCACAAGGGACTGAAGGACTACATGTAGGCCAACCAGTAGTAATAGCAGCTGAAGACTGCATAAAGTAGAGTCCATGGGGACCTGAAAGACTGTGCATAGGCTGGCCAGAAGTAGAGGCCCCAGTGAGGGGGCAGAGTAGAGACCCTAACCAGGGACATGTGGCCAAGGTATATCTGAGGATACCTGAAACCAAGTTTGGGCCGGAGGCAAAGTGTGGCCTAGCTAAGGGGCCACAGGAGTAATAGTGGATCTGGATGCCATATGTGAGGCATGGTAAATGGTATTAGGGGAGATTCAGAGGCATGTACTTCACCCTTGGTATCATGGCAATTAAATTGGCAGCCTCACACATTTTTCCATCTGCGTGGTAAATCAAGACATGTCAGGTGAGGCAGGGCAGACTACCCTAGGCAGCTGGGCAGGTCATTGTCATGACTGGCCCTGAGATGGCCCCCTGTCACAAAGTTATAATTCTTTCTTTCAACTGATCTTTTATAACCTGGTAATTCCTACATTCCATATATTAGAACACTTACGTAATAATAAAATATAGCAAGAAAAACCTATTTTTATACTATCAGAATAACTGTCATGGGCCAACAGTAAGGAAGGATGTATTTTAGTGGAAAAGCATTGGATTGGGTGTAAAGAAAAGTTGATTATATGCCTGGATGTATCACTGACCTATAGTACAATTTTGGGTATGCCATTTCTCTTTCTCTCTTTTATCTACTTTGTCCGTTTTGGAAGGTATGGTATCTTATTGTGTCCACCTAGAAAATAGAATAAGACCCTTTAAACATTATTCTAAAACACACACATGGTGTGAGTTAAGTAGCTATGTATGTCACACTTTTGAGGCAAAAGACTAAATCAGTGGATGTCACAATAAATCTTCTGGTTCTTAGATAGACTCCATTAACCTGCAAGTGAAAGCTGGAAACAAATCAACCACCTCCTCCAGTACTGCCCATATGCCAGAGGTGTGGGAGAAACCCTATTCCTCACAATGGTGTCAGGGTTCAAGACCCTGAACAGACACTCAGTATTGTTCAGTCACAGGACCAAGCAGCAGAGTACCCTAACAGCCTACATCGACCAGTTCATCTCCTGCTTCAGAAACAACCTATGGAACCTGCTCACATACAGGCACATGAACTTCCAGTTGAGGGCTGTGTCAAAAGTGAGACGCAGGGATACTACAGGAAGTCAGCAGAAGAAGGCAGGGAGGAGCTGGCAGGGATCATATGGAAAAGAGAACACTGGCACAGTCTGTTCAGAGGTGGGACAGCCAGGGAGAGCAACTACAAAGACTATGATGATGACACCAATGATGATGGAGATGCCCATGACAATGATCATGATGATGATTATAGCAATGAGTGAAAGGACTGGGGAGTTGGAAGGGCTGTGGGGAAGGGAGAATGGAAAGGAGATTTGGAGGCAGTCCTTTGTGTAATTGTGACAGCTAAAGATAAAGGTGATGGACATGTGGGTATGTTGGCACGTGGGAGCATGGGTGCACTGTATAGTCTTTGTAATGGGAATAAGAATGGTGTAAATGTAAAGGCATATTTTGGACTGTAAAGGGAACCACAACAGTCATGAGACAGGTTTGTAGAGGCATCAGTGTTTATATATTTATATATAGAAATAAATATTTTTGCAAAATAATTCTTAATCATACATTTCATTTTCCATTATATTATTCACTTATATTAAATGATAGTGTTCAAGAAACTGAGGTATAGTACAATCCCAGAAATACATATTTCATACAATTAGTTCAAGATTTCCTGCACAATTATGCCAATTCATTTGATTCTTGACTTGTCATACATCTGCTTTCCAAATCCAAGCATCTCCTCGGATAAAACTAGCACAAGAGCCAAGCTGCCAGATTATCAACAAATACCCTATATGAAATATGTGCACACAGCTCAATGACCATACATTTCATAGTTAATTCAGCTCCTCTTCTGTAGTACTATAGCTTCATGTAATGTAATCCGGAAATACACTGATAACTAATATTTCACTTTTGAATGATGTGGTATTAGAATCCAGGAAAATAATTCAGTATTTTGACATGGCACACAACTCCGTGTCCTAATTTGTACCTTAACTTCAGAGGAATTATTTCTGAAAAGGAAAATCTTTGGGGAGAGAGACGCTAACAGTAGCACGGTTCACAAAGCAATTGATTCTGCTGCTCTTTTCAATCATGAAAGCCTGAACTAACATAACTTCAGTACAACAGAAGTAATTTTCCCTTATGGTAGTGAACTTACTTTGGCATAAGCATGTGTTCTAGTTGTTTGTTTTGTATTAACACCAAAACCTAATAAACTACTATAATGCTAATTTGTATTAACAAGTAAGCCTTTCTCTGTTGAAATTAATATAGATAGGCCTGATTATCTTAGGTAAGTAAGTTAAAATATCTAAACACTATGCAATCTGATAATGTCCTGAGTGGATTTAGTGGCTTAACAAAAATCTATAAATAGAGCCTGCTTACTATTTGAGGAAGAGTTTTATTTAGAAGGTCAGTCAAATAAAATTATCTTATACTATGTTACTCACTAGACTGAGTCCCCTGACAGGCTCAAATTTATTTTTTCATGGTCACTTAACTCCTTCAAAACCAAAGTAGATCAGTCTCTGCAGAATTATATTCATATACTTTTAAGGATTGCATCTTTCTTGGAATATTACCCATAAAAGACTCCTATACTGTTATCATTTGTGCCCTGGAATAACTCTTTTCCTACAATCTCTTCCACATCCAAGAAGAATACTGTAGGCACCAGCCAGTTGAGCAGGGCTGGGCAACTATATGAGCAGGAAGGCCACTTAAGAAGTTTGTGTAAGGTCTTGCAGACTGGGAGGAAGGCTGCTGGACCAGCCCAAAGGTAGCTGGGGAGCAATTTGTCCTATCCAGTCCTGAGTGGTCTGCCTCACACCCTCTGCCAGGGGACCTGGACAAAGTGGGTGGGCAGCATCTCCATTAAGGCTGGCCAGGACCCCTGTGAGCTGGGTACACTTGGCCAGGTGGATAGGATGGGGCTGCAGGCAAGCGAGGAGCAGTGTCCAAGGCTGAGGCAGGCAAGTAGGGGCTGCTGCCTGGAATTGCAGAGTGGTGATAACACAGAGCCAGGGCCTTGGGCAGGGCTGAGATCCACTCCCCTCATGCCCCTGCCCACAGAACCGGCACCCATTGCAGGGACATGCAGGGAATGGATCATGGCTTGTAGCTCAGTCCTGGGCCCCAGTCCAATGGTGTCACCTCCCTGCTATCCCAGCCCCACCTGCCTGTCCCAATCTCAGGTGCCACTCCCCACCTACCTGCGGCCCCATCCCATCCACCCACTCACCCAAGTGTGCCCAGCCTGCAGGAGTACCATGCCAATCTCCATGGAGACCCTGCCTATCTGTCCACTTCATCAGAGCCCCTGGCAGTAGGTGTGGAGAGGACTGGCAGCAGCAGTCAGGTAGAGTGAGCAGCTTCAGGGTCCTCTGGAAGCCCAGTTTGGCCATTGCACCAACTCCACTTCCTACCCAAGGGTGGCAGAACCAGAGGCATGCATGATGGCCTGGGCTTCCCTGCATACCTGGGACTGAGGGACCCACTTTAGCCTGGATAAAATTCCTTGGTGTGCCAGATTCAACTGCTGAGCCACGTTTTGCCCACCTCCACTTTAGAGCTTACTGGAGTTCTCTGTCTCTCCTGTTGACAATGTTCTACATATTTATAAACTAACATTCACTGAAGCAGGGATAATTAAATCCTCATTTTCTGGTTAATTAACTACTTTCCAAAAAACCTTACTCAGCTCTGTATAGGTCATTGGTTATATTTCCAGTCTGAGAATTGTTGCAGGCACTGAGTTTGGTTTTATAAGTAAAACCACCCAGTCATAACTGGGGAGGACATTTTACTTCTTATAAAGCACAGACAAACTTAGAATAAAGCCTGAGGAGATTAATTAAGTATAGCAAATAAAATCAAACATTGGTTATATCTGCTCCGTCATCACCCCACAGATCTTTTACTTTTATCAACTGCATATCAAAGCCATCACCTGACCATTGTGTAGGTTAGCAATTGGTCTTAGCTAAAGGGTGGAGGAAGTTAATATTTTATCTGAACTGGCTCCACAACTTGAAGTGCAGTCACAGGAAGCTGATGAAGGGGCATTCAAAAAGAATTCTTAAATACTCTGAGAAAATGTATTTCAGTATTTTAGGCTGAAATTTCTCAGTCATTAAAGTCTTATGGATAAGAGGTAGTTGGATGTCAAAGGCAGCAGGGAGGGGATATAACTAGTGAACTGTAGGGATAAAAAGACAGAGAAAAAGCACAAAAGCTAAGGCCATAAAATAATTACTAGAAATGGATAAGGAGAATATGTATTTAAGAATTAAAATGATGTCCTTGAAATTGGGACAATCTCCTTGGCATTAATAGCTGGAATTTTTGAAAGCTAAATATGTTAGTGAATGACTAAGTTCACAGTGGGAAATGCTTCAGTGCCATAAAACAAGGAATTAACGATGGAAAAACCTCAAAGTGTTTGTAGGTTCAAAAGTGAGCCAAAACTTTGACACTGCTCAGTATTTCTGGTGCTCAGTTTCCTCCACACACACAATGCCAGAAGTGTCTGCGCCAGAAGTCAGCAACATTTTTAGTCAGAGTGCCAAAAACACCCACAATCCCAACTTGTAAAACATAGGCTTGTCAGGGGTGGATGGTGGGGGAACCAAGGGGCCCAATCCTTGTTGTGGCAGCACAGCCATGGCCCTTTCCCTGCTGTCTTCCCCAAGGCATGCATGCACCCACTGCCAGCAAGAAGCCAGTTTGGGGCTCCATGGACCCCAAGTGTAGCCACTTGCTGCCTCCCAGCTGCCTGCAACAGAGCATGCAATACATGCTCTGGGCAGACCTCCACTGCCTGCCATGGGGCCCAAGCTGCTTGCAGCAGGTGGTGGGGAGGCTGCAAACAGCTGCACTGGGGTCCATAGATCCCTGACCCAGTTCTTTTAGGGCAGATGGAGGGGAAGGGGCCAGGGCTGCACTGCCACAACAAGGACCAGGCCCCTTGTCGGTCCCCCACTGTCGGCCCCTATGTGCACATGCCAAGCAAAATGCCTAGTAAGCCATGCTCTGGCACACATACCAGGGGCTGCCTACCCTTTGTCTATGATATATTCCCTCAATAAGGAAAGAAAGAAGACCTACATGCTCATACAAAGAAATAAAAGGGAAGAAAGAGTAAATCGCTTACAGGGTAATGGGGGGGAGAAGACACAGGATAGAGCACCGTGGCTTTTGGAAAGTTGGGAAGATAGTCCTGCATCTCTGCAGAGGATTAGACAAGGATGGCCTTTGTGATGCATTCCATGTTATAATTCTGAGTAGTGGAGGGGGGAAAAATACACTGCTATCTTGGGAGATGAAAAGAGAAGGAAAAAGAAAGTCTTTACTGGAGTTAATTTGCAAGTGAACAAAAATGTAGGGCTTAGTTTGAATTCAAATATTATCTCAGTTGTTATTTGTATTTGAACTATTTTCCGCCACCTTTATTTTGAGCCATTCTCATAGTTAGGCAGGGAATTAAATATTTTTGTTCAAAATGATTGTTACAACTTCTTTGAGGAAAAAAATTAAAAGTTAGAAAAAGGGATTCAGCCAAAGTGAAAGCACTTGCTTTGCAAATTGTGGATAAATGTACAATAACAAAATGAATTTGTAATTAACCGCAGGAGAAGAAATTACCAATACGCTTACAGACTACGGGATGGCCCTCTCAGCAACACTGTAACAGAAAGGGATCTTGGAGTCATAGCTGACCCCAAGATGAACATGAGTTGTCAATGTGATGAAGTGATCAGTAAAGCTAACCGCACTCTATCATGCATTAGCAGGTGCATCACAAACAGGTCCAGGGCAGTAATACTTCCCGTCTATATGGCACTGGTGAGGCTGCAGCTGGAGTATTGCATCCGGTTTTGGGCACCCTGCTTCAAGAGGGATGTGGATAACCTTGAGAGGGTTCAAAGGAAGGCCACTTGTATGGTTAGGGGCCTTCAAGTAAGGCCCTCCAGGGCCCTGAATCTCTTCAGCCTCCACAAGAGAAAGCTGAGAGGCTATCTTATGACTATCCACAAAATCATCAGGGGGGGACATCAAGGGATAAAAGCTGCTCTGTTCACCAAGACAACCCTTGGAGTAACTAGAAATGATGGCTGCAAACTGACAGAGCAGATTCAGGTTAGACATCAGGAAAAAGTTCTTTACGGCAAGGGTTGCCAGAATCTGGAAGGGGCTTCCAAGGGAGGTGGTGCTTTCCCCTAGCTTGGGGGTCTTTAAGAAGAGACTGGACAAGCACCTGGCTGGAGTCATCTGACCCCAGCGCTCTTTCCTGCCTGAGGCAGGGGGTCAGACTTGATGATCTGCAGAGGTCCCTTCTGACCCTAGTATCTACAAATTTATACAACTAGAATGAAAATATTAGGAAGAAGGATTAGTAATTTTTTACTTCAGTAATCAAATCTTGCCTGGACTAGCCCAATTTTTTTCCTGTGCACTAGCTTTTTTGCATTACCGTAAATTGCTACTACAAGACTCTTTTTTCATAAGAGGAACTTTAGGTCAAGGCCAAAATAATAATTCTCCCCTACCTCCAATATGCCCCCGGGTACTGGGTGTGTTCCTTGAGGAACACGTGTGGCTAGGGTATTTCCTGATATTCCCAGATGCCAGAAAGCTCTTTCAGTTGTCACTGGTCGGTGGCCAGACACTGAAGCAGTCCTTAAGTTTCTCCAGTTTACCACAGGATTTGTATCACTTTTATACAGCTTGGTATAAGACTGGGGTGAGGGCAGATTGATGATACTTTTTTGCAGTTCCTGAATCATGGGATTACCAATAGCAAAGTGATTCTGGCTCTGCTTTCTATACAGCTTAACAATTTATCCTGTGCACAGAAACAGTTTCCTGATTAAGGGGCAGCAGGAACCCACAAACATGCTACTGTACCTACGCCTCCTTTTCTGTCTACAAAGCCTAGGCATTCCTTCCTTTACAGATCAGTTAAATATAAATGTGTATCAAGGAGTAACGTGTCTGGCAGAATACCCAAGAAACATTAGAAATACCTAAGCAAACTCTGAAAACTGAGCCTTCCAAAGATAAGAGGTTGCATAAATGTACAAACCGCAGGAAGTGAAGATTCTGATTATCAAGTCTTTTTGGCTTCTTATTATTGCCTAGCAATAAGTTAAGCAAAATAATATTGTCCTGTCAAGCAAAGACATATTTTACCAAAAATACAGCCTATTATTTCTGCTTCTGCTAATACTGTAACTGCAATTAAAATAATGCAGCTGTCTGGAAAATTAGAGTATGAGTGAACATGGTAAAAGTCTGTATGGAACCTTTTGAAACCAATTGGGTTCAATATTAGAGCATGATAAGAATATTTTTAGATTTTACTTTCATGTTAAACGCCAGTGTTATAAACAGTGGTGGTATGCAGCTGACAGAACCTGGGTAACCATTGGGAAATGCTTTCATTGTCATTTAGTCTGATCTTCCAAAATAAGTGTTATTAGGTTACAGGCCTGCTCTAGAATAACTGATTCACTATCAACAAAGTAGGAAAATATTAATTTGTTTAAGGCTCTAAGGGACATTTGCTGCACACGGTCTAGGATCATGCCACTTACTTTAAACTGCATGACTAGACTGGGAGCAGTGTGTCCACTCATTTGCCAGTGCCAGGAGCTGCACCAGGAACCCAATCTAAAGAAAGCTAGAGTGTGGCGAAGGGGCAGGCAAGATTCTCAGGGGGGTGGGTTTGGTGGGATTGGGGTGACAGTGTTTGGGGGTCAGGCTGCTCAAAATAGCCCAGGCTGGGGTGTGAAGTAGGAATAGTGTAGACATAGGACTGAGGTTAGTTGTTGGGCTTTTCCAGGCCCACAGCTGTGCTCTAGACATGTCCTGACATTTGGTAGATCAGGTCTACCTTCTCCTGATCTAACTTAGTTCACCTATTCAGATGAACTAATTTAGATTGGACAGGTCATTTTTTGCCCAATTTAACTTCCCCAAATGTCTGTACAGATAGGCACTTAGATGGACCTAATCTTAGGTCAGTTGATCTAAAAGTAATATCTGCACATACCCTAAGATATACAAATGGGTACCTTAGAGCATAACCTTTATGATCCAGTTTCCATTCTTATATTTCAGTATGGAGAAAATCCTGGGTTTGCCTCTAATCCTATTCCCATGGAAATTAATCCTAAAGCTCCCTTTGATTTAGGTGAGAGAAGTATAAGTCTTAAATGATCCATAATTCCCTATATAGGATGAACAAAGGCACTTTTCTCACCTTTCAATCAATAAAGGGTTTATAGTAACTGTAGAGTTTTCATATGCCCTTACTGCACCATGAAATTAAAAAAAAAATATTGAACTGTAAGCATGGGCTACTTATTCCAAGTTACTTTTGCAAGTCTGGTTCTCTTTCTAGGCAGTCCAATTCAACCTGTACCTTGGTGCATAGGGGGTAAGAAACTGGTCAAGCTTTGTGACACATACCCTGTCCATTTTTTTCTCTCTGTCTCTCACATATTTAAGAGTTTCTATGCCTCCCCTGAACACTGAAGAGTCCTGGGTTAATTTACTTTTTAATTGTTTAACTGTTTCTGAAGAGACCTTTGAAAGTTCCTGAAGCATTATTTTTACAATTCCAATCCAGGGAATTTCTTGTAAGTATTCATGACCATAACTCCACAGCAACCTGTCAACTATTCAAAAATATATTGACTAATTGCAGCCCTTAATGGTCTTTTTATCAAGTAGGAGTTTCAGGAATGGAAAGCTAATTCTATGGCCACTGAAGACTACTTTACCATAGGAAAATCCCCACCAGAGGAGATTCGAAGTATCAGGAGCCAAAAGAATCCTTTCTTTCTGTATTGCATTTGGGGATCAGTACTTTTGTCACAGAATCCAGCATAAGACCTCTAGACAAAAACACATTATGACAAGTTTTCAGGGCAATCTTTTTATTTACCATGTAGTTATTGTCAATGATATGCACATTTCCTGATACACCTAGTTTGCTGTTGTAGGAGGAAAGAGGGAACTGTGACTTCTTGTTTTAGAAATCCAGTCTCAGGGCTTTAATATAAACAGGGGTCATAAACAGAGGTCATCTACATGAGACATTTACTATGCAGTAGACTAATTGGCTTCACAGTCATTGTTTCGGCATGTGTCCCTACACATGTGCCCCTATTGGGCTGGAGTGAACTCACTTGCTTCACAGCAGGATAGTACTTGTAAAAATCTCTGCAGCAGCACAAATGTAGATTCTGCCCTGGTTGCTTGGGGCACGAGGGTGCTTCAGTGCATGGGCTGCCTATTGGCTGGCCCCACAGTGAAGCACCCTCATGCCCCAGCCAGCCCCTCTACAACATGCTGAGCCAGGATGAAGGGAAGCAGCCTCCGGCTAGCAGGCTGGAGCCCTGGGGCCCTCTGTCAGCCAGTGCTGCTCTGACCTGGCACAACATGCTGCAATCCCAGGTGCACATGCAAACAGCAATAAACTGCAATGTTCATTGCTCCCAGGCACACATTGAAATGGCATTCCTAGGAGCAATAAACTCTGGAACAATAAACTCCAGAGTTTATTGCTCCACATTAATTGCATGTGTAGACATGCCCATGGATATCAAGTTTAGTTTATTACTATACACCAGACATGTCTACATGACATGCTGTATCATTTTAGTGATGAACTATGGTGATGTGGCTTGCTGCTACAGTGATGTAGCATTTAAAAATTACTGCGTGCCACAGGGGCTGCACAGTTCCAGATGTGCAATCAGGGGCATGTGTAGATGTGCCCACTGATTTTTTTTTTCCTTCAAGGCCCTATTCTTATTCCCTAGTGACAGCTTGTCTTGTTGCATAAACATGGTAAGCAGTGGGCTTACAGTGGTCATATAGTTTCACAAGAAACAGGCTGCCTCTGGAAAACAATAACTGCAGAAACTGTTCCAAGAGACAGTAGCGGGTTGGATGGCAGAAGAGGCTGTTCAAAGGGAACATCTCTCTTCTGTCATTTGCATTGCACCAGTTCAGCACCAAGACCAACAACAACAGAATGTGGGGATGACCCGGGTCTGTGCTGCCACTGGAGCAGCAACAGTGGCAGCACAACTTTGCCTTGGACACACCGGGACTGTGTGTAGACAAAATGAGGTGTGTTTGCATGACACTTTAAAGTGGGCTAAATGCTTTTGCACCACTTTAATTGTGTTGGTGTTTGCATGCCTCGGTGCCATATAAAGCATTAATTATAGTGGCTGTAGGAAATTCAGTGCCGTAATGCATCTCAAATGACTCCATAGTTTCATAGTTGCATAATAGCTAGGGTTAGGAGGGACCTGAACAGATCATCTAGCCTGACCCCCTGCCACAGGCAAGGATGAATGTGGGTTCACAAGACCCCAGGCAGGTGATCATCCAATCTCCTCTTGAATATGCCCAAGGTAGGGGCGAGGACCAATACCCTGGGAACTTGTTTCCAGATTTTGGCCACCCTTACTTTAAAATGCTGCCTCCAGATCTCCAACCTAAACCTATTCTCCATCAGCTTATGACCATTGTTCCTCATCACCCCAGGTGGTGCTGGGGAGAAAAGAGCTCTGCCTATTTGCTATTGATCCACCTTGATGAGTTTGTAGGCAGCCACCAGGTCCCCCCTCAGCCTCCTCTTGCTGAGGCTGAACAGGTTCAGGTCCATCAGTCTCTCCTCGTAGGGCCTGTCCTGCTGCCCTCTCACCAAGCGGGTGGCCCTCCTCTGAACCCTCTCCAGGCTGACCACATCCCTTTTGAAGTGTGGTGCCCAGTACTGGATGCAGTACTCCAACTGTGGCCTGACCAAAGTCTCATAGAGGGGGAGTATCACCTCTCTGGACTGGCTTGAGATGCACCTTTGGATGCATGACTAGGTATGGCTGGCCTTGTTGGCTGCGGTCTGGCATTGGCAGCTCATGTTCATCTTGGAGTTCATCAATAATGACTCTGAGATCCCTTTCCACCTCTGCTTTCAAGAAGGAAACTCCCCAGCCTGTATGTATGCTGTGGTTTCCTTCTCCCAAGGGGCAGCACTGCATTTGTCTATGTTGAACTCCATCCTATTCTTGTCTGCCCACTTTTGTAGTCTGCCTAAATCTAGTTGCAGCCTCTCTCTCCCTTCAAGTGCATCCACCTCACCCCACATCTTTGTGTCATCAGCAAACTTGGACAGCCTCCTTCTTTCTACCCCATCGTCCAAGTCGCTGATGAAGATGTTAAACAGTGCAGGCCTGAGAACTGAGCCCTGGGGTACCCCACTGCTCACATCTCACCAGACTGAGTACAACCCGTCCACCACTACTCTCTGGGCGTGCTCCATCAGCCAATTTTTTACCCATCCAACTCTGCAGGCATCAATTAATGTCACTTAATTTATTGATGAGGATGGGGTGAGAGACAGTGTCAAAGGCCTTCTTAAAGTCTAGAAAGACTACATCCGCAGCAACACCATCATCCAAGGATTTAGTTACTTGGTCATAAAAGGCAATCAGGTTGGTCTGGCAGGACCTGCCTTTGGTGAAGCCATGCTGATTGCCCCTGAGC
>JAGPOW010003395.1:32315959-32400368 GCA_030014935.1 Caiman crocodilus
AGAGAACTTCTTGCGTCATTCCCTTGTAACCAATTACTGATCAGTACGCTTGTGAAACCTTGTAAACTTCTGTATAAAAATACCCCAGAAAGGATATTCGGTGTGCTTGCTACCTTGCACCTTTATTGCTGGCAATAAAACTCTTTTCTTTCAAACTTCCACACTTGGTATTCATATTGGCTCTTGCATACCGGACATGGATCCAGTTTTGGGCTGAAGCACAACAAGTCCATCTGAGTTTCTACTTCTGGCTGCCCTTCCCAGCCCCTCATTTCCTATTTTCTCAGGCATTCCTAATGATAGGGATAGGGGTCCCCTGTTACAGTACTGTTATGATTCTTCTTGTCTGCTGCAAGTCTTTCTCCACCTGACCATGGATTTGCATATTAGTAAAGTGAAGTTAAGTTAAGTTAAGTTATCCCAAGAAGCAACCGCTAAAAGATACAGGATTGCTGAGTAACATCACTTGAATCGAAATGCTGGCACCATGGAACTGGTACACGGATGTAGGTAAATTTAATTAAAGATTTAACATTAGCACATGAATAACATGCATGATTTTTGTTGTTATTTGATGCTTAGTTTTCTGACTAAGAAAACTGACAACTTGAGAAAGCTTTTAAGAAAGTTTATAATGAACATAGTACTAAAATGTTATACCATTTAGAGAAATGAAGTAAAAATAATGAGACGCATTTCAAATGTCTTTTCTGTTTGCTATTATTTTTTACTTAAATTTTCTAAAGGGATTGTAAACTGTATACATCATAGTTTTAATTCTATTAACATCTAAGCAGAAAAAAAAAGAGATGAAAAGTGTCTTCAAACTCAACTTGAGGTACAATATACAAAACACATAATATATTGGCGTTCACATATTGCCAGCTTTAACTGGTCATAATACTTTCAGAGTCTGAACAAGTGTTCACCAAGACCAGTCTAAGTGAAAGCAGCTTTGGGTCAGGGGGTGGGGGGCTAAAAATAGCCCAGTCAGGGTCAGAGCATATGGCTAAGTAGCTGGGTCTGTGCTGCAACTGTGTATGACATAATCAGGTTAATTCAATCTTGATCTAAATGCATTTCCTCAGGTGAACTGACTTGAATCAGGTGCTCCATTTTTTGTCTGATTTAATCCCTCTGAATGCCTGAGTTAATGGGCAGTTAGAGCCACCTAACCCTGGTTCAGTTGATCTAAATGTAAGGAGTGTCCATATCCTCAGATACACACCTTAACCATGTGGAAGTATAATTGTATGCAATCATATACGTTCAGCCTCAAACTGTGCAACACCACCAGCAGGAGGTGCTGCCCACATCAGTTTCTCTACATGACAGACCTCTGCATCCTTGTCTATTATTGCTTTCTTCTGTTAATATCAGACATCTGACCAGCCCTACCAGACTCTATCCACATAATCCCTATACATGTAACTTGACTATACTAGGAAAGAGTCCTAGGTTTAGGAAATTTGAATATCATTTTTTTTTGTTTGTGTAAGACTGCAATTAAAGAAAGGACCCATTAATTTGAGAAATCAAGCATTAATCTACAAAGATTAAACACTTTTACTGTGTTACCTCAGGCTCATTTATCTCACAACTGAATATCAGTGCAGAAAAGATTAAATCTGAATAACTGCCATTTATTCAGAAGACTGATCTCAGATGCTAGGGATCATTTTTAACACAAAGGAGGACATCTTCCTTCCCCAAAAATGATTGTTCAGTCATTATTCTAAAGGTTCACCAATTCCATGTAAATTCTGCAGAAAATTCTAAGATGTTAAAAGAATTAAAAGAAAAGAAAAACTGAAGTATAGAACAAGGTCCTGGAATTCTGCAACAGGTTAGCATGGTTTCTGGATATGTTAAGATCATGGAGTGCCTGTACATTAGCAGTGAGGCTGCTCCGATGCACTGCAATTACCATGATTCAACAAACATGCTAAAAAATGGTAGAGGGGGCGATTTAACTACAGCTCAGTTCTTGGAGCCACTCTAATTAAAGTGTCCCCCACCCCTCATTCCCAGAGCATGTATATATATATATATGCTTATGGATTCTGAGACCGTCACATAAAAGGCTCACGTTAACAGAGGGTTGGACTAGATGACCTTTGTAGCCATGTCTAACTATGTTTCTGTATGTTGTTCTGGATGACTCTACTACCATTCATGAACCACTGTCTCATATTTAAAAATTATGCAACAGCCCTGCTATTACTGTAGCAGTTGTTTACATTGAAAATGAATATTAAAATATTTTTCTGTGCAATTAGACAGTTGTAATCAAATAGGAGATCTAGCTCACCACAGACTAATAGCAGCAACCATGCAGCATTAGACAAAAATCTATGAATACTGTTCCTGAAAGTGCTGTATCCCATTTACCCATACATACAAAAGAAACACAACACACATTATAATTAACTATTAGAGAGCATTTCCATGAATATTCTTGCCAGTTAAACACTTCCATAAATTTCCAGTTAAATCTTTAAATGAATTCACTTTTGACATTCCTATCCTTCAATTTCCAAGGGCAATCACAAGCAGATGCTAAATTTTAAGTCGAATAATTCTAAGTAACTTTGTGTGAGCATATGTACCAGAAGGCTAGTAAGCATCAATCTGGGGAAAGAATTGTACTCATGGAGCCAATACAAGCACACAAATAAATTCAAATACTGGACCAAAATAAGTGACATTTTGAAAGACTTTTTCCATATGATCTTAAATAGAAAATACATTTAAGATAAACAAGTTGTTCAGACTGTGTAATTGGCAAATTGCTAAATCAAATAAGTTATAAATTAAACATGAATAATTCATATACCATGAAAACTATAGCTAAAAAGTTATTATGAAATGGCCACACATTGCAATAATGGAAGGAAGGAAGGGAGGAGAGAAAGGATTTTCCCTTTGACCAGAGCCCCCATATGCAGCAGTGCAAAAGAAGGATGGAAACCCAAATCTTCCTGCTCCCCATGGTGCCAAAGGTGTATGGGGTTTCAATGGCCCTGTGCTTGGTGAGGAAGCAAGCAAGCTCCTCATAAAAGGGTATGGTGTGCCTTCAGGCCTGGAAACACTTGTTGGCATCCTGTACCTGGCTAAACTGGGTCTTCATCAGCTTTGTCTTTGCTCTACATTGCTTCCAGTCCCTATTGTGCCCAGGGACCTTCATCTGTTGGATGATGCTTGTATAGATGTGCCTGTTGTAGTGCCTTTTCTGTAGCTGTCTTTGCATCTTTTCCACACCCCAGACAGCAATGAAGTCCCTCACATCCTCAAACTCCCAGTTGTAACCATGAGGTTGGCTGACTGGAGAGCAAGGAGCTAGTCTACCCATGATCCTCTTTATAGCTGGTGGAGTTCTCAAGAACACTGGATGAATAAGGTCTGGCTTGCTGGGTGTCAGGGTACCTGGTAGTCGGCAGTAATGCCTGGATGACTGAAAGGGTTCTAGGAAGGAATGATTGCTAGAAGTAAAGCATTATTCATTGATCTGTGGGTCCCAGCAGGTGCTTGCTCCTGTAACAGCAGCTCTGAGAGGCTACTGTTCAGTTTAAAATAGGACTCAAACAGTCAGGATATCCTCATGAGCTGAGACCCGTTAAGATACTCCCAACAATCACCTCACCCCTTCATTGTGAAAACAATCCCTTGCTTATGATAACTCCAGGCCCCAGGTGATGCACATTGTCAGCTAGCCCCTGCAGCTAGACACACTCTCCACACATCATAACCAGGCTTGATGGCCAGTGAAGGACCTTTATTTGCCACAGCTGGGCACACCCAAACATCCTAATATGGGGTTCAAGGGTCATTTCCCATTATAGAGAGGGTCCCTGGACCTCCAACCCCTGGGTCCCCAAAACCCTAGCGCCAGGCAAGGGCAGGGGGGCTGCTAGTCACCAATCAGGGCTTGGCAGGGTGCCTGGCCATCCCTCCCCCATGGAAAAATATCCCTTGTGCCATACCTCCCCCAGCCCCAGGAGTGCTACACCTGTCAATTTCACTGCCCAGCCTGGCCAGCAAGCTATATCGCAGTAGCAATTGGACTGCACGTGAGATCCCAGCTGCAGCTTGGCATGGTGCCCCAACCTATCCCTGCCCTTCCCCCACACCAGTATCCAGGGGCATGGGCATGAGCCCAGAAGGACAGTGATCCTGGGGTGGGGAGGCATGGCTGGGTCCAACCCCGCTTAGGGAGAGAGTCCCTGGGCTCACTGTCCAAGCCATGGGGATGCAGACCCTGGTAGAGCTCCACTACCTGCAGACAGCGAATTTGCTCAGAACGTTTTTAGAACAACAAATTCAAACACTACTATTGATAGCTCATGGAGCAGACAGATAATTGGTTGAACACTGAATCATATCAATAAAAGCTATTCTGATTTAACTAGCACATCTATTCCTATACTAGAAAAGTTGGAGTTAAACTTTTGTGACTTTAAATACATTTTTTTTCAGGCTTAAAGTTATAGAGATTTAGCTCATCTGGCCTGGACTAGGAGCAGGCAGATGTAGCAGTTAAATCAGAACAGCTGGTGCAAAGTGCAGTGGCAAGTCCCCATCCTCCTCTTTCAAATAATTTCAAGTTACAACTACCAGAGGTCTCAGACAGTCAACACTTAATCCTTTCAAATGTAATTAGAAAAAAGTGACTGTCCTGCTTTATCAAGTTTGATGTGATCTAAAAAGACTTCTTCCTCTTTTTAAACTATATAAAATGGACTAACTCAGCTTTTCAGAGATTTTTTTTCTTCCAATAAATCTGGGTTTCATCACATGCTCTTGTCAGTCACAGAGCTGATGCATTTGCTTTTCTTCTCAAAGTCCTTTCATAAGGCCTGTGTAGATGACCTAATAATAGTGACTGTTGTGTAGAGATAATCAAGCCAACAGTTAGCCTGGGTACTGGTAGCATCCTAATTGTAGCAGCACAACACTCAATGAAAGCTAATTTATCCTGCAGATAAAGAAAATTCATCAACTGCAGTATAGTTGTATCTTTAATACTAAAGAATTTATCAAATCTCCAAATATTAATGATATGTTTTGTTTGGTCTTTTTTTTAATGAAGGACTTTTCCAAAAGTTTAGACATCTGAGTCTACAAGCTACTTTGGAAAATGAGACACTTCCCTGAGTACAAGTAAAAAAAATGCAATGTCAAAAGACAAAAAAAAAGTGATTATGCTTCAGCCAGCAATAGATTGTCGGAGACACTGTGAAAATACTGACAGACTGCGTCATGCACTGCTTTTGACTGCAATTGGAATTATATTTGTCATATACATCTCAGCACAGCACATTGCCCCGTGTTTCTAATGTTCTACCCAGTTAATACTGGATATGCACAATGACAAGCCTCTGGACTCTCAAAATGATTTATATTCACATCTATTGTGTTTAAATCATAACATAACTAAATCACATGAGCGCCAAAGTTACCTACACTGTTGAGATTAACAACCAGGTCTTTTGTTGGCACTGTTTACTGCAAATTATACTAAAGCAGAAGTATGACAGCCTCTCCAACTGTGATAGATGTTCAGGTACCAGGAATGCTCCATTTCTCTCTCAAAGATTAACTGCTTAATTGAAACAATACTTCCATTTACATAAACTGGTTAAGTTTACTCAAAAACAGCAGACCCATTCCCTGATGGCTTTGATAGGGACTTTTAGTAGGATAAAACTATTTTATCCTCTCTGAACCTTTCTTGCTGTGTTCAAAGAATTGTTTGATAAATTTATCCCTGCCTTCTTACTCCAGCATTTGAATTGAAGCCATTTAACCACATCAAAAATTTCTTTGTAATGTGATACGTGCTTTTGCATGACTGTGTTTCACTGTGCTGAGCACAGTCCCAAAGAGCTTAGAAGTCCAAAGAGCAGACAAAGAACGAGAAGATAACCTCTTGGAGGTTATGGGATTGATGGGGAGGGGAAATAAGAGATATGGTAACTTGTTCAAAGAAGCATAGTATATATAGTATGTCAGCAGTGAAAGTAAGAATCCAAACACTCTTATTTCCCTATCTAGTATGTTATATATTGCATCATGCTACCATTCAGGAGAGAAGTTTATATTACCAATTTCAAAGATTCTAGAACTTTGTTCAGGTTTGGATCTAAATTCTGTACTTATTTTTATTTTTTTTATATTTTGTTTTACTCCTAAGTAACTAACATATCTTTGAAGTGTATAGGTCCTCCAACTTTATCAAGTTTACATTTAAAATGTTTTGCTAAAATAATTTTCCAACTAAAAATATAGATTTCTCTCTCCACAAAAGGACAGTTTTTTGATAGGAAACTCCTTGATTTTGCTTTAAATGTTTTTTTGCCCACTAAAAAAAAAAAAGAAAAAATCTATCTTCACTTCAAGCTAAATAAGAACGTTCTTTTATTTTTCATTGTCATTGTTTTTAATTGAGCCAAAAAAATTTGTTTTAAATCAGTCAAAATATATACTGTGTTATTTACAGAGAACTTCTCTATGGTAGTTGTAGCACTGACGCCCAATTTCTACAAAGGTCCAAATGCCCTGGAAGACACTTATTTTATAATTCAATAATTCCTAGAATGCATTTCCGCTGTGTCATGCATGTTGCAAGTCACATTCTAAGAGAAGCAGTCCAGCCAAGGATCCTGGTCTATGAGAAAGAATGGGGACCAGAATTACAGTGTTTCAGGGTAAAATGCGCAAATCAAATCAAAATGACACATACCTATTTTGGTGAACTTATTATGTTTCATATTGATTTTAAGTGTTTTAGGACATTTCCAAATGGACTTTCATTTTAAATTTTTATTCTATGGAAATTGTGGTGTTTCAACACACCATTTTTGGATGAATGCAAATGGCAAAAATCACAGAATTTCCTACGGGACAGAAATTGCAAATTTTGCTCAGCTTTACAACAGTATGGCTTTGAAACAGATGGAATTGCTTGCCATTTGATGAGTTTGTTTACAATGTTATACCTGTATGTGGATTCTATTAAATTAAAACTCAGGACAGAACAAGTCTGGAATTTTCTGATCAAATGGCCTTTTACTGGAAAATGCCCCTTTTTCAAAATCAATATTCTTTCCACGAATGTGCCAACTTTGGCCAAGTTTTCATCAGGAACCATGTTTCAAGTGTGGATAAAAGTTCTAATCAAAACCAGGTAGCCACCTACCCCAAAGTGGTCAGTCTAGGGTACATGCTTAGCTTAAGCCCTTACTGTTCATCATGACCTGCAATGAAGCTAGACCTCTGACATTCCAGTTGAGTGCCCTAACCAGCAAGCTGTTGGCTATTCTAGGGTAGAAGCTTCTTCTACTGGAGCTGTTCCACTTTGGACAAATAGTGAAAATGTTCAATGGGATGAACAGAAAGATCTGTCATGTGGTCCAGTGGCTTTCAAGCTTCCTAAAGTCATGGAATCCTTTTCTATTTGTAGCAGGGCGCTAGGTGCCTGCTACTAGAAATGCTGGAATAACCCTTCAGGTGCTGGTTGCTGAGGCAACCAAAGGGAGCTAATGGCTTTCACCTGCCTAGCTAGCTGAAGGAAGGGCAGGGCCTGGCCCCTATATAAAACACAGGCAGGAAGCCAGAGGCAGTTTCCTACTAGCAGTTAAGGATGTAGGAGCTCCTTGCCAGAAAAGAGAGATGCTGGAATGCTAGAGCACTGTTGGTCACCATAAAATAGAAAACCCAGTAGGCCTGAGCATAGTTATAGCTAGTGGCTTATGTTTAAGTTGTTGCCAAGAAGCTGGTGTTTATGTTGCTGTTTATGTTTGTTATTGATTACACCGGTGGTTTGGGCGAGGCTATAAGGGGATGGAGGAGGCTTCATAGAGGACTCACAGTAATGTGAGGATCCCAGCCCCAGTGAGAGCACAGTGTTCAGAGTGCACAGACCCCAGCTCCAGAGAGGGGCAGCTGAGAAACCCCAGAAGAGGGGATAGCGGTACAGTGAGCCCTGAGGGAGGGTTGTGCTGCCGAGAAGGCCCCTGAGGGTGGTGCAGAGAGAAACAGGGCCATGAAGGGCCTGAGTGCCAGAGGGGGTATAGACTCAAACAGAATGTCGTCTTATCCGTCTGCGAGGTTTAGGCGTGGTATTGGGGTGGAAGGAGCCACACATAGCCCACAAGGCTTGGATACACAGAACACCCAAAGCAGAAGAACTGTGGCCAAGTAGAAGACGGGTAGCTCCCCTCCCCCCCCCGATCAAAACACAGGCAATCAAAGTTGTGGCTGGCGAGAATAGGAGAGTACGATTCAGAAGCTTGGCACAGTAAAGGAGGTGATGGGGGATAGCACGGCGACCCTGACATTGCTCCTGTTACACTATTATTTCTTTTTCAGCAGAACTCTGACCACTATCATAAAGACTGATGCAGAGCCAGGCGACCCAGTCTGGCAATGGTGATATACTGCCTCCTGGGCCACTCTGCCATCCCCAGTTTCTCTGTAGAACTCCTTATGACCTATCACAGAACCCAATGGTCATGCAAAACTACTGTAATTCAATGGTTAGGCACTCACCTGGAATGTAGGAGTCATAGACTTAAGATCTTCCTCTACCTTTATCCTACATCCTAGATGAATGCCCTGTAGAGTTGGTCTTTTTGTTGTGCAGCAAAAGTTACCTACTTATAAAACATGGAACAAGTTCAACAAAGATAAATGCAAGGTGGAGACCCTACTTCAATACAGATGGTTAAGTTCTTTGTAATGCACAAAGTTCAACCATGCTGTTGTAGTTTTTTCTCTGCATCTAATATACAGAGTTTTTAGTTTGTATTTGGTAGTCACCCTTTTGATATCTTTGGAGGAGGAGACCTAGGGAACAGGCGTATTTTCTTTTGACCCAGTAACTCAATGCAGACATTAGGATCCAATTAAAACAATCACAAATCCTGTTTATTGTACCAACCACACATTGTACCCAGACACATCTTTTTCTCTTAAAAAAAAAAACAAAAAACTTATATGTTTCAAATTTTCTAAATTGTAGACTTAAAAGCTAGGTCATAACTTTAAAAGAATAGATATTTAAAGAGCTTTACCAAATTAAACAATTCTGTGGTATAAAGAAATAATGAAGTTAACAAATATCCTCAGCATTAAACCTGGAAAAGGCTAGAGTAAGAAAGCTACAGAAAAATAGTTTAATTTTATTTCTTATGCTTTTGGAAACTAGGAAATATCTACAAACTTCTGTGTTTCTGCATGCTGTCCATCTGTCTCTTTCTCCAGATTTTAGCCTCTCTGTAATAGATTTCTAGCCAATTAGAAAGGCCAATATATCCCTGCTTCTCAGGGATTATAACAAGAACAAGAATTGATGACAATATAGAAATAAGATTCAATACACCAATTAATTTTAGTACTTCACAAGAAGTGAAAGATGGTGAAGAAATTAAAAAGACTTATTACACACTGAAAGGGCAAAATGAATTATTTTCTCCAAATCATTAAAGATCTACAACTTCCTAAGCCCATCTCATACAATCCATGCATCATCAAATAATAAAATGGCAACTCAGTGACAGAAAATATTCATTACTACTTTTCCAAATATTGTAACTCCAGTTCTTTTCTCAGTTCCAATTCAAGTTTCTAATTGAGAGAACATTTTATTCACTAATCACTACATCCTTTAGTGCCTAATTCTGAGAGATGCTATGAAACGCAAGTGCTCAGTACCCCTCACAATTTGTGTTGAATATAGCAAAAAGCATTAATAAAACAGTCTATATACTTAATCAGTACCTATAAAATAATCTGTTTTATGTTGGGCTAAATACCTTAAACTATTATTTGAGTGAACACAAAAAACTAACCTAAACAACATTCAGGGAAGTCTTTTATTATACTAAATTACTATTGTTCCTTCTCAATTTATAGTCTATTAATTTATTATGTTATTTCCCCCTTCCTTTCCCTCAAATAAGAAACCAATGAAAATGGCCAAATTCGGCTTGAATCAGGTTCTTCTTCCATGAACCTTTGGTTAAAAGGGATCAGTAAAAGAACGTCTCGTAGTGAGAGAGCTGTATAAACAAAGCAACTGTTCACTGTAACAAAATTACTACCCAAAGACTCCTGATTGTGAAAATAGGCGTGGATATGATCCTCTTTTGTTTTTGAAAATAAAGTATAATATCTCAGGATTTGTAACTGGATTAAGCAATTTAATATTTGCCATGGAAAAGGGTTGCTCATTTCGATTAGGAAGACATAGCATAACAGTTAATATCTCAAAGATTCTCCTAACATTTTTAATCTTTTTAATTCTTCCTAGTAAGAGCTTTCAGAAAACTGGACTCGGTAAGGTACAGCCAAGGAAAGATATGTGATCTGAGCCACAAGTGAAGCAGAGGATTATATGATCAATGAATATGAAACTGTTGTTCTATATTTGAACAGAGTTGTATGTCCATCAGAACTATCCATATATTCTTCAAAAATAGGACTACATGGGCCGTTCTCTTCAGTGAGGTCAGGCTAACATCAAAATACATGGGATGAATCTATATGGTAGAATCAAGATATCTGAAATAATTTGGCACTTACACATAGTTTGCCAAGATATTACTTGGAAGCATACATATGTCCAAGTATGTGTGCATACTGGGTACATTCAGTAGGATATACTCTAGCTAGACAGCAATGTGGCTACATATCATATTTATCTGAATCTATTTATTGGGGGGTCATTTTAGATTCTACACAAGGAAAATTAATAGATTTGTTACAATTTCCATGTATTGGAGGGTCATCTTTATGTCAGCGCGGGCTATTACTGGGCTCGGATGCTTGGGGACTTAAGAATGAGACAGGTAATTGATTTTAAGGTGTTTTATTGGTTAAAATACTTATAGACACCCGGCCAGCAAGGTGCTGGCCGAGCGGAGAAGTAGTAGCTTAAGCAAGGAGAGGCGGATGCTCTAGCGGCAGGTTGCGGCCGCGCCGTTCCACAGGCTGCTGTCCTTTGGAGTTGATGAGAAGTGATGCGACTCAGGCAGGCAGCGGGTGACGGTGATGGTTGCTTGGGCGGGCTGTCGTTAGTGGGTTCATGAGTTGCGGGTTTATGGGTTGTGGGACACGCGGGGTGATCAAGCCCACATCCAACCAGCGGCAAGGTCCCGGAGTTACTCCCTGCCTTCAGGGCAGGAGATTTCTTTTATACTAGGGATTAATGCAAGTTCTTTTGTGCTCACGAGAAAAACTTTCACAGGCTTTTTCCCTGGTCGGGCGTTGATTGGTGATCACAGGTCTTGGTTTTCACAGTGAAGCTTTGCCATTTATGTTCTTTTTTTAGTAAGGCCATGTTATATTGGTCTTGTACTTTACCTGCCATAGTGACACACCACTTTACAGTGCTCACTAATTTTGACATGCCCTCTTGGTGTGACTACTAATGGTAGGGGTCATATAATTCTTGTAATTTGACTTTGTCTTTTACGTCGGCGTCTTGGAAGTCTTCGGGGTCCGGTTGTGTAGAACGTTGCGTGTATAGCTGATCGATTCAGGTATTGATGGTTGTGATCATGCTGACGCTTTTGATGAAGCGTTCTTTTAGGATTTTAAATAAGCAGCAAACTCTACAGCACGCAATTAAGCCTATGACACAAATGGGAATAAGCAAAAGCAAGGGGGCAAGCAAGCACCCTAGCCAGGCTGGGATATCCCAGCTGAACAAGTTTGCTAGGTATCCAATCCATGAGTTATCAATTTGTAAGATTTTGGTTACATTTATTGCAATTTTGTGCATCTCTGCAAGTTCTTTTTCAAGATCGTCTGTAATGTTTGGAATCGTAAGGCAACATTCAGCTTGGGAGATATTAATGTAAGCTCAAAGCCCTCCTTCCTTGAAAAGGATGAGGTCTAAGGCCAACCGATTTTGTAGGGTCATTTGGGAGGTCGCTTGGAGTTGTTTGTTAACTAGGGTAAACGCGTCGTCGGTGCGGTTTGCTAACTTGGCTATGTATTTTATGATTTTTTGATTTTCGATTGCTAATTCCCTAATCGCGAAGGGCTAGTGGAAAAGGCCCCATGCTCCCCATTTAAGGGAAAAATTTACGTGCTAGCTCTTCGTACATTCACTCTAGAGAGGTTGTCCCCCAGTAAGGTCCTCAGGGTTCCGCTTATAGAGGGGATGAAGCTTTGCATGGGGCTTCGGGAAATGGGTAGTATTGGCGTATTTGGTTGGGCAGAAGGTTGCTAAAACTATAGTGCAGCGGCCTGTGTGTGAGGCTGGTAACTGAGTGCGGAGTATTCTGTCATCACACGCCCAGAGTAATCCAGGCCCTGTGGGAACGGGGTTGGGAGGTAGCTTCGGGCAGGGTTGTCGTCTGCTGGTGCCACTATAGTAGGTGTATTTGGGGTTATTTGTCTCATTGCAGGCAAGGCTCAGGTAATTCATTACAGGGGTATTGTAATGATCGTAGGTTACATTAGTCAGGTTTTTAAGGACTGAGATGGGAAACTATATGTTAGGGTCCGGGTAGGTCATGGCATTAACTCACGAGCGGGAGGACAAGTTCCCGAAACCATAGGGTAAGCATAGGGTACATTGGGGGGTGAACTCGACTATGCTAAGGGGGTGTGTCTGGGTTTTGGCTGTGGGGGTCGTCCACCCCCACGGGATGTTGTCATAGGCTACGGAATCTGTGGCACTTTTCATGAGAGTCATGTTCCGGTGTAGCCGGAAGCATGCAGTGGAGGTCTTATCGGAGGCGGTCTAGTTCCAGAACATAAATTCATCTGGATTGGAATTCGGTTTTTTTAGGAATACTGGAAAGGTGGTAGTGTGATTAGTGTGTGAAAGTTCATAGTGTGCTTGGGTAATGTTCACTTCTCTTAGGTAAATGGGTACGGTAGCCTCCCCTACACTGGGTGGAACTGGGAGGCAAGTGGTGACGGGACTAGAGAGGCTGAAGTTTCTCGCCCACTCCTGAACCGCAGTGAGTATGGTGTTATTTGGTCATGGAATCACTTCGATGACCGGAAGCATAGTCAGTAGGCCAGTTAGGTGGATTGTGAATTCTATGGCTCTGGTCCTAGGGTGATCTGTAAGAAGAGAAAAGGAAAAAGAGAGAAGAAGAGGGGAGGAAAAAAGGGGTGGGGAGAGAAAAGGGTGTGAGAGAACGTGATGAGGGAAGATTGATTTAAGCTTACATGGCTCGATGGCTGAGCTAATTATGGTGGGCTAATATGAGGGTGTGGATCCCATTACTGTCTCTTTGGCAGTTGACGTGGTAGGTGTTTGGGTAGGCTCCCACTTTAGTAATGGATCCGGGCAGGATCGTTCCTTTTATTTCTTGCAGGCTTGGTATTGCAACCCACACTAACTCATCGGCTTTGTAAGTTGGTTTCCAGCCTGGTGGCGTCTTCATGGGTGTGGGCTGCCACAAGGGCTTGGTTTGGTTGAGTTGGATGAGCACTTCTGGTAGGTACTTTGTCTAATTTTTGTACGATCCTCCTGTTGCAAGGCAAAGCTTTTTTTTTAAAATGCCGATATGCCTTTCTACTACTGCATTAGCCATGGGGTGGTATGGCGTATGCGTGTGCTATTTGGTGTTATATTGCTGCGTGAAGGTATCGATGTGCTTAGATGTGAAGGGTGGCCCCCCATCAGACTGAATTTTGTCGGGGCCTTGCCAGACAGCCATGTAACATTTGAGGGCTGTCACTACTAATGGAGCTGTGGTTTGAGTTAGGGGTACAACGCCAAGTTGTCGGGAGTGGAGGTTCACGGTGACGAGGGCTTTGTTTTGGGCTTTGACCTCTGGGGGAGGGCCTATTAGATCGACCTGCCAAGTTTTGCCTGAATGGAAGTACTCTGGGTTGAATGCTCCTCTGTGGGTTTTGGTAGCGAATGGCTTGACCTGAGCGCACGTGTGGCATGCTTTTGTGGCATGGTCCCAATGACGGCGCGTGACAGATTGGTCGGGAGCTCCATTTACTTTTAAATTCCACAATAGTTCTGTGGCAGCTGGGCCTGGGTGGTTCTAAAACTCGTGAAGCCAGGTAACAAATGGGTTCACGTTTATCAACGGGCAATGGTTGTTCTGAACTCGGAATGTTTTGGGTCCTGAAGGCACCTCCGTTTGAAGGTAATGGTCTAAGGCTGCATGGATTGGGTTGGTGTTGACGTGATGGGATTTCGTATGCTTAATTAGTGGTGTTGACTCAAGGGATTCAATCAATTTAATGATGTTTGACTAAATGTCTTGATTTTTGGTCGGTGACGCTTGTCCAGTAAGCACTTTGTAGATATATTTGGAGTCAACAACAATGATAGGCGGCGGTGTGGAGGTTGCATGGGCATCGGCACAGTGTTGGACGGCCATACAAAACTTTAGTAGTTCTTGTGCTTGTGCGCTGGGGTACTCGTTTGCAGTTCGGGTGTTTATAGTCATACAGGGTCATCAATACATTCCGTGCACCCCTCCATGTTTAGTGGTTCCGTCCGTTGCTATCCAGCTAGGCTGGATAGTCTCGTACATGAGTGACGACTCGTCAAGGGGTTGGGGAGAGTCTTTGGTGGTCCACCCGTGCCAGTGGTAGTGGAAGTGAGTTACTAGTTCCCGCCACATCTTGAGTGATTCTTGGAAGCGCGAGTCGGGCTTGTCTGGGGTAAGTAGGGGTAGAACGGTGCCCTCTGGCGCTATTAGTTCTCCATTGTTATGCCAAAACACTAACTCTGTTTCTTTGGCGGCGAGGAGTATGGTGCCAATAGGTCTATAGCGATGCTGGGTGTCTCGGAGCGCTTTGACGGTGGTGTATGCCAGCTGCCCCTAAGTGTCGTGGGTCGTCACCCATAGGTGAGTCTTAGTATACCCGAGTGTTACTTTCAGGGTGTCCCCCGGTGAATAGCAGTAAAGCTTCTGTTTTTGGATGTCGTTCAACAGGATTTGCAGGGCGTTTTCATCTCCTTTTGTCTAGACGTATGTATTTCGTTTCCGTAGGTGTTTCTGAAGGGAGGCGAGGACTGGTATGTGTGTTGGTCCTAAATGGGCTCTAAGTCAGTTGATTTTGCTAAGTAGCTGTTGACATTGTGCTTTTGAAGGACTTGTGATGTCGTTCTCGTGCCAGGGGATGCTGATGGAGGTACGGGTACAGGCGCTGCATGTGTCCTCGTTGTAGTGGGTTCCGAGGAAGGTGAACGATCGAGTAGCTTCGGTACTTGATTTGACAAGGTTAACTGTCCAGCCTTGCCTCTCTAAGTACCGTTGGAGAGTTACAGTGATTTTTTTTACTTCATTCTTTTCTCTGCCTAAGACAATACAGTCATCTACGTAGTTAAGAATCTCGCAGGCGTTTGGATGTGCTGTTCGGAAGTTGGCTAAATGGCGCGAGAGGCACTCAGTGGCTAGAGCCTGAGTGCCTCATAAGGCATTGCTTATTTATAATAAATAAATTATTCGCCTCAGTGGTGCATTCTTGTACCCTTGGGGGCAGACTTTCTACTTAAATATACAGCCTTGGTATGTTATATTTAAAACTCCATCTTCGTCGTTGATGGGGATCAAGACGAACATGTCCTTTAGATCGATGGTGCAAGTGTAGCATCGCTGTGCTTGGCAAGCTATAATGCAGTTTTGGTTTTCGGCTAGTGTCAGTGGTGACGGTTGAATGAGGGCTTGGATATATTGGTTAGCTGCTCGGTAGTCGACGACTAGTCACGCTTGGCTTGGCTTATTAGGTTTGGGGATTTCCCAGGAGGACGATAAATAGGTAGGCTGAGTGACGGGCTCGCTACACCTTTGTTGGATGAGGTCTCGTAGGAGGGCTTCTAGTGGGGCCTGTAAGTTGGGCTTGGTGGGGATAGGTACGAATTTCCATTTGCCACCACTCTGTAGGGACAGCCGGTGGGGTTTGCTGCTGGGTAGGATAGTCACTGGGAGTAGAGAGTATAGGTCTTGTTTTAAGCCTAGGGACCGGATTTCGTCGACCCCTAGGATGTCTTCTCTCCCCAAGATGGCAGCGAAGGTTCTTTTCGTGCTGCTTGTGATGGTGTCCGTGGGTTCTGCGATCCGGACACGGACAACTGAGGCAACAGTGGTTGAGTTAAGGCCTTCAACAAAGATGGTCCGCTTCGTTTTAATGTGGGGAGTGCTGGGGCGGATGACTGAGACCTGTGCTACTGTGTCTAGGAGGAAGTTAACCTTCTTTGGGGTGTGTTTCTTCTGCGGGTCGTAAATAAGCAATGCCTTATGGGGCCGTGTATCATTGTCATGGTAGCTGGCAGCAGCGAGGTGGGTTGTGGGAGTCTGGTTGCCTTGGCCTGGAGCATCGGCCTCGGCGACTGCTACTCTTTTTTTGGCTTGACTTTAGTCAGGTCAAATCCCAGTAGCATTGCGAGTTGCATTTGCTCTGCATCGGACATCTTCTTGATGGTGGCTTTATCTAGGCTGGATTGGTGGAGGAGGTATCCAAACATTGCCTTCTCGACTGCCGACCTCTGGGGTGGTGGGCGGCTTCCGCTTTGTTCACCTGGTGGGGCTGTCGCGAACGGCTGGGTGGCTTGATTTACTGCCACTCTTGGGGTTTGAACTTGCACTTGGGTCTCCCAATTTTACCGGTGTAGTACTTTGTAAACATCAGCTATTGGCCCTCCAACGGATGTTTGGAGGAGGGTCAAGAGGGACACACCCCACTTGGTTCCATAAATCTCCGTGACCGCTGTGACTACTGACACCATGACAGGTATCATTCCAGGGTCCATTACTAACCATTGGGGCCACTCTCAAGACGTCTTTTCTCCTTCTTCTGGCTCGTCACCGGAATTGCTGCCAAGGTGTTCGATATTGTCACTGGTTAGCAGTCCGGTGAAGTTTTCTTGGTAATCCTTGCGGCTCTTCAGTCTTTCTTTTTTTCAGCCTGCGTGAACCTTTCTCTTCAGCTCGGGGCCCAGGGGGCATTTACTGGGGTCCCAGTCAAGGTATGAGGTTCCGACCAGTGCATGGAGTATCTGGGTCAGTGTTGGGCTTGGTGGGGGGTTGCGTGTGCAGAGTATGACTTCTCGCGAAGTAGTCCGGCTATTAAGGCCACCACCAGGATTGGCCAAGTTTTACACTCAGAGGTGATCGAAATGTCAGTGGCATGTCCATTACTCCAGTGGCCGTTATGTATAAGATGCCGAGCCTCTTCTGCATCTACTGACTCTGAGGCGTGTTCAAGAACTAGTCAACCTAACCACATGATGGGAGTTTCCTCCGGTTCCATGGCGGTAGTTATTACGAGGTTTTTTTAGTTCAGCTCTGGTCCGGGTACGAGTGGTAATTGTCGTGGTGGTATTGCCTTGTTCTTCGGTGTTGGTTTTTACCACTTGGATAGGGCGGAGCTGCTTAGGTGGTTGTAAAATGAGAGGCGTGGTCGGGAGGCTGGGATACAGCGATCGGATCTGTCCCTCCCCTGGGGGTGGAACGTTAACCTCCAGGGGCGGGGCACTTGGAGATGCCGGCGTCTGGTTCCCGTCTTCTTCCCAGTAAGGGGGTGGGTTCTCTCCCTTCCCTTTCTGATTTGCCTCCGCTGATGCTTTGTGTCATCTGATGCAGCGGTTTCTTCTGCCCCTTTAAGGCCAGTTCGTAAAGCATAACTGAGCTCATTTACTTCTTTGGTGGCTTGTACGAACGCACGGACTAAGGTACCTAGTACTGCTGTTTTGTCCAGCCCCTTCGCCCGCCTCCCTAGCCCACCCCTCTTTTCTGGCAGTTGTTCTAGCTTGCGCCGGAGCCCAGTTACTAGAGCGTGGGCTGGGCCCTCGAGGGGTGCGTGGGGGCACTGGTACTTGTCGCTTGTCGGCTGGGATAGGCACTCCTGCTGCCTCAGTGAGGCGTAATAGCGCGGAAAATTCCTGCACAGGTATTCCCCTGTCACCTCGGGGAGGGTTTGTCCCGGCGCACTCTGGTGGCACTCGGTGCGGGGTGAATTGGACACTGGGAGCTCCTAGGCAGCAGCCCAGCACTGCCGCTGTTAAGTGACAATACCATATCGGACCTCCGGCCTCTCCCGTGGTGAGGCTTCCAGCTATTTCCCCTTCTCTCAGTTCAGTGGAGGGCATCCCACCATGGTAGACAATGTGTTGTCACAGTGTGTCTCCATCTTTCTGGTCTAGCCCCCAGCCACCATGGATAATGGCGGACTGCTGTCTCGTAGTCGAACCAAGAGCATCCTGTTCATGATGCCATGTCAGTGTGGGCTATTACTGGGTTCGGATGCTTGGGGACTTAAGAATGAGACAGGTAATTGATTTTAAGGTGTTTTATTGGTTAAAATACTTACAGACACCCAGCCAGCAAGATGCTGGCCAAGCGGAGAAGCAGTAGCTTAAGCAAGGAGAGGCGGATGCTCTAGTGGCGGGTTGCGGCCACGCCGTTCCACAGGCTGCTGTCCTTCAGAGTTGACGGAAGTGATGCGGCTCAGGCAGGCAGCGGGTGACGGTTGTTTGGGCGGGCTGTCGTTAGCGAGTTCACAAGTTGCGGGTTTACAGGTTGTGGGACACGCAGGGTGATCAAGCCCACATCCGACCAGCGGCAAGGTCCCAGAGTTACTCCCCGCCTTCGGGGCGGGAGATTTCTGTTATACTAGGGATTAATGCGAGGAGTTCTTTTGTGCTCGCAAGAAAAACTTTTGCAGGTTTTTTCCCTGGTCGGGCGTTGATTGGTGATCACAGGTCTTGGCTTCCGCAGTGAAGCTTTGCCGTTTATGTTCTATTTTTAGTAAGGCCATGTTATATTTAAATTCCCCACCCATCCCTACCTCTACTACTGCAAGGGGGTAAGCTTGAGGGAGGGGGAAGGCAGGTGGTGTGGGGACTTTCAGCAGCTTGCCCTTGCCCCCTTGCTTATACCTGTTCCCTGCCCATCCCCCTTCCCCCTCAGCCTCTTCCTTCTCACCTCTTTCCCCTTCTCTCCCAGGTGCTACTCCCCCCCCATCTTCCTTCCCCCTTGCTTCTGCTCTTCCCCTTCTCCTTGTGCCCTGAGCCTCCACTCTTCCCTCCCCCAGCTTCTGCTCCTTGCTTCCCCTGTCCCTACTTATCCTTGCTTTGCATTGTCAGGCACCATCCCTGTTCTTTCCTGGGGCACTGAGCATAATCCCAGCCCAGTCCCTATAGCAGGTATGTGAACTGCATGCTGCTATTATGGGTCCAGGCTGGGGCTGGAGCCTGCTGGCAAGCAAAAAAAAAAAAGCAGAAGGGGAAGAGGGGCAGGTGAGGCAACAGAGGCCACATTTGGGCGAGATCAAGGGAAAGAGGCTGCAGGGGGAAGATGCAAAAGTGCAGACTTGTCATGGGGGGCATGGAGAGGGGAAAAGGCAGTAGCTGCAGCTACACTCCGATCCCAAATAGAAGTTGGAGCTTGAGCAACAGCAGAAGTCTGCCCCACCACTGCTTTCATACTCAAATCTAAGATGAGGGACTTCCCCTCCATGTTAAATGGAGGGGGGGGGTCATCTGAGAATTGAGTCAATAGTATATATACATAGTAGTATAAAACACAGAGAAAAGGACACCCCTATTTTTTAGTGCCAATAGTTAAGTAGTTAGGACACATGCACAAGAAGCAGGGTCTAGGTCCCCCTGGCTCACTGAGGGTTTGAACCTCTGTTTCTGACTGTCTAACATAGTGCTTCAACCACCAGGCCATAGGCTAAGTGTTTCTGGCCCTTTTTCCAGCATTCCTTCTGATTGTGTGCCACAACCTAATGGTCATTAGATAAAATGGGTAGAGAGCAGTGTGGCTGTTTCTGTCTCATTGGAGGAAAGCATCTGGGCAAGAAACCAGGCCCCTTCTCTTCAGGAAAAACAGCCAGCTCCCTAAGCCAAAAAGTCTTTAGCTTCTCCTCCTCCTCCTGGCCTCACAAATCACCCTCCATGCAGATAAAATATAACAGGAATACTGTAGCCACCAACCTGTGGCTTGGTGGTGAAAGTACTTGCTACCAAGATGGAAAAGACTCCCTCTGGGTGATGATCTAAATTATCTGCTTCCTGGGTCAAAACTATTCAGCTCTTGGGGATAAAACATGGTGGGTTATCCATCGTGTCCTGCTCAGACATCTAGATCCCACTAGTCATGAAGTTTTTTCTGGCTACAATTTCAGGAGTTGTGTGCAAGCACTGGGAATATGTAGCTGCATACCTGTCTTGCCAGGGTATAGTTTACTGAGCATGTATGTACATTTATGTGTCCACACTGCATAGGTAATAAAGAATAAAAGAATAACAGACTATGTAAATACTAAAAAAAAAAAAAAAGCCTTTTACACAGCTGGAAATTTGCCATTTAGGTACAAAAAAGGTAACAGAATTCTGCCTTTACTATACATTTCTTTGTATTCTAGTGTTTGGATTTCTTCCATGTTTCCACTTAACTTTGAAGTTCCTGGCTTTCTAAGGCCTGTTTATTGATAACTGTAACATATATTGCCATCTTTCCTCCGTTAAGTACGAATAAGTACTTTCAGTCTCAACACTAGAAAAAAAATATGGGAAATTAACTAAATGGATCTACTACTATTATCTATTGTAGAGTTAAATCCAAGGCCCTCTTAGGACTAGTGGTGCATATGATTAGCATGGTTAGGACACAGCAATTTCTATAGGCAACAGAACACACAAGTGATGTTAACACTGTCCAACTATTTTTGAGTCCCTAGCCCAAATGACCAGGTACCATTTGCAGCTGAATCCAGAAGTCTAGAGCAAGGCTTAAATTCATACCTCTAGAGTCATAGTCATATAGTTTAACAGTTCTGTAACTGCAGCCCTCAAGTTAGGTACTGGGACTGGTGGCTGTCCTGTGGCCACTCTCTGTCTGCCTACCCACCTGTCCCACCTGCCACATCTTTGATGTAATAAGTAAGTTGGTTTTAGGTGTCCCTTTAATGTTCTAATACCTAGAGCAGACTACATGACTCCAACCTTCCCTTATTGTGTCCCAAGCCTTGCAGATTTCACTTTGCTGTTCTCAACTCAGGATTACTCCCCGGTACTGTCCCCATCTTACCCTCTCTCTCATGTTCAACTCTCTGCATCTTGTTCTCTCTTGTGCCTGGCTCTCTGTGCCTCTCTTTCTCTCTGGACTTTTGGCATCTTGTCACTATATCCTTCTGGTATTACACCCACTAGCTCTGTTGCTGCACCCCTTTGGTGCTGGACTTTCCAGATTTCATAGCTGTGTCCCTCTGGCATTGGGCTTTCTGGCCCCATCACTGTGCTATTCTGTCTCTGGGCTTTCTGTGCCCCATCACTATGCCCCTCTAGCACTGGGCTTTCTGGTGCCCCAGAAAGAGTCTGGTGCCAACTCTTTTGCCCCTCTCTCTCTGGTGCCTGGCTCTATGCATCCATCACTGGGCTCTTCTACAGATCATGTGCCTTTTTCCCTAAGCACTAATGTAGCCTCCAAATCTCCCCTTATAGCCTCATCCCAATCACCAGTTCAAACACAAGCATATGCCCCTAAGCTGTAACATAACAGCTTATAATAGCATGGAGCCTGTAACCAGGGAGCCAGTGAACAGGGACTGCCAACAGAGGAGCAGTTTGCAGGCAGTTGCTGGAGGCAAGAGGAGGAAGGAAGAAGGAGAGAAGCCAGGCCAGGCACCAAATCCTGCCCAGGAAAGGTAAGCCATGATGCTGTCTCTGGCCCAATAGGCTTCCACCCAGACAGGCCCTTTGGATGGTTCAGCAGTGCCCTGGTCCCCTGACTGGAGGGGTTGCCTGGCAGGATCTCTGCAGCCTGGGGGTAATGTTGGGGCTGGGGGTTCCCTTGCCTGTCCCACATGTGCCTGGATTAAGGCCCTGGAGGGGCAGGTGAGGGAACTCCGGGCACAGATGAGCAGCCTATGGGGGATCAGGGCTATCAAAGAAGAGATTGGCTATTTTCATTCTCTGCAGGACAAGACTCCTGGCAGAGAAGCTGTGAGAGAATGCCCTGAAGAATATGCTGGTGCGTGGAGGATGGCCATCTCAGGGGCCAGACCTCTCACCACAGAGACAGTTCCCCATGTGCAGTTGGGGAACAAATATGAGGCCCTGGATCCACTGGAGGAGTGTGCAGTGGGGGAAAGTGCACTGGAGGGGCCTGCTGCCATCACTGAATGAGCTGGGGCCTGGCCAGGTTAGCAGAAGAAGAGATGCCGCATCATCATTGTGGTCGACTCCTTGCTGAAAGGAATAGAGGGACCCATCTGTCATCAGGATTCCATGGTACATGAGGTCTGCTGCCTTCCTGGAATCAGGAACAAAGCTTCCTGGATCACAATCAGCACTTCCATGCAAGGGACCTCCTGGGATGTGATGGGCTTTATCTCTTCACAAAAGGTAAGAGTCTCTTTTTTTACAGGTTGGCTGACCTCCTACATTGGGGTTTAGCCCAAGTATGATGGAAGATGGGGAGGCAGGAGATGGAGAGAGTCTAGAACCTACAAACTGCAAGACATGCAGCAGTACATGCCAGATAAGTACCAAGGGCCCTTCAGGCATCAAAATGGGGGAACCTCAAAAGTACCATATGGAGGGCTGAAGTGCCTCTATACTAATGCTAGAAGCATTGGGAACAAGCAGGAAGAACTCGCACTTCTGCTTGCAAATAATAAATTCAATTTAGTGGGACTCTATCCAGGACTAGGTGGGACACATTGAGTGCTACAGGTTGTACAGAAGGGAAAGAGTAGGGAAGAAAGGGGGTGGGGTTGTTCTCTATGTAAAAGAGCATTATATACCTACCCTAATCAAAACGGGATCAAAGGAAGAGAAAGTTGAGGCATTGTGGGTTAGTGTGAAGGAGTGAGACAGGACTTACAGCCTGGAGGGCCGGCAGAGCTGCAGCTACAGCCTGGAAATGAAGGAAAATACCCACTCAATTTCTGGAGCAGCATCTCGCTCAGGATTGGTGGAGGGAGGCCACTAAAAGGTATTTCCAGCCCCAGAAAGGGGCAGAGGGGGGTCAGTTCCCTGCAGGCCACAGGAAAAGAGGAGCAGCTGAGTGTCTCGGCAGGCAGAAATTGCAGAACGGGCCTGAGGAATGCTGAGGAAGTGACCCTGAGGCCTGCAAACAAGCAACTGGTAGGAATCTCTGTAGCAGTACTGCAGCTGAGGATCCAGAGTGAAGGAGCCCACAAGGCCAGAGAGAATGTCCGGCCTGGAGTTTTTCCAACAGAGGATCTGGAAGAAGACCGGAAGGAAAAGATCTAGTTACAGGTAGAGCCTTCCTGCACAAGGAGGAGACCCCAAAAAGTCTGTGTACATTCATAGGGGTGCAGGGCAGGCTAGCACACTGCAAAGACTGGACTAAAGGATTGTTTTTTGGGGAACATATTGCCAGAGCCTGACAAGAATGCTGAGAAGCAGCCATTGAAATTTTTTGTGATTTCTTTTGCTGTCAATTTTTTTTATTTTGTTTGCACACAGGCCAAGACTGGCCCCTGGAAGGATTTACCCAGAAGAGGTACTTGGACACCCTGGGGTGCAGAGAAGGTTACAACGGGCAGCACTTGAACCTGGCTGAGGAAGAACATCATAAAACACCATCTGAAAAGGCTAAGCTGGGGTAAAGGGGAGGTTTGGAGCCCCACTAAAGACACAGGGATCAAGACCAGGCAGAATCACCATGGACATTGCCTCCCAGGAAAAATATAGGTCAAAGTCATGGCAGGAGAGAAAAACATAAGATCTACTTCCTGGCAGACCTGGTTTTCCAGGGCCAAAGTCTACCCTGTTGCCACCTGTAGACAGATGAGTACAGGGAAGCACAAGCAAGCCCTATAATACCTACAGACATCACAGTTAGGATACATGGAGGTCATAGGGAAAGGTACTTGGTGATGGGGTTCTGCTACAGACCACCACACCAAGAGGAAAACCTAGACTTGGAATTTGAGGCATCTCTCAGAGGCTGTACAGTCTAGGGATATGGTTCCCATGGGAGACCTAAACTACCCTGACATCTTCTGGGAGGAGCAGTTGGTCAAATCCAACCATTCACACAGGTTCTTAACCTGCGTGCATGACTTTCACCTAATGATCTTCACCAGGAGTTATATGGTCCCACTAGGGGGAATGCCTTACTAGATTTGATGTTGGCTACAGGGGAGCTGCATATTCGTGGTCACCTTGAGGACAGTGATCATCAATCATTTGAATTCACCATATGGCATAGGGTGGGTAAGATAACTAGTAGGGTAGAAGTGCTTGGCTTTAGGAAGGCTAACTTCAATTTGCTTAGGAGTTTAGTCAATGACACACTGCAGAAGAAGAGTATTAGTGAGATGGGAGTCCAGGAAGGGTGGTCATTCCTAAAGGAAGAAATCCTTTGGGCACAGAGGGAGACAATCCCATTATTAGGGAAAAGGAGACAAAAAACTTCCTTGGGTAAACAGGGAAATCCAGGAGAGCCCAAGGCCAAAAAAGAAGGCATATAAGCAGTGGAAGCAGAGGAAAGCTACCAAGGAGGACTATACCTACTTGGACTGCACTTGCAGGGAGGCTGTCAGAAAGGCCAAAGCAACTACAGAGATGAGGCTGGCAACACAAATTAAATACTGTAAAAAGTCTTTTTTTTAGGTATGTGAGGAGTAAAAGGAAGGTGCAGGGCAGTATAGAACCCCTACTGAACAAAGAAGAGCAATTAGTGACAGCAGGGGGTGGGAGAGGGACAAGGCTGAGCTATTCAATGAGTTTTTTGTCTCAGTGTTCCTGAACATGGCTCAAGATAAGTCTCCTAATGGGTTCTTAGATGGGCATCAGAGGACCACCAACCTATGAACTATTAACTCTGACTTGGTGAAGAGTCACTTGGATGGATCAGATGTGTTCAAGTCAGCAGGCCCTGATAAGCTGCATCTGAAGGTACTGAAGGAATTGGCTGGTGTCATAGCAGAACCACTGGCATGGCTTGTTCAAGTGGTCATGGCACTTGGGTCAGGTCCTGGAGGACTGGAAAAGGACCAGTGCAGTTCCTATTTTCAAGAAGCAAAGGAAGGAGGATCTGAGTAATTATAGGCCAGTCAGTCTCACCTCCATCCTTGGAAAGGTCTTTGAAAAGATTTTGAAGGATCATATCTGTGGGAGTCCAGTGGGAAAAAAAATGCACCAGTTGAAACCAGCATGGATTTGTAGCAGGGAGATCATGCCTGACCAGTCTGGTTTCGTTTTATGACAGGATCACAAAATGCTTAGATGCAGGATTAGCGGTGGATGCTGTTTTCTTGACCTTCAGTGAGGCCTTTGATATGGCATCTCACTCATCCTATTCTCATAAACAAATTAAGAGGCTGTGACATAAATGTTTACACTGTCCAGTGGGTCGCAAATTGGCTTAGCAATCGCACCCAGAAAATGGTAGTACATGGGTCAGTATTGACCTGGAAGGATTTAGGTAGCTGGGTCCCTCAGGGTTCAGTCCTTGAAGCTCTACTCTTCAGTATCTTCATCAGTGATTTGGATGTGGGTGTGAAGTGTACTCTGTCCAAGTTTGTAGACAATACTAAATTGTGGAGTGAAGTGCACACTCCAGAGGGTAGGGAATGATTGCAAGCAGACCTGGACAGGTTAGAAAAGTGGGCAATATACAATAGGATGCAGTACAACAAGGACACGTGCAGAGTGCTGCACCAAGGGCACAAAAGTATCCAGCACACCTACCGGCTAGGAAGTGACCCTCTCAGAAGCGCAGAAGTGGAAATGGATCTCACAGTCATATTGGACTCTAAGATGAACATAAGTTGTCAGTGTGACAAAATCATCAGCAAAGCTAACTGCACTTTATCATGCATCAGCAGATGCCTAACAAATAGATCCAAGAAGGTGATACTTCCCCTCTACGTGATATTGGTCAAACCAAAGTTGGAGTACTGCATCCAGTTTTGGGCACCATATGTCAAGAAGGATGTTGATAGACTCAAGAGGGTCCAGAGAAGGGTCACTCATATGGTTAGGGGTTTACAGGACAAGCCCTGAGGAGAGATTGAGGGACCTGGACCTCTTCAGCCTCTGCAAGAGAAAGTTGAGAGGTGATCTTGTGACTGCCTACAAATTCATTAGGGGGATGCAGCAAGGGATCAGAGATGCTCTGTTCACCAGGGTGAACAGAAGGCTGGATACGCATCTGGCTGGGGTCATCTGACCCCAGCACTCTTTCCTGTCTAGGCAGGTATCAGACTCGATGATCTGTTGAGGTCCCTTCCAACTCTAGCACCTATGAATAAACACTAATGCTAAATATAACCCTCTACTCCTTTAAGAAGACTTCCAACCTTCAGCTAGCATACCCCCTGTCCCAGGGTCCCCTGAGAAGCTCCTGGAGTCTTACTGTGCTTACATAGTCAAACAGGCAGCATCAGGTCTCAGGTAACTCCCCATGTAGTAGCTCCTTTTCCTGGTAGTCAGCAGAAAAAGACTGCCAGCTACCTCCAGCCTGAGCTTTATGAATCCACAGAGCCCTGCTGCTTTCCAGGCACCTGCAGGTGCAACCCAATCATTCCATTAGGCCATTGCCCCAGTAACCCACAGCTGTGGAGCCCTGCTTAGCCTGGAGGCTCCCTGGTGAGGCTGCTTCAGCCATAAAGGAGCAGGCACATTTTAGTGTCCTGCCATAGGTACCAAGAACCGAATTTCCTATTTGTGTGAAAATGCTAAAGGAAGAAGAGGTAGCAAGTGGCTGCAATGATTTTATCATGCTGACAGCATATCAGAAAGTCAAGAATCAAGGAGTCAAGAATGTCTGAGCATATGTTGATTTTCTGGGCTTCAAGCAAAGGACTAAAAACTACAATTCTGGTGGCAGAAAGACCTTCCAGGCAGGTCCAGATGAGCATGCATGTGTGGTTTGAGGTGCTTCAAACCTATATGAGGTGCTGCAAACTGCATAAAGTACACATGTAACTGTTTATGGTTCTACAAATTTGCAGTGCAGCTCCAAAATTTGATACTGGGAATTCCCAGGATTAAAAAAAAAAAGCAGTGCATGCTCCAGGAGTGTGCACCAGCAAACACAGAGGCTCAGTCCTCCAGGGAGACTCTCTGGCTGCTGGTCAGAGCATCTCCTCTTCTCTAGTTATCCCCCAACTCCTCCAGCATGACAAGAGCAGGAGAAGCAGGGAAATGGTATTTTCCCCAAAGCAATTTGTTCCACACCAAATTGCTCATGCAGGTGTGTGTGCAGCAGCAAAAAGTAGAGGCACAGATTTAAGCTGCAACTTTTTTTACTGCAACAAGTACACACCCCTGCATGTGAGGACACACCCTCCACGTTTGTCTCTGATGTTTTCACAGCTTGCGCATCCTCATGAATTATCCTTAAGAACTTCCCTGTACAATCAATCTTTATAGATTGGTTTATTACTTGTAAATAGCAGTGGGTTTTCTGGACATGACTTGGGGTTACTCATATTCTGATTATATTTAGTTAATTGCTGAAATTACTGATAGCATGATCCTAAAACATTTTACTGTATATGAAATTCCACAGCTGAATGAGCATGAGAGGCAGTTTGTTTCTTAGTCACAGTTAGCCATTGATTGTTGTGATCTTACTGGCACCAAGCTAGACTGAGAAGCCTACCTTCTGCATGCCAGAATGACCCTCACCTCACCAATAAATGCTGGGTGTAAACACACCTGACAAAATATTTCAAATGCCCTTGAGACATTTCAAAGAGCCAATTGGACACATGCAAGCAGCCTTTGAAACACTGAAAGAGCAGATGAAATACTTCAATATAGTACCTCTTGAAAGGAAGTAAAATTTTGTAGTGTTTCAAATTTTGTAGTGTTTTTAGTTACAAGCACAGCACATAGGAGCTGGGCTCAGGCAGGTGTTGAAGATGGAGGTAGAGCTGGGACTGAAGCCAAGCTTGATTCCATTCCTGACTCTTGAGGCCCCTGGTGGTCCTAGAGACAGACCCTCCAATATCAAACCCTTCTATCCCTCCCCTCCAGCATTTGGGAGATTTGGAAGCTCCTGACATCTGCTCTACCTACTCTTCCCTCTCCAGCTTCTATACACCTGCACTAAGGGAGAGGGAGAGGGAGTAGAGAAGAAGCCTCATCACCCTCCTCCAACTCCCTCGTCCAGTCTCAGAAAATAACTGCATCTTACTCTAGTACCCCTTGGATGGTGCTAGAGAAGGCTACAGTATTTGTACCCAGGGATGCCACAGGGAGTATGTGTGCCTCCTAGTTGAAATGTTTCCTTTCCTGAAGTCTTTTTGAGTTCATTTCGCTTACAAACATTTGTTGTGGTTGGCCTCAACCTTTATGCGTTCTTTTCGTTTGACTGTTTTGTATTTCTGGAGGTTTAACTGTGATCTGTTGGAGCTGAAGTAGCTGGAGTGTCAACTAGAGAAGAATGGCTGTGCAGCAACCTAAAGTCTAACCTGTGACAGGAGATTTAATAAGAGCTTATAAAAATGCTGCGACTGAAGCCAAGATACATAGCTTATTCTAGACCACAAAAAACCAAAGGACTCATCCAGCTTCTTAATTCAGACCGACTCCTCTCTGTGGGTGCATCTACATGAGACACTGACTGCACAGTAGTCTAATAATACTACACAATAGCATGTCACAGCACCAGCAGTGCTAATATGCTACTGTGCAGTATTATTAGGCTATTACACAATAGCATCACTAAAAAGGCATTCACTGGCACTACTGTGCAGTAACTCTGCTTACTGCACATTTATTTAGGACCTGTATAATCAAGTACTAAATAAATGCACAGTAACATCTCATGCAGACATGCCCTATAACCATTATTTCAATCGATTTCAATGTCGAGTTTCTTTTTTTCTTCTGCTTTCTTTGTTTATAACATGCAGCTATCAAAAAATTACATTTTGCTCAATGAATTCCATCTGACCTATCTGCTAACTTCAATTAGGATTTCCAGTATATGACAGGAATGTAATATAAGTGCCATGTTTACTACAGCACTAATATTATTTTTCCTTAGCCCTGCATTATGGGCTTCTTTTTTTTTTATAGTTGTTTTAATAGATTATTTTTTTTGCTTTGAGGAGAAATTCAGTTTCATCTGTGATTTAAAGTAAAAAAAGAAGAGGTTATAAAAAGTTGAACAATCATTTTAAATTTTTACAAATAGCTTACTGTCAATGATATATTACATCTGGCTTCAGCACTATAACAATAACTATAACTATAAGCTCATTCCTCTAAAAGGTACCACATAGTTAAACATCTTTGGAACAATTAATGAAAGGAGCTTTTTTGTAAAAATAAATCCTGATCGTATATTGAATGCTGACTATTTCACACAGGTTCATTTCAGGCAGCGTAAGTTAATCTAGTAGTCAAGCGTTTAATGTTTTTATTCATTAGTGGCTACTTCAAACAAATGAAGCCTAACTTTCTGTTGGAACAAAAACTCACACATACTTAATGTTTATAAAGAGTAAATTGAATTTTAGCTGCCATAACTGTTCATAAGTGTTATTTTACAATAGTCACCCATCTCCATGGCTGGGAAGTAAAGTAGTATGAAATTCTCCACATTGGATTCTCAGTCATTTTGCTTCTAGGCTTGCCTCCCCACCCCTACTTCCCCCCTACCAAATTCACAAGGTATCAAAATGTATCAGAAGGTATTATGAACCATGAGAAACTATGCCTTTATCAAGGCAGGGAAAAGTATTTCTGAGGAATACTCAAAATACTAAGATCACAGCAGATGAATGTTTATGAATCCACACATGCGTCTAGAAAAAATGCTCCAGGCAGAATTTAGAATCACTTAAATCCCTCAGTAGCTTCTCACATTGTTAAATTCTACTGGATTGTGGCCAAAGCATGGTTTATTTCAAATTCAGGTAAAGGTTGGGTTATAGATTTCCTCTTTGCAGTAGAACAAATCCCAGAGTACTGGAACCAGCCTAGAGGATTTGACCCCATCAGATAGGGGTAAATTTTTCTAATCTGTTTTTCAGATCTCCTGAGCATTCTTTTCTGATGGGGTAGGTAAGCTTCATAACCTTTCTAGCAATAGCCAAAACTTTTACATGGCAATGAGCCACAGGACACAAAACTTTTGAGATGTGCATTCCTTGGTCAATGGCCTGTAAACAAGGTTCTGGCTCAAGTAGTTTGCTATTAAATTAGTTTCTTCAGGAGTCGTTTAAATTACTTGCAAGCCACATGCAGCTCATGGACTATAGTTTGACCACCCACCCATTTTATGAGGTGAAGAAACAATTGTAGAAGGTAGAGTCTTCCCTGCCATGAATCTTTCATCATTGCCACCTGAACCAGAATAATTAAACATTGTGTCTTTAATTATTCTGGTTCAGGTGGCAATTGCATCTTTTTCACTAGATCAGTAGAAGTTCACATATAACATCAGTGGAGTTGGGCCTGTGGAAAAAGCTGCAAGGTATTATCAGAAGCAATCTCTCACCTTACTTTTAATATTCATTCAGTAATGGAAATGTTCTATTTATAAAATGGATTGATTCGATACAATAACAGTCTTATTTAGCATTACATCTGTCTGCTGTTCACCAAAATTATTGATATGTCAGTTTGCAACATTGGAAGCCTGGTACTATGAAAGGGAGATGTTTCAGGAAAATCATGAAAAGAACAAAGATTGTCTTGTCATGGATGTTGATGAGCTACAAATTGTTTGGTACATCTTCTGTCACTCTGCTAAGAAAATATTTTTAATGGTTTACCATAAATCCCATGACACAAATTCTGTAAATGACAAAGTCTTCCTTTAGCTTTTTGAAATATCTTCATTCTTAGTGTAAATGCTTTCCAATCACATTAGTGTTTAGTGGTTGTTTTCCTACATTAGAAATAATGGTGAGGGCCATGTACTCCCATTAAGAAATTATGCTGGGAATTTTGTTTAAGTAATATTTATAAGTTCAAACGGACAGATCAAATATTGACTGATATTAAATTAATCACCACTCATGCAGTAAAGATCAAACTATTTGATATTTTGTTTAAAGCATTCAGGTGTGGGGGTTACTCCATAAAGGAACAACTGAGATACAAGTTAATATTTATTCCTTAGGCAGAGTTTTATAGGTTTTAACTTAAATACAAGTAAGCTTATGCTATACATTAACAAAAAAGACCTGATTGGTTTAAAAAAAATGGTGTATACAAATGGAATTACCTGTACTTCTACAAACAAAGAAGAGTTTGATTTGAGATAGGTGTGATGAAAAAGAGAATTCTACTCTGAGATATAAGCCTTCTGTTGCAGTAGCCTACATACTCTCCCCTGTGAGGGCTAGGCATGATTTGTTCTCTGTAGAATTCTGTGGACAGAAAATTGGAGAGGTGAAGTCTTGTCTAGCTGCTTTCCATTACATTAAATCCTGCTTCAACCATGGATATCCTGAGTCAAAGTTAATTCTGCTTCAAGTAGCGCTAATACCCTCTGCGGCCCTTCCTGGATGCTACTATAGAATATATATATATTTGTTCCATGCCTATTTCTTTTCTATGTACATTCCAGCTGTCACTAAGCACCTGAATTTGCATCTCATGTTAAATACTGCCTCTAAGAATCCTAAAGTATTCTGCAATAACCTGACTCTAGACTGTGGTTGCTGCTTGGAGAATCAGCTGACATTTTCCCTGCCTGCTGAGACTGCTCTTGAAAAACTGAAAGGAAAACAAAAATCAAATGTCTTTCCTCATCCCCAAAAATCTAAATGCTCCACATTAGCATCAGGAGAATTGTTGTCAGGAGCTTTTGTCCATAAGTTAAGTATATGTATTTTCTATTTTCCAATTTTTGTAGTTCTATTGTAAAAAATTATAAGAGTAATGATGCATGGATCCAAATTACAGCATATGATGAAATTAAGCACAAAGATTATATGAAATAATTAAATTATATTTTGTCTCTGAGGGATCATCTTTCTCAAGGGTTTTTTCATTCCTGTAGTAACTGAATTTAGTGTATCGTAATTAATTTGTTTTAGATAATTTGTATAAAGCATTCACCTTGGCTAGAAAAGATGTTGTAGAGAAAAACAGAACACCCTTGACAGATGAATGCAGCAGGTAAGTTTTCAGGTGAATAGTCTCTTTCAAACTTGCAAGGAAAGGTGGTATACAGGCAGACTGGCGTTTGGTTATATCATCCAACATTTTTGCATGCATAGCAAGAGAGTTTTCTGTGAGAAAGAAAGAACTTTGTAGCAGACAAGATAAAGTATCTGATTTGAAAAGTATCTACCATTGTTGAGAAAAACAAAGGTGATTAAATACATTTTTAAAGACTGTAATTATTAATTTTTAAGATAATATGAAAGCTTTCTGATCTGTTTTTAAACCAAGTTCTGACCTCATTCATAGGCTGTCAAACTGATTTTGCTGATGGTATGCTGGGAAATGACTAGCTATATGAATGCTGATTTCTCCTCCTTTCTTAAATGCAATAAAAGACATTTAAATATCTTGTAATAAATGAAAGCAACATAGTGGATGTTTTTTGTTCACAAGTAGTTAACTGCAAGAATTTGGTATTTTAATTGTCAATGTGTTAGCTAGTAAAAGCCTAGGATTCTGGACTAGTGTAGGGATTGACATGACACCTTGTTCAATGACGAGGCTGTATTTACTACAAGTATTCAAAGCCAAGTGAGCCCAAGCAAAATCAGTCCAGTAATTAGCTATAAGCTAATTCAGCTTCTTGAATAAGTGGGGCAAAGCAGTAGCTGGTGTCACAGAGATTTCTCACATTTGAAGTGCACCCTGTTAGCTGTTTCATTTGCTTTTTTTTATACCTTTAGTCCAGCATCTTCAAAACATTCTTTTTATTGTGTAATCAAGACAGAATCCCAAGTAGTAATTAACAGAAACCTCCTCTTAATCAAACTGCTCATTCTTGGTTATCAGAAAGTTCCAATTTCAATGAATTACCTTCCTCAGTAACAAGAGGATATCCATTAGGTGTGTGCAAAGTGGGTCCTATTCAATTCAGATTCAGCCTGAATCAGGGGCAGTGATTCGATGAGTTGATTTGGATCACTATCCCTGATTCGATTCACCCAAATCCAAATCTAAATATTCAATGCTGATTCAGAGAATCAGTAATTCTGACATAGACACAGTTTTAAATGTTTTTCTACATACCTTGAGATACCAGAGCAGCTTGTGAACTCTGCGGTGCTGGGGCAGGGGGTGGGGAAGGCGTTCTCCATGTGCTTGGCAATGACCCCAGAAGTGCATTGGAAGTACCTCCAGTCCACTTCTGAGTCCACTGGGGAGCTTGCAGGAGGGCCCCCCCTGGCTCAGCAATTGGCTGTGGGGGAACCTGGGTGCCCCCCCAGGCCCAAGAATCTCCATATCTTTCTGAATATCTTCAAATCGATTCAGTGGGTTCCAATTCAATTCAGAGAGATTAAAAGGTCCTCTAAATCAATTCAGATTCAGAAATTTGGCCACCAAAGCAGGCCAAATCTCCTCCAAATTGAATCAGGGACTGAAGCTTCAGATGGTCCTAGTATCCATTTTTACTGAGTTTGTTAATCAGTTTCTTGATACATTCCAACCAGGAAAAACACAAGTATCCTTGGAAAACAAGGTAAATCATGAAGAAGCAACTAAAACCAAACAAAATCAGGAGGAGACACCTATCACATGTGGAGAATGTCTCTTCCTGAACATAAACATGAATTAATTGCAAAAGAAATATTTACCATACTAATTAATCAAGGATAGACATTTCACGTGTCACTTTCGTGACATGCTATGTGAAAAAAACTTTGATTCTGTTAGGTTTAAATTTAAAACCACCAAGTTTCATTTTATGACCTTTGGTTCTTGTATTGTGAGAGAATAAGTAATAAATCCATATTTACTTTCTCTTCACATTTACTATTGTGTAAACATGTCCTAACCCCCAAGCATTTTTTTTTTAAACTGAATAGGCCTAGTATCTTTAGTCTCTTCTCATATGGAAGCCTTTCCATACCACTAATCATCCTTGTTTCCCTTCTCTGTACCCTCTCTACTTCTTCTATATCCTTTTAGAGGCTTGGGGACCAAGACTGGACAGGTTTCAAGGCGTGGACACATCATGGACTCATAAAAAGGCATAATGATACTTTCTTTTTTCTTTACAGTTCCTTTCTAAATAACCCCTAACATTTTGTTCACCTTTTCAAAGGCTGCTGAGCAATGAGCTGAAGTTTTTAGTGAACTATCCACAATGACTCCCAGCTGACCAATCATAGGCACCAAAAGTGAGATAGATGGAAACAATGACTTCAAAGGGAAATAAGGCTGTGTACTCACATTCAAGTAATCTGGGAGAATTCTCCCAGGTTTGTTGTCCTTTTCCCGGAGCCATGTGTACAGGCATTTGAATGCTAAGTCCCTGGAAGAGTGGAGAGCTTGCAGTGCCAGTGGTGTGCTTCCAGGGGTAAAAGGAAGCAGAAGAGGAGGGGAGGCCTCTTCACACATCTACTTGTCCTCTGCAGTCTTGCTTAGTCTGCCTTTCAACAGAAGGCAGCAATGCATAGGGCAGCCCTGATTGGTTGTCCCAGACTTTCCATGCAACATGCAACCGTCCCTGCAACAAATGTGGGCATGGTGAAGGGAGCATGTTTTGCTCTGTGCTGGAACAATGAAGTCCAGCAAGCAACACACTATCTCCCTTCTTATGTTCTTATCTAGGATATAAATAGTATGTGGTGCCTAAAGTCAAGCATCCAAATATTCAGACATGTTTAAAAATCTTTTAAAGTGTTGGTGACAGCCTTCCACCATTTGTATATGATTAACAGATACATTTTGTAAAGGCTTGCATGGTAATTATGCTATGGTAATATCATCTGATGCAATTCTTTTAGACTTTTATTATAATTCAACAGATTTATATTGATTTTCAAGCCCACTCTTGCTTTGAGTAAGCACATGCTTGGAACCAGTGAGCTCAAAAACCAATTATTTGTGTAGGGCTTGGGAGCCATTTTGCAATTAGATCTGCAGTCACATAAATCAGTGAGTCTCTGCTTTGAATGAAGAAATTATAACAACCAAGCTATGTAAGCATGGTTTTGGGGACGAAAAATTTTTGGCCAAAATGCTTAGTTGTTTTTCTGTCTCACAAGTATGTCATAGCACTGCAAGACGTTTTTTCATTCAACTTGTGAAATGAAGTCACAAATCATTAGAGTTACAATATGACCATCTCACTGAAGCTGCAGCTGCTAATAGGACTGTTCCCATATGATTCTTAATAGTCCCTGCATGTGTATTCAGGTATCTGGATGATCTAAAATGTTCAGAATTTTCTAGAAACTATTAATCAATTCTTCTGTGTTAGAATTGTGGAAATGTCAAAAAGCAAACCAGAAAACCCAACCAACTGTGTTTAGTAATTCATTGCACAAATGTCACTTGAGCCTGAACTGACAAGAAAGTCTCCAGCTCTTCACAGCACAGTCCTACAAGAGACTGTTCCCTGATTTTGCTTAGTGAACCAACAAACAAATTAGTAATAAATGAGAATCTCAAGGGGCAAACAGCTCATTTATAACTGCCTGATGAGGGGTCCCTAAATATAGCAAGATCTGGAAATGGTACATTAAATGTCTGGATATTGGGAATGAACAATATATTAAGAGGCAAGAGGCCAATGCTAAAGTTCATTACTCAGAATGTTGAGCAAAAATACACTTAAAGAGCCTCATTTTAAAACAGAGTTTCCTTTCATTAGTGAGCTGGAATAAAAATGCTACTTTAGTATATTTAACTATTTAACGCACTTTCACTAACCCTTGACTCCCAGCAAGTGGTTTCACTTACTATTAATAGTGAATTCAGTTCAGGTAAAATTGTCACCCTATTTCTCCAAAATAACGTTATGAACAAAATTACACTCATTACCTCTTTCAAGTTTTTGCAGTGCTACTAAATATTTTAGTTAGAAATTGCATACTGTTTTAGTCAGGCTAGGAAAATCTGCTACATTGTATAAACTTTTTTGAAATATAGCCCACAAACAGAGCTTAGACAAACAGTATTGATCATTCTGAAGTGCAGCACAGAAAAAAAATTACATAAGTAGCACCACTGTTAAGGACAAGAGCACAGCCTCCTGAATTACCAGTTACAGATTTGCCAGCTTCACATCAGTGAGTAACAAAATAATCCGTGCAGCAAAGCCAGTGTGTTAAATGTCTCCTTTGGTCTTTTCACTATCAGGCTGCAAAAACACAATGTTCATACATCCTAGCACTTCCTTCACCTTAAGAAGTGTCTGACTGCAGGAAGAGAATGATGCCTTACAACAAAACTGATACCTTTACTTTCTTGTAGCCCCAGTTACTGTTCAGAACAAGCTAATTGGTGCCATATCAGCTTGGCTTTGTTTTCACATGGCTGGATTCTTTAGCAGTAAATCCTTACTCTGCTTTCTGCATGCCATTCCACAGCATATGATAAAGTGAGCTTCAGCTCAAAATCTGTGCTTTATAGATAAAGATATTTTAGATATCTCTATTAGGGCTGTGCAAGATAGCTGTGTTGCAATTCGGTTTCGGATTTGGCTGTTTGGGAGGACAGTGATTCATTTCAGTGTTTCAGATCACTGTCCCATTTTGTTTTGTTTGAATCTCCTCTGAATCTGTTTCAAACAGGCTGCAAGCTTAAAACAGTCCTACCCAGCTGAGTGGGACTTGGGGCCAGAGGCTACAGAGCCCCAGTGGGGAGCAGGATGGAGCTGTCTGGAGGAGATGGACACCAACAAGTTCTGGAGCAAGTAACTGAACTGAGTCTGAGAGAAATCAAGGTCCAGTGACTGCCAGACACATCAACAGATCGTTATAATTATGACTAGTCACCTGAAAGGAAAGAAGCAGAATGTAGGACTGGAGGAGTCCTGCGGAAGACCACCCCCTTTTAGGCAGACTAACTCTTGAGATACCATCTATCCTCCCAAACATTATCATAACATCAAGAAGTGGCAAGCAAGAAGGAGGGGAAATGATGCAGAGGTCCTCATGATGATAATTTGACAAAGGGAGGCAAGGGGACCCACATGCCTGCAATGATCATCATCTCCAAGTTCATGGTGTTTGTGAGAGGATACTAATGTTGGTTCATTTGTCTCCCTGCTGGAGTCAAAGGATCTTCCACAGGCAGCACTGACAGTACTTCTATGGCAATTTGAGGCATCTCCTGAACAAGTACCTCAGAGACAGAGAGATGCTAAGTGTTGAGTTGTATTGTACAGCAGTTATACACCCTGCCTGGTTTCTAAAATAGTTTGCGAAACCTGCCTCTGTTAAAAGAGGAAAACATATTGTTGAGATCTTTGCTGTGAAAGTTTTCGAAGTAAACCTCCTTAATCATGATAAAAGAATTAATTAGATGTTAAGAGTGTACTTGGTAGTCATGCTGGTCTGAAGAATACAAAAAACTAGACTCCTGGTTCCAAAATTATACCTTTTATTAGACCAATTGGGAAATCACAAGAAAATTGTGCTTTTCTGCAAGCTTTCAGGATCAAAGTCCCTTCACTGGGCTCTGGGAAAAGTATAGATGGTACAAGATGGTAAAAAGTTCCCGTAAGTAGGAAATAAACTTCAATTTGCATGGAGGGGTCTGAAGATGGAAGACTGTCTCCCTCTGGGTCCATGAAAGTGTCTTTGTGAGCTGTGCTGAGTATCTCTCTGATGTGTAGATCAGGTAGAAAAGGACAATTGTCTTGCTATTTCCCAGTTGGTCAACTAAAAGGTATAATTTTGGAACCAAGAGTTCTAGTTTTTTTCTATGTTTTCTTGTCTCAGGCCAACACAGCTACCAAGTACACTCCTGAAACATGGAAGATGCTGAATTTTAGCTGATTTTGGATTTTAAGCTTAATTGCAAAACAACAAAAAAGATCTTTACCTCCTTGCCTGCCATCTGACACCACCATGGAAGGAATTCTACCTGAACTGTACAGTTATGCCTACTCTAGGAGGCTGTATGGATATGAACCCTGGATATAAACATATGAACAATTTACTGCAGGGTAATTAGAACAAAAACCATAGTAAATGGTTTACAACTCTTTCACTGAGGGCTAAGTTAAAGTTTAGATTGTAGTTACCATGGGCTAAAAGTATGCATGTGAGCAGTTATCACAAAGCAGTTGATGCAAAGAGAAGCTCCTGTGCTAAATTGTTTCCTCACATGATATTATTGAATGAAACAACAGCTGTGTAAGGCAATGAATGTTTTTTGGAGGATCAGCAAGCTAGGAAATGTTTCGTTCCTCTATTTTCATTTTACCTTTTAGATGGGAATGCCAGGAAGATTGGAAAGTCAGAATTCCATAAACTCTGGGAAATTTTATTTTTTTATTGTCTGCTGTTTTCATTATCTTGTTTGTTCTTCCACCTGGGAACTCTTTCCAGGTCTGCAATTTTCTCTGGTCCAGCTGTTCATAGCTTAAGAATGAATCCCCTATTTTCTTTCCAAACTTTATCTCGTCTGGAAATGTGTTATGACCTATGATTCTGGAAAATACTTCAGCATATTCTTAAGGTCAACCTTACGATGCACTACATTTAAACATCTGTTTAATTATTCTCTCAAAGACAGCTGTTTTTCTGAATCAGGCCCTTATTCTAAAACACACTGTTTTAAAATGTTGTATTTTTCAACTACAAATTGATGATGCAGTCACACACACCCTCCCCCCCTTATTCAATATGCAGAAAAAATATTAGATTGCTTTTCTATATAAAAATAATAAATCAAATAGTTGATTAAATAAGCAACTGGAGTTATTGCTATGGATCAAGAACACCGTAATCCCATGTAGATTTAACTGTAGTACTCATATTTGCCTATTAATCAAAATATTTTTTAAATCTGTCCTCATTTAGGCCATGCCACAAAACAAATGGTTTCATTGGCAGCTCTGTGCCTTGTTAATATAAAACTAAAATAATGTAAAATAAAACAGCATAAAATGTAGTAACAATTCAAACAAGATCCATGATGTAGTAAACAAAATTTATCATCTTTTAATAACTATTCAGTGACTTATACTTAAATGGCACTATGATAATTAGTTGTAGATAGGTATCCACATAAAAAAATCTTCATATTTGCCTCTGTTTAACATTACTATAAGCAGATGCAGTAATAGGATACTGAATGGCCATCGGGAATACACTGCCTTTGTCTTTGCAGGTCTGTTTCCATTATCAAAGGTACAAGTACCTTTCTAATATGGCATGGAAAATGCTGGTAAACAAGCTGTATACCTGCTATGTGGATAACTGAAGAATATCAGTTTCAAGAGCTTCTATTCCACCACTTTCCAAGAACATTACATGTTTTATAGCAACATTTTTGCAATTAAAATGGTGAATTAAAACACAATTTGACCTATATTAACTATGAACATTACTACCAACACATTAAGTGAACAGAGTTCAGTTTGTATTCACCATATAGCTGGAAATCCTTTAAGTCAAGCCTTCTAAAGTCAATCAATATATCGGCAATTTCAATAATATATACTATTAGTGTCTGGGAAAGTTAGTCTCACAGATTTACTTCTTGAAACAGAATCAGAGTTCTAGTAGAACTCTTAATATTTACAAGGTCAAAGTGGCTGTGTTTGTTTTTGGGGTGTTTTTTAATGCAAACTCTTTGGTTACAAATATCAATGTGTTTATTCTGAATAAAATTGGTTTCTATATTAAATAAAGATTTTAATTTTTTTTCCAAGGGCCCAGTTCTACCATCTTTACTATCTTCACGCTGAATGCATACCTTACTTTGTGAGCAGTTTAATTTTGTCCACTTATATGTTGCTTTTTGTACTATTTAAAGCTTTTCTGTGCTTTCTTCATCTTTTCTCTCTACTATTACTACTCCCTCTTTTCAAAATAAAGAAGAGTTAGAGGCCTGATTCTGAACCCCACCTCGCAGTGGGGTGCAGATAATGTGTTTGCTGCACAAAGCTTTGGGTGATGATTCAATTTGAAGGAGATTTGGCCCAATTTGGTGGCTGAATCTCCAAATCCAAATCGAATCAGGGGACCAATAAAAACGTCCAAATAGATTCAAAGCTCTCTGAATCTTTCCTAAAGATTTGGAGAGCTTCAATGATTCAGACAGTCCACAGTGGCTGCAGCAGGGACTTGCAGCTGGACTCGGAACTGGTAAGTAAAGGGGCGAAGGCTTTTTTTTTCCAAGTGCCAGGAGCTGGGGCAGGTAAACAGGCAGGGCAGTCATTGCTGGGCTTGGACAGCAGGCAGGAGATGGGCCTGGATAAAGAGTTCCAGCAGCAGCTGAATCTCTGTATCAGATTTGGCTGAATCAATTTGGGACAGTGATTCAAATCACCATATCGAATCACTGTCTCCTGAATCGGCCAAATCTAAATCCGAAGCAAATAAAGCTGCTTTACACAGTCTTAGTTTGTAGTGGATTGTTATTGCTTGGTGAAACTGAGAGTTTATATATGTGCTCCAAGAAGCCTGGGGGCACATTAATGAGTGCAGCTCCCAGAGCCATGCTAATTAAAAGTGTCCAGAGTGTCATATATATCAGCATCTCCGCACTGAATAATGGTGGCGAGGCACTCTGAATTAAAGTTCGTCAAATGCTCAGGGATGCTGATACATATGACAGTGGAGGCAGCTGGAGCACGTTAATTCCCACGCTCCAGCAGATTCAATTAATCAAGTCTGCTCTGTTGGAATTACAGAATATCAGAGCAGGCTCCCTGCATGTGTATAGGTGCCCACAGTCTTTTTTTTCCCTAGGGCAAAACTGTACCTCATAGGAACCAAAAGAAACAATAAACAAACAAGTGAACAAATAACAAATGATTAAATCATAGCTTACAGTCCTTCTTCAGACCCTGAGAGGACAACACTGCCTCTGTTCTTCTTCTGTGAGTACTGCAGCCTTCTCCCTCTCTCTCAGATCCCGACCCTGGGAGCTTCTAACTGCCTCTGGGCCAGGCAGTCATCCCTGTTGGCTGGTCTAGTCCTCCTTGGCAGGCAGACTATCCCCTTCTAACCACTTGCAGCTGGGCTGCAGCCCCTGAGCCATGCACCATGTTGCAATGTTAATCAGAAAGTAATCCCACTTTATCAAAAAACCCAGCTAAAGTAAAATTAATGTATTGTAATTCTACTGACTTCCCCCAAATTATCAATGTGCCATCAAACATTTTCCTCTTTACAACAAGAGGGTTTTTTCATGCATGTACCTCCCTAGATAGGTGCAGTAGGTACAACAAAATAACATGTATGGTGATGAGAGCAGAAGAGATGTAAGACCATACCATGATAAACATTAAAGAATACTAAACAATTGGAAGACAACAGATCCCCACATAGTTACAGCTATGCTACATGGGATGGGACAGAAGTAGTTAACATGTATATTTCAGAAAGAGAAGGGAGGAAACACAAGGCAATTACAGAGTTAACAAATTCCTTCATGTCTTTGCCAGCTGTATAGTCCTGTAAACCTCTGAGTTCAGCCAACAAGACTTGGCGGAACTTCCCAACTGTTTCTTAAAAGCCTGAAGCAAGTACGAATACCCTGAGCTTGCCCTGCCAATGAGACTACTCTACGTGTGCTTATCATACAGCGTGTTTTCATTGAGGCATTTTGTAATTGCAACCTGTCTAAGGAGGACTTTATTCATTATTTATTTTCTCCTATTAGCAATCATATAACATGAAAATTAAAGTTAATTGATGGAACCCATCACACAGCTACCACAGCTACCACAGCTATCACAGGAATGACAAATGGGGAGGATTTTTGTTATACAGTATTTAAACTAGATCACTTAAAATGTTGCTCTAATTTTTTCATGTGTTAAAAAATCCCAGTTCATGGATAATCCAATTGCAAGTAATATGGTTGTACTGCAATCAAATGCACTTTTATTTCACCATAAAATGTACAGTTTTAATTATTATAATTGCTAAAAGTATCCTTCTTCCCTGTAAATAACCATCTCTAATATACATAACACTTCAAGTGACTCAAATTAGCAATTAAAAGAACTGCTTTTTATTTTCAGGGCAACTGTGAAATTTTTTTGCTGTGGCAATAAATATAATTTAAGGAACCCAATTGGCTGTAACACATACTTTTATTAACTTTAAATGCAATACTTATCATAGTCAATTTCAGGAATGGTTTCTTCAGCCAAGATATAACCAAAAGATTATTTGAAGTTGTATTGAGCTGTTCAAATTCACAGCCATATTATTCCCAAGGACTACAAGTTATTTAATTCCCATCAAAGATTAGTTTAGAATATTAATACAAATTGTCAAGAATTGTATTTCTGAAAAAATGAAAAGTAAATGCAAGATAAATTATTCACTTGAACAGAACAAATGTAACTATTTCATCTCACCACCATTTGCAGAATGCTATTAAGGTTCAGGCCAGTATTAGCTTTCTCTGGAAAAAAAAGCAAATCTCTATCTCTTTCCCTAGATATATAGCCTTAAAATGTAAAACAAGGCAAACTGATTAGCACTACTGTCAGAGGACAAGTCAATATGACACTTTTAAAAGTTTGCAAATTGTCTCTCAATCCCATTAGAATTCTTTGAAAGGGTTGACAAAATAATGAATCAAAGAGAACCAATGACATTATTGAAGATTTCTTAAAATACTCCCAGAAGAGTATGAGGGGGAAGTCGAAACCAAGGAGTGAGAAGTAAAGTCCTGCCCTGGATTAATACATGATTAAATTACTTGAAAACAAAGCAAAAATAATCAATATCCATCTTGGAAAGAGATTAAATAGCATCACTATTTATTTACCATCTTCTAAACTGTCTAAATTGACAAACTTCTGAAAATACAAGATTATTTTGCCTGATTAAGCAGAAAGGATTATGAATCACTCTGGAAGAACATTAGCAACTAGATATAATCTGAGCATGGTAGATTAACCAAAAAGTGAACAGTAATCTTGGAAGGACTGATTTAAAATACTCACTCAGTGGCTCTAAAAGTGTAGAGACATAACAGGGCAGCTCCTCACCATGGGCAATGACTGCATAGAGCAGCAATGGCTGCCAGTGACAGTGGCACAGATAGCTACAAGCTGTGATGTCGGCTATTTTTGTGCCCCCTCTAAAAACAATAACTAGGGCTAATGTCTCAGACCCTTCCCTCTCTCCCTCCCCCACTACTGGATCTAAATACATTCTTATGGGCCTCTAAAGAATTGTATTGAATTAATCCTGGACCAAAGGAAGTGAGGATTTTTTTCAAACAATTTGAATGGATATTATTTACATTTTGTTGGTGCATATATTCTTTGGTGAGAAAAGAATTGTAAATGCCAGAAATGAAGGTAAGACAGGTCAGAAACCCAAATATCAAATCACCCAAACTGGTGTTCTCTCTAAATTGAGTTCTTCCTCTTCAAAAAGATAGGAATCAGATGAAAAACAGGAATCCAGATCCAGGCTGAGATTTCGAAATACTACTCTCATGGCCTTGCCAAAATTAAATTAAATTATGATCCAAAGGATTAGGTTGAACTTCTCTTTTCGATAACATTATGGCAGAATTAATATTTATAGGAATCAGTATTTATTCCTAAACAAGCATGTATACATATGGCAAAACAAGAGATGCCCCTCCCTTCTGGTCCTCCACTTTACCATTGCCTCAGACAATGGGGCCTAGCCTTTTTGGCAAGCATGACACAAATTAAGCCTCCCTCCCTTTCCAAGTGCCACTGTAATATCCTTCCACTACCCAATTTGCCATTCTGCTTTCTGTTCCCTGACTTGTTCTTGCTGCTCCTCTGCCTTTTGCTTCTTGCCCTATTTGCTGTTCTGCTGTCTGTTCCCTCCCCAATCTGCCACAAGCCACACAAAGAGATTGTCTCCACCACCTGTAGTACACATGCCACAGGCTGGCCTCTCCTAGCCTAAGATGAAGCGGGGAGGGAGGGATCAGAGGATCATGGTAGAGCTAAGGGGATGTACAGACAAGCATGCTAACATCTGTTCCTGGAAAAACGATAGAAACAATAATAAAAATCAATTGTTTAATATATTGACAAATAGAATTTGCTGGGGAGGAACACAGCTTTGTCAAAGGGAAATCATGACTCATCAACCTATTAGAGTTCTTTGAGGGTGTCAGTAAGCAGATGGATCAGGGTGATCCACTTGATATAGTATATTTGGAGTTCCAAAAACCTTTGACAAGGTCTCTCAGCAGAGGTTCTTAATGAATTTAAGTAGTTCTTAATCAATTTAAGTAGAAATTGGCTTAAAGACAGAAAGCAAAGCATGAATATAAATGGTTGGTTTTCAGAATGGAAAGAAGTAGACAGCAGGGTCCCCCCAGAGATTTATGTTGGACCACTAGTGTTTAACATATTCATAAATTATCTAGAAAAGGTGGGGGAGTAGAGAGGTGGCCAAATTTGCAGATGACACAAAATTATTCAAAGTGGTAAAGACCAAAGCAGACTTAGGAACTGTAGCAGGATCTGGCATAATTGAGCAAATGGGAAACTATATGGCAGATGCAATTCATTGTAGGTAAGTGTGAAGTCATGGACCCGGGTAAAAATAACCCAAACTATACTAAATTTATAATAGGCTCTACATTAGTTGTTACTACAAGAAAGAGATCTGGGAGTCATCATGGACAGTTAGCTAAAAACATCAGCTCAGTGTTCAGCAGCACTCAAAAAGGCAAACAAAATGTTAAGGATTATTAAGAAGGGAATTGTAAGCAAAACTGAAAGTAACATCATGTCCCTTTATAAATCTATGGTGCATCCGTACCCTGAATACTGGATGATTAGTGGTATGGAGGGGCTTTCATATGAGGAGAAACTAAACAAGTTAGGTCTATTCAGCTTAGAAAAGAGCCACTTGAGAGAGAACATGATAAGGGTTTACAAAATTCTAAGTGGCAGAGAGAGTAAATAGGGATTTATTATTTAGGGAATCATAAAATAAATCTAGTAGGTTGTATGTTTAAAATTAACAAACAGAAGTTCTTTTTCACACCTCTTGTAGTGAAAGTATGGAACTCATAGCCACCAGATGTTATAGAAACTAACAATTTTCATAATGTTCATAGTCTTCGTCATTGGTAGGGTCAGAAGGGACCTGAGCAGATCATCAAGTCCAACCCCCTGCCATGGGCAGGAAAAAATGCTGGGGTCAAACAACCCCAGCTAGGTGATTGTCTAGCCTCCTTTTGAAGACCCCCAGGATAGGAGCAAGAACCACTTCCCTTGGAAGTTGATTCCAAATTCTAGTCACCCTAACTGTGGAGTAATGCTTCCTGATTGTCTAGCCTGAACCTACTCTCAGTCAACTTGTGGCCATTATTCCTAGTTACTCCTGGTAGTGCTCAAGAGAACAGGGACTCTCCCACTCCTCACTGGTCCCCCTGGTAAGTTTATAGATGGCCACCAGATCCCCTCTCAGCCCTTTCTCATGGAGTCTGAACAGGTTCAGGTCCTCTAGCCTCTCCTCATATGGCTTGCCCTGCTGCCCCCTGACCATACCAGTGACCCTCCTCTCTACCCTCTCAATGCTGTCCACATACCTCCTGGAGTGTGGTGCCCAGAACTGGATGCAATACTCCAACTGTGGCCGGACCAATGTCACATAGAGGGGGAGAATCACCTCCTTGGACCTGTTCATGATGCATCTGTGGATGGATGACAAGGTGCAGTTAGCCTTACTAACCACATCCTCGCATTGGCGGCCCATATTCATCTTGGAATCAATAATGACACCAAGATTCTTTTCTGTCTCTGTGCTGACAAGAAGGGAGTTCCCCAACCTATAAATATGCTGCTGGTTCTTTCTCCCTAGATACAGTACCTTGCATTTGTCAGTATTGAATCCCATCCTATTCTCAACCACCCATCCCTGTAACCTGTCCAGATCTGTTGTGTCCTGTCCCTCCCTTCTAGCATGGCCACTTCTCCCCAGATCTTAGTGTCATCTGTGAATTTGAACAAGGTGCTTTTCACACCCTTGTCCAAGTCACTGATCAAGATGTTAAACATTGCAGGCCCGAGGACTGAGCCCTGGGAGACACCGCTACCCATGTCCCTCCAGGTCAAAAATGACCCATCCACCACCACTCTCTGGGTGAGGCCCTCCAGCCAATTTGCAACCCATCTGTCTGTGTAGGCATCAACACCACAGTTGCCTACTTTCTTAATGAGAATGGAATAAGAGACAGTGTTGAAGGCCTTCCTAAATTCCAGAAAGACTACATCCACCACAACACCTGCATCTAAGAATTTTGTGATCTGGTCATAGAAGGCAACCAGGTCACTCTGAGAGGACCTGCCCCTAATGAACCCATGTTGGTTACCCCTAAGCATGATCTCCCCTGCTGGTCCCTTGAAGACGTATTCCTGGATAATTTTCTCAAAGAGCTTCCCCAGGACTGAGATAAGAGTAAGAGGCCTATAGTTACCCAGGTCCTCCTTCCTCCCCTTTTTGAAAATAGTGTGAAGGAGTGAGACAGAACTTAAAGCATGGAGGGTGAGTAGGGCTGCAGCTGTAGCCTGGAAAGGAAGGAAAATACCCACCCAATTTACGGAGCAGCATCTCGCTCAGGACTGGCGGAGGGAGGCCACTCAAAGATATTTCTAGCCCCAGAGAGGGGCAGAGAGGGGTCATTTCCCTTCAGGCCACAGGGAGAGAGGAGCAGCCGAGCATCTCAGCAGGCAGAAACTGCAGAACATGTTGGAAGAACACTGCGGGAGTGACCCTGAGGCAGGTGGAGGCCTGCTAACAAGTGGTAATCTCTGGAGTGAAACTGCAGCTGAGGATCTGGAGTGAGGGAGTCCACAAGGCCTGAGAAAATCTCCAGACTGGAGTTTTCCAACAGAGGATCTGGAGAGTGGCCTGAAGGAAAAAATCTATCAGATAGAAACTTTCTGCACAGGGGAGGAACCCCAAAGAGACTGTGAACATTCATAGGGGTGCAGGGCAGGCTAGCACACAGGAAAAAATGCACTAAGGGATTTTTTTGCCTGAATTATGGTGACTGGGAGATTGAGCACCTGATCATGAGAAAAGGGGACATTGCCAGAGCCTGACAAGAAGGCTGAGAAGCAGCTGGGGTTTTCTGTCATTTCTTTTTGCTGTTTATTTTGTTTTTTTGAGTACAGGCCAAGAACGTCCCCCTGGAAGGGTGTACCCAAACGAAGCACTAGGACACCCTGGGGTAGGGGCATATAAGGTTACAACAGGCAGCATTGCAACTTGGCTGCAGAAGAATATCATAAAACAGCACTGGAAAGGCTAGACTAGGATATAGGGGAGATTTGGAGCCCCACAGAAGACACAGGGATCAAGACCAGGCAGGGTCACCATGGGCACTGCCTCCCAGGAATATGTAGGTCATCAAAGTCATGGCAGGAAAAAAAACGTAAGATCCACTTCCTGGCAGACCTGGTGATCCAGAGCCAAGGTCTACCCTGTCACCACCTGTGCAGACGAGTGCAGGGCAGTACTAGCAAGCCCTATAATGCCCATAGACATCACAAATGAGGACCATGTTGGCCCTTTTCCAGTCCTCTGTTACCTGGCCAGAGCACCATGAGTGCTTGTAAAGCCATGCCGGGGTCCTGCAATGACCTCTGCCAATTCCCTCAGTACCCTGGGACGGAGATCATCTGGACCTGCCCACCAGAAGTTCCCTAACTAGGTCCTCACTGACCCTAAGCCTGGTGATGCCTCTGAGTCTGTCCAGAATCCTGGTGGGACGGATGTCCTGCTCAGAAAAATGTAGGCAAGGATTTGTTAAAGACATTGGCTTTATCGTCTGGTGCAACCACCAAATTGCCAAGCATGTCCTGCAGAGGCCCCACAATACCGAGTGCCTTCTTTTTACTCCTTATGTATTTAAAAAAGGACTTCTTGTTATCTTTGATCCTGGTCATTAGTCTCAGTTCTGTCTCTGCCTTAGCCTTCCTAACAGCCCCCCTACAGCCCCGAGCAATGGAGATATAATCCTCCTTGGTGATGGCCCTTCCTTCCATCAGGTGTATGCATCCTTTTTATGTTTCAGACATTCCTGAATGCCTTTGGTGAGCCATATGAGGTCAGCCAACCTGGAAGAGAAGACACACTTTCCTTTAGGGGAGAGGTAAAGCCCATCCCATCCAAGCATGCCCCCTGCACGAAAATGTGGGTCGTTGTCAAGGAAGCTGAGGCCTGCCTGGTAGCACCAACTCCAAAGCCGCCACTCTGATACAGGCCTCCTGGTGCCGTTCACATCTACTTACCACGGGAATAGAGGAGAATACCACCTGCAGCCTCCTGTCCTTGAGCTTGGCCACCAGACTCATAGTCCTTCATGATGTGGTCCAGACTGCTCCCCACCACATCATTTGTTCCAGATTCCAAAAGGACTGCATAAATTCTTGGAAGAAAGAGACATTCGTCTATTGAACATGGGAGATAGGGATACAGCCTCTGGATCAGAGCTTGCTAGGCCTTAAATGCTGGAGATTTTAAGCGAGAGAGGAACAGTGGAAAAAAAAACCCTGGTCATACCCATTTCGTTATCCTATTCAGCATCCACTCTACCACAAGAAACTGTGCAAGGTGAATTTAGGGTTCATCTAGGGTGAAAATGGCTATTCTAATCTTCTTATGTTCCACTTAGGCCATATATAGCCTATTTTCCCATCAACAAGAACAACTGCTTATGCTGGTATTAGAAGCTACTTCAGCTCATGCTGTTAACAAGCCTCTGTATGATTTCTATATGCACTGATCAGCCTCTCTCTCTGTCTCTGGGGGCACCTTTGGGAATCTGGGCTCCCTTCCCCCCAACACTTCTTTTTCTTTTTTTGGCCTAAGAGAAACTATCTGCTGAATTGGCCTTACATAGTGAATAGACTGAGGATGACCAAAACTGCAAATTTATTATTTGCTTAGAAAAAAAAATACTTAGCTCCACTTGCTACTGCTTTGGTTAGCTTGATTAGAGGGGAGTAAGCACAAAGAAGAATAACCTAAATCACAAACACTCATTAAGTTTTCTTCTCAGGAGGAATCTAGAAACCACTTGGATACGGAGATAATAAATATTTGAAAAAGAAACAAAATAGTAAATGAATGCTAATTTTTATCTTATTTTATAAAACATGAACAAGGGGACACACAAAATTATAAAAGGATTAGTAAACAGAAATGCTGCTTTATAGAACTTGTAAACATCTGTGTAAATCAGAAAGTTGCATAAACTATAAATGAGTTGTATAGATTAAAAAAGGATTCCCCATAAGGAATCCTTATGAATAAGAATTATATTATCATCTATACTAATAGAATAAGAATTATATTGTCATCTATACTAATAGGAAAAACAAGCTCTATCTAGCATCATATATATGTAAGGGGTGAATATCGGGAGCTGGGAGAAAAACTATTCACTTTGACCCCAAGGAAGGACAAGGAGAAATGGACATAAACTGTTAAAGGATGGTTTTAGGTTGGATGTAAGGAAAAACTTCTTTATGGTAAGGGTGACCAGAATCGGGAATACACTTCTCAAGGAAGTGGTATTGTCCCTAACCTTGGAAGTCTTCAAGAGGAGACTGGACAGATACCATGCTGGGATTAGCTATATTCCTGCCCAGAGCAGGGGTTAGGACTCAATGATCTTTCAAGGTCCCTTCCAGCCCTTAATTTATATGATAGTTTATGGTATACCCTACCTTTTCCTAGCATCAGGAAAAAATTACACAAACACACATATCAGTGCAATACTGCACACTAGTTCATGTGCACTATTATTTGAAATGAATATATGCTCTTCACCCTAAGTACATTTCTACCTCTGTATATTACAGTGAACAAAATTAATTGAATTTTTATAGTGGGTCAAAATGGTCAGCAGCTGAGCACTAGCAGCTCTTTTCAAAAGAAGCTCAGTTGTTAAATAAATGTTTATAAACATTTCTTACTGTTTCATTTCAAAAGTTCATGATTTCAAAATCATGCAAAGACTGAATGGATTAAACGAATAAATTAGATTTATATTTAAAGGGAAGAAACTAAAAAGAATTACCAAAAAAAGTCATAAACCTCTACACTTTGCTAGGTATGTTTTGAAGAACTTTATTTGTTTTAAAAAGGTGGCACTAGCATACCGAGCGGTGGGTGACCACAACACCAGATGCAAGCAGTGAATGCGACTTAGACGTGCAAGAATGGTAGCTGCCACTGCTGCTGCCAACCCAGCCCTGCCCCCACCGCTGCCAAACAAAGCATAAACCCCAGTAGCTATGCTTAGGCAAAGTAGGATAATTATTTTAGTGTTAAAGAACATTCCATATCTACATAGAAAAGCAGAATGTAAAAACATGTTTATCCAACTCATATGATTTATGGGGTCTAAATACTGATGTTGGTTCCAACTGAGAATACATCTAAAACTATTATTCTGTTTTCCCTTTATGTTTTCATTTTGGGAAACAACAAACTAAAAGCTAGAAACATTACAGAAAGCCATGTAGTAGTAAAAATGCTTGTAGTCAGAAAAGCAATTTGCTCTGCCTATCAAAAGAATCTGTGTTTAGCATCTGATGATTTGAAAGTGGTCTGGGTAAATCCAAGTGATTATGCCTTCAAGGCAAGTTCAAAGTAATATTTTTTACGTTGTGGTTGTGGTGATCTATATGACACACTGAGCCTTGGCTGATGATGATACTTTATTCATTACTGTAAATGCAGTTCCTTCCTTAACCCACTAACATCCTCATGCGAGTTTCTGCCTTCAGTCTCAGCTGTGCTAATTCCACAAGAAGTGGAAATGAGAACATTTGGCCTCCACAATATAACATTTGTTAATATCTATATAATATACTTTTTCTTCTTTTTTTCCTTAAACAAAGACTTTGACTAAATGCTGGATATGTGGCATGACATGAATATAAATAAAACAAATATTGCCTCTGCAAAGTTTCCTACATATCTGTTTTCTTCCTCACCAGAAATACACATCCATCCCAGGTATAAGGGCTATCAGGGGTAGGAAAGGAACAAGATAAGAGATGGAATAGGAAGTGCCAAAAGGATAAGGGCTTCATTACACATGAATCTCTCCTAGTAAAAGATATCTTCGGAAAATTGCTTCAATAGCATAAGTTAATGCCGCTGCTCTGTTTTGTCAGCAGCAAAGAACCAGGAAAGCCTTCCTCCCTAATGCAACCCTATGGACAACATGCATTTATAGCACATCAGTGCCATGATATTGTACAATTAATAGTAGCAGCATGATAAGCTGAATTCAGTAGTTATTGAACATCTTTCACTATTTAAACAAATACATTTCCTTCCATTCAACACCCTTCCCTCCTCCCTGCTACCAACAAAGCATTGTGTTCAAACTCTGGATCCAAGGAGACAAGCTATAGTTGATGCCAACTGGAGACATGGAGAAAGGAAGGTAGCTTTAAAGGTACCTGACCCTTGGCTTGAGCAGATACTAAAATGGCCTCTGGGAGCAACTCAGGAACTGCTCTAGGCTATACCTGTCAGGGGGTCGTTTACAGCAGCATTTCTCAACCCATGGGTCATGACCCAAATATGGGTCTCAAGAATATATGAAAGAGTCATGAACAAACTTTAAAAACAGATCAACAAACTTTAAAACTGGATTCTTCTTGAAAGGAGAAAAATGTGGGAAACTGTGGCTTTTCTCTTGCAGGCTGACAGAGTTCCAGCCTGCAAAGGACTGCTTGGGGCCCCCTATTCCCCACACATGCACTCCCTTGCCTGGTACCTCTTGCCCCACACACTGCGGGGGTGGGTAGGGCCTGGGGGCAGGGAGCTGTTGGTTGGGACTGAGGGGCACTGGGCTGGGACTGACCATTGATGTTTACAAATGGGTCCTGGTACAAAAAAGGTTGAAAACCATTGGTTTAAAAGACTAACCTGCCAGAGCTGGTTACCAAAACATAGGATGCACCTATTATTCCCTCTCACACCCATTGTCAAGAGGATTTTCAGATGCTCCTACAGTCCTCTTAGGGTGCATCCAGACGAGCACGGTCCTGTTGTATGCGACACAGTCATGCGGTATGTGGTGCTGCAAACACATTTACAGCATTATGTACTGCACAGTCTGGTGTTCTCTGCAATGCAAGGGTGCACTGTGAGGTGAAAACTGCAGGCATGGTGGCCCCTTCTGAGGCCATGAAGTCTGCCAAGTTTCAAAAAGTTAGGTGCAGGGTTTCTGGGAAACTGCACCTCAATGTCTTGAAAGCTAAACTCATGGCACTTGTAAGTGTGATGGTGTGTGGGGGGGGGTGAAGCAGCAGGCACTGTAGCACCTGCTGAGGCCAGGTTTCAAGGAGATAGGTGCAGGGGTTTCTAGGAAACTGTACCTGAGGCTGCTGACAAGCAAAACTTGTGACATGTGTGACTGTACGTGCATTAAGGTATGCCCTCACTGGTGCTGGGGCCTCTACACAACATGGTAGTGTGCCCCACTGAGGTCTCCTCTCCTCCAGCCTCAATCCAGTCCACCACTTTAAATAACAACAGGTAAAATAATACCTTAATAAACAGCACAGTAGCACCAACAACATCTCAGGCAACCAAACTGTGACAGAGCCTTTCTTTCCTTTCCTGCAGGAGCTTCTTCTCCAGCGTGTGTTAAGGCATGTCTTCACTGTGTCCTTTCCCACTCTTCCCCCTCCCTCTCCTCACTTTCTGTTTCCCTGCAGGCAAGCCAAGCATCAGCTTCGAAACTCAATATGTTTTCAATGTTTGACTGCCCTCATTTCGTTCTGAGCCTGTTCTGAAGCCTTCATTTTGTTTTGATTTCACTGTTTCGAGCTCAAAACAAGTCAAAACAATGTTGAAAAGAAACAGCCAGTGAAATTTTGTACAGCCCTACCAGTTATCTAGGCAGCCAATCCTGCATTGAGTCTCTCACTGACAATCTCTGTCTCAACTAATTAACTGCCCGGTTTCCTGATTGGTTGCTGGAGCACTGCCTACCCATTTAGTCCCTGCTGTGGCAGCAGCCTCTAGGCCAGCAAACAATTCTAACCCCAGTTTGCTTTGGTTATCCTGACTGGTTCCTAACTCCAGTTTAGCTCTGTTCTTCTGTTCTTGTGCTGAAGGCACAAGCCTTCAGCTTGTGGATTGTCCCTTAGACCTGGTAACGTAGCATCTGATTCCTGGGCCTTGACTCTGTCCCTTAACTTCTCTCTGACTTCCAAACCCTGACTCAGTCCCTGGCTCCTACCTTCCATCAGTGGCCTAACCATTAGACAAGACTGCTTTCAGACTCTTGCAAGGCTAGTCAATCTCTGCTCTGAAGATAGAATTATTCATTTCTACATCAGCTTAGTTATGCTGCTTCACATGCAGTATGTTAGCCTTCACAATAACTGGAGGTGGTAGTCTTGCCATTTTGCTGAAGCACACAGCAATTAAGATCAAAAGTATCCACTAATTTAGGGATAGCCACCTTGAGACACCAAGGACCTTATTTTTTTTTCAGAGTAAGTAATAAAGGTGAAGCGAGATGGACAATTCTATTTTGTGAAGGTTTGAGATTTTGATATTCATATATGAAAATGAACAGGACCCCAATATGTGTGTATGTGTGTGTGTATTTGTTTTCAGATATTCCTCACTCAGTCTAAAAGGGGATTTGATCACAGTCTAGCTACCTGAAGGGGGGCTCCAAAGAGGATGAAGCTAGACTGTTCTCAGTGCTGACATGTGACAGAACAAGGATCAGTGGTCTCAAGTTGCATCAAGGGAAGATTAGGTTGAATATTAGGAAAAATTTTCTCACTAGGAGGTTGGTGAACCACTGGAACAGGTTATGTAGAGAAGTTGTGAAACCTCCATCTTTAGATTTCCTACTTTTTTGTGATCTTAACTGTGCAATTTTAATTTTGTATTAGGAATAGCAAGTTCAGAAATTTAAAGGATAGAGAGAAAGAATTACTATTAAAATGAAAAAAAAGATGTCAGAGTTTAATGTATGAAAATGCACAGAGGGGACAAAGATGCAGAATATCAAGAAAATCACTTAATTCAGTGAAATGCCATTATGTTGCAAACCATTTCATGTTTAAAACAGAAAAAAACCTACATTAATTGTCTGTTTAAGATTAAGGTGAAAGGATGCAATCTAAACCTATTTTTATGCACAATTACCCAGTTCTGTACCTAAGAATGTGCATATGTAAATGAACAATTAACTGAGAATTTGCATGTGAAATAAGTGCAAAATTGCTTAGCAAACTTATGTGTAGTGCTTTTTTAATAGCAGAACCTAAATATACCGGTTAAATTCTTTTAAATTCTTTGATTTTACCAGTGTCCTACTGAGTTACACAAGTTTAAGTTGGATTTTTTTGTAACTCAGATTTTGCTCTGAATTTATTTTCCTTGGTTCAGATCTTAGCCATTAATTGTGCCCTGTTTGCACTGGCATATGAGGTCATTTTACTTGTCACAAACTGACAGAGAGCAGATTTAAGCTAGATATCAGGAAAAACTTCTTCACAGAAGAAGTGGCCAAAATTTGGAATGGGCTTCCAAGAGAGGTGGTGTTCTCTACTACCTTGTGGGTCTTCAAGAGAAGGCTGGATAGGCATCTGACTGGGGTCATCTGACCCCAGCACTCTTTCCTGCCTAGGCAGGTGTCAAACTCGATGATCTGTAGAAGTCCCTTCCGACCCTAGCATCTATGACTCTATGAATTTATGCCATCCCTGCTGTCTTCATCCAAATCCACCAAAAAATGACAAAGTTATAGGCCGTTTTGTGCCTCCCCATTATAACCTATGGGCAAAACATTGAAACAGTGTTGAGACATTGAAACAGTTTCAATGAAATGGAACAGAACATTCTTCAAAGCTAAATGAAACAGTATCCTGTCAAAACGGAAGTTGAAATGAAATGGTGCTGTTTCACACAGCCCTAATAACTGGGCCCAAGCTGGGCTTCTTGTTATGGTCTATTATAAGTAAATAAGGCCCCATGTCACTCTGAACAACAGGGGAGGAAAAATGGCTATGGCTAGCAGATTTTTCAGGTTGCAGGCAGGAATCATTCAGCTTGGGTCAGAGGAAGATGGGCACTAGAACCAGGCCACTGCCACTGCTTCGCTCCACAATGGCAGAGTGAGAGCTCCCACGGCTGTCACTGAAACCTCCTGTCATCAAATGCCACAGAAGCCCCACATCTATGGGCCAGATCACATGGAGTCACAGGTGATATACCCACTTATTACCTGAACGCTAACCTTTTTGTGTACTGAATGAGGCGCGAGAAAATAATATGTTCATGTAATTTATAACTGTATAATGCATACACACAAAGGAGCCAAGTTAAGATTATGCAAACATTGTCTTCTGTGTTATAATACAGATAGATAGATAGACTATCCTGTATATTTAACAAAAAAAAAGTATTAGACCATCTTAATGATATATAAAGTACCTGTTAATTTATGAGCAGAAACATGCATTAACATTTCAGATACTCCAGAACCTGATTTTTTTGTGAATTAACACTTTAAAATAAATAGGATGAGGGAGATGTTTTTAGCTTTATTTTGTGTTTTGGGAGTGAGGCTTTCCAGGTTCTTTCATTGGGTATTCTGATGTTCCAAAAAAAAAAAAAAAAAAATTAAAAATTGTACTGCGTCTGTTGTTTTGCAGGGGCATTTCATCTCTGCAATTTAAAAAACAATGGCTATGATCCTAGTGCTGTGGATTGGTAGGTGCAGAACTTTATTTTGATGGTTTCTTTGGTATTTGAGACGTCTATGCTCTTTATTCTTCAAGTAGGAGCATCCAGTGCAAATGATATCTGTAAAGAAAGGCAACGAGATACCTAGTGGGTTTAAGGCTGGAGAACACCATTGACTTTAAGAAAGAAACTCTGATTTACAGCAGAAAATGATCTTACTCCAGAAAATTATTTAGCCATATTTCTGTTCTTTTGGAGGTACCAACATGCAGGATTTTCACTCATCCACCCAGCTAATTTGGGGTCCTATTCTTGAAGCAGCTTTTCTTCAGATATTTTTCTTGCTTCCCTAAGGATGGCAGGAGTTCTGCACTACCAGTATTTGGGGAGTACTTGGAAGACTGGTGCAAGTGCTACCCTGCACATACCAGCACATTAAAGGCCAAAAGTTTGAATTTGGTAGAGAATGCTGCCACCGTAGGAGACCTGCTAGTAACCAGTACAAAAAGTATATGGAAAAACCATGTCTCCCAACCACCCTGCTCATGCCTTTTCCTTATTAATGCTAGGTAGTAGGATATTATCATTTTCCAGTGGAGGAAAGATTGTATCCCCTGCGCCCACTGTCATAGTCGCATTCTCAAAGCTTGCTACCTCAGGATACCTTGCCTCACTTTACAGGCTGAATCTTGACATTTGTCAGTCCATATTATTATAGAAGAATGAAGAATAATTCCAAGAGACATTCTCTGTTTGTTCCTGAGGTTTAGAGATCATTTGTAGCCATTTTGAGCTCTCTGTTTTAGAAAAGAGAAAGTTAAGAAAAGTGGAACAAAAATTCAGCTCAAAAAAGAAAAAATCCAACAACATTCTAGTTAAAATGTCCATGTTCCAGATGGAGTAGCACTAGGAAAAAACAGATTTTTATTACCCACACACATCCAGTATATCACATTAATTCCAGCTTTCCTAGGTGATGGAAGACATTTTTGCTGGGTTTTATTTTTCTTGTGGTTGCCTTTCTATATGAGAATTCATGAATGACAAAAATAATATTCAAAATACATTTACCTAGTACCTTTATTTAACCCATATATCCTCCCTTACTTCATGCACTTGCTTTCTGCCTCTGACTTTTTAAGATGTAAAACACCATTTAGTATGAAGTAATGGTTAAGATTCTTATCATAAAAAAGCAATTTAGACTTCTTGAGCACATTTTATACATGTATTTTGTCAATTTCCCTCATCCCAGTTCAAATAAACTTTTAGAAAGATGTGACTTGCCTAGGTATTTGTACCTTAGAAGCCTGCCTAAAGGAAAAGCTGTTCAGCGAGAATAAATTTCAGTCTTTATTGAGGAGAAAGAAAAACAAATGGTTATAAATCCAGTAAAATGACCTCTTCTGTGTCTGAACAGATTTCCAGGCACCCTGATCTTGTTTACACACTGAAACTGGACAACATTTTCTGCATGCTACTTGCTAAAATAACTAGGTCTGAGCCCAAATGAAATTACACTCCACAATGTCAGTGGCATTACAGAATAGCCTTGATTGATTTAAAATGTTTTCAAGAGATACTGAAGCAATGAAACCTTTCCACATGCAACCATATTACGGGATGGATCACTTGACCTCTATGTAAATCACCTCTATGTGATCACTTCCCAGACAGTCAATATTAAACTCGGGCATAGAGGAATGTTCCCTGGGCAAAAAGCCTGGACAGTCTATATTATTATATCATAATGCAGAGGTCTCCACTGATGTCAAGGTCATATTGTGTTAGGCAATGAACAAACATGGAGTGCAAGACAGTCCCCATCTTTATGATGTTTTAGACCAAATAGTCAAGCAGCAAAAGGTGAGAAACAGGGAGCCAGGATGGGGAATAACTTGCCAAGGGTTATATAAGAAGTCAGTGTCAGAGCTAGAATTAGAACCAAAAAAGTCCCCTAAATCTCAGTGTAGTGCCATAGCCCATAGCCATTGATCCATGCTGTCTAAGCAGTGATCTCCTACATTGTATTTAATATCAAAATGCAAACCTCCACATCTGATCTTGTAACAATCATTAAATTTAATACAGAGAAACTTCTTAGCACTAAGCACTCACATGTGATAGATGCTAAGATTATTAATACTTCAGAAACATTTCTCCTAGAGATAAAAGCCAGCTTCATATAGGCAGTCTGGAATTAAAGCTTCCTTATGAAAATAATAGCACAGGAAAGATATCATCAAGAAGTTCATTCACCAAGAACCAAAGCAGACAAGGATATTTTAAGAGAAATGTGTTCTTTAAAGGAAACAAAAGCTATTAAAATATGTTATGTAAATAGATGTAATCCCGCTTACTTCACAGGAGTTTCATCTGCATACATAAAGGGTTAATCTGATCTAAAATGTATAATCCTTGGGAAAGGAGAGACTTAAGACAGAATTTCACTGAGGTATTAACAATTCTGTGCAAACCAAAGGTTGTAGAATCTGAAAACAATTGGAGATTGTGTCAAAATATAAAAACAAAAAGTGCAAATAAAGACCACATAAAGACATTCAGCTTCTCCTGAGAGAGTTACTGCTCTCCTAATGGAAAGCACCAGTGTACAGATAATCAGAATTTTTCTCCCAGAGCAAAAATGGCCACTCCAGGAAAAGAATAACTTGGGAACAACCAGGATTAAATCTCTTCCAGGAGAATTTCTTCTGTGAGAGCAAATATCTGTACAATTTACCCCTCTGAAAGAAAACAGCACAGTCCTCCAGCTCTCCCAGGTGCTTTGCTCCCACAACTTCTCTGTCATCCCACTGAGACAGTGTCACTCAGGCTGGACTTTTCTGTTCCAGCCAAACAGAGAGCAGAATATCCCCGCTTCACAAACCCCACATTATGCTGCAGGGAGACATAGCCTGTGAGGCAGTCAGAGTCAGCCAATCAGGCTTACCCTATGCATTGCTGCCATCTGGTACCAGGCAGACTAAAGGAGTCTTCAGAGCATGCTAAGATGTGTACACAGGGTCCCCTTGGCTGCACAGTGTCAGCAATGCAAGCATAATTCAAATTTCTGCTCTTCAAGGGCTCATAATTCAAGTTTCTGTCCAGGAGTCTCCAGGTAAGATTTTCTAGCAGAAAAACAGAGTTAGGAGAATTCTCCCAGGTCATTTAAACATGTGTATGTAGCCATAATCTAAAGAATGAAAAACCACTAAGAGCAGCAATAGAAGCAGTTGTCATGAAGCATTCTAAAAAAAGGCATGTATTTATAGAAAAAAAATATGTTAGGGAGCTTATTTCCTGGTCTCCTGTGTCTAAATTTTTTCTGTTACCATGTCATATTGAGTCCCTTTAAAAAAAGAGAGAGAGAGAAGAAAAACAATCAGTTTTAGAATGCATATACATTTTGTAATTTAACTCATGTCAGTTTGATTTATGTTTTTGTGTTTGACTGATGTCACTTTGATTTATGCTTTCATACTTGCCTTATGCATTGAGTATTTAATGTAACTGCTCCCCAAACCAAAAGAAAATCCCAAAAGAAAGTTACATTTCATCTTCTGAACAGATATTTGAAGGTAAGGGCTTCAAGAGTGCACATTTCATTCTCATGGTTATTTACTGGATTCAGTGCAATACAATATTACCACACTAGTTCAATATATGTTGTCTAGGAGGGGAGCTATTTTTAGAGATGAGAAAAAATATTTATGAGCACATATTCCAAGAAATCTTTATGTATCAGGTGAAGGAAATGATATAATAAACCTATGTTTTATAGCACAATATACCCCACAGTCTAAATAGCAAATTTAACTAATGTAGAAATTATGTTAAATGCTAGTTTACTGAGCATCATGAAGTTTTACAGCCAGATTGGTAAATCTACCCACCCACATGTTGGGCAACAAAACTATTTTATATACTCATTAAAAAAAAAGTTGCATAGGGCTAATAAATTAATAGAATTTTGCAAGGATTTTTATTTCCATTACCACATCCTTTACTAAGCAACATCTTCATACTTTAACCTGTATACTTTCTAATTAGTTTCAAATCTCCAAGTCATCTCACTGGTGTTGGAATCTTAGAGCTCTACTAAACCCTTACTCTCTCCTCAACTTTTACACACATTCTCTTACTCTGAGTTACTACTGTCATGTCATGGTTTTGTAGAACTTTTAACATATCTTTCATTCACGAGCGGCCAAGGAATTAAAATCTTACCCAATTCAAGAGTTTGGAGTCTTTTTCTTTCTTGTCTTTTTCTGTCTTTTTCTTAACATCCTATAGCACAGTTTTCACTGTTACCAGGCTTCCCTAGAAGAGAAGGGAAGACAAACCATTAATACTGTTCCAAATTACCATTGCTTTCTTGATTTGAATCCATTAGCACTTTGCATAAAGGCACTGCTTGTCAGAGGCCTAAAAGGGTAGTTCTGCAACCTGGGTAGCAGCAGTACATAGGGCTACAGTGGAACAGCCAGGTAGCAGCTGCTTGTTTTGCCCACTACCGCTCTCCCCTCAAAGTGTATACCAGGGAACTGCTATTGTGGTCATCCCCTCAGCTTGGTTACACTACAGCTGCTTATAGAGTGAAATCTCTCATCAAGATGATCATGATACCCAAAGGTGATTTTCTTGTTTGTTTTAAATCATGGTAGAACCGTGGATGAATTTTATTGGGTAAATTATATCCTCTCAAGACATGAGGATGCGGGTTATCTTTTAACATAACAAGGTAAGTGGTTAGTCAGACAATTCTTCCACATTAGGAATGATTCCTGGATGGTAATTTTTTGTATTGACTGTTTGTGTTTTGTATGACACCCCCTCACCCTAATTGGCTCATTCATTAGATAAACCCTTTTTCCTTTTCCATTTCCTTAGATTTAGGATTGTTGTTATATAATAAGGTTTCACTGTCTGATGAAATGATGATATTGCTATTCCCACTTTCAGCACAGTCCATGTTGTATATTCTCTAGTTCCTGCTATCTGTGTTTTGACTCCTGCTGTTTCACAGTTCATTCAGAAAAGGATGAGAACGAGTATATTACTCCCTCAGTTGTACTTGTGGCACAAAGTTAATGATGGAACTGACTGTCTGTTCCTCTTCCTCTATCTAGCAAGTCAGGTTTGGCTGATGAACCAGGAAAACCTGGGGAGTCTTTGAGAGGCAGCCAGTTTCTAATTGTAACATGCTATACAGTGCTTCCTCCTTTTCATTATGTCCAACATATCCAAGCTGTGCTGCAAGCTAGAGTCCTGTGGCTTTGTTCTGTGATGGTGAGATTTTACCAAGTTATAGACCACAAAGAAATAAAATGAAATGACAAGCTTATTGATACATAATAACTATCACACATTTGAGTTGTTCTTCATACCACCTTATATATGTTGTACATTGAGAATTAGTGAGTATGTGTTCTGGAATATAAACAAACAAAATCTAACAGAAAAGGAAGCATAAATCATAAGACTTAGGCATTTCATGTATAGGTATTGGTGTGCAATTTGATAAAGAATTACTGTAGCTGGACATGCAATAGTGCTGCTTTACACCATCAAGCCATTATTTTGCTTGTGACTCCTGCAAATTTTCTCTCCGGTTAACATAATTTGTGCTTCTATAGTACTTAATCTACAGACAAGAATGATCTCATATAAGTACCCTCTGCATTTATCTCACATAATTTGTCCTGCTGTATTTCTATAGTATTCTGTAGAAATTCTGAAATATATGCAGTCCCAAAAGGTCCCATCTTTCTGGAAAAATAAATATTGTGTATGTGTCCAATCCTATAAGGATTTACTACTTGTGCTGGCATTGTGCTTAGGTTCAGGCTGCCAGATTATTATTAATATTAGAAAACCAAAACCCTTCAGTAAATTTCATGCTATGGACCTGATTCTACTCCATTTATCAGGTAGCAGAACAGAATTTAACCCTATTACTACCACAGTGCTTTCAAAAGCTGTGTGTGTGTTGCTCTAAAACAGTACCACATTTAACAGTGAATAAATTCATGATAGCCAATTCTGTAATATAGCTTGGGAAGTATTTCATTACAAACCAGTGCTTCTACAGGCTAAATCATTCAAGTGAGCACCTATTGTTACCAAAACTCATAAATTAATTTAAATCAAAGCCAGATTAGGGTGAACTATAACAACATGCATTCTCCATATTTAGAAGCACATAATTTTCCCCCTCAAAGCTGAAGTAATATTTTTAAAACAAAGGTGTTGTTGTAGTTGTTAGTTAGTTAATTATTAAGGGGAGTTGTTTGTTTGCATCCAGTTATTACAATTTCCTTCTGCAAAAAAAACCTTGTTTTTCATGATAATTGATATTCAATATAATAACATTTAACAGAAACCCTTGAAAGGTTTAGGTTGAATGCCTTCACCTTGGCTTGAAGGGTATCTACATCCCTATTCTACCTACTGCACAAGAATTCCACCAGTATATTTTAAGATTCTTTGTTCTGGTGTAACACAAAAGTGTTTATTTTTTTCTTTAACATACTTTACAAGTCCAATGATCAGGGTTTTATTATTGTAATTTTAGGGCAACATTGCAGAGGGAGACTAAAAAATGTATGATGTCTATGCATGTGCAGCTCCTAGACAGCCACTCTAATTAAAACACTGCAGTGCCAGCATCCCACATTTCAAAATGGCTGTAGGGGTGCTTTAACTAAAGCTTATTCAATGAGTTTTAGTTAAAGCGTCCCTGCTGCCATTTTGAAAAGAGACTAGATTGGAGAGATATTAGACAAGCAATTGGGGAGAGTGCCCTTCTTCTGGCCACTTGGTTTTGGCTTCTGGGCTTCACAGAATTCAAACACACAGAAGGAAGCCTATGAAAAAAAGAAGGAGCTGGTGGGGACCATATAAGGGGAGCCTGATTTTTGTGGAAAAAAATAAAAAGGAAAAGAACAATAACTTAAAGTGACAAAGAGAAAGTTGTCCAAAGGGATGACAAATTAATGAAAAATGTAAAGAAATAAAATAAAAACTCCTTCTGAGACCCTGAGTTGCTCTTCAAAAGTTGGCAATGTAAATCCACTCCTGTAAATCCTCAGCACCTCTAGAGATCTCATCAATCAACTCCCATCATATCGTATTAATCTGTCACAGACCAGCAGGGCACTGTGAATGTATCAATTTTATCCCAGACCAACTGGGCGCTGCGAGGGTATCATCACTGGGCTGTTTGGTTCAGTTTCAGATTGAGGAGGCAAAGTTGGGAGTGAAGCAAAGGCAAATTTATTGTATCTTACACACACAACAGTTACCAGAAAGATAAATGTGATAAGCAGATAATGCAGTATTAAAGAGCTAATAGTAAATAATAACAACAGATAGATAGATCAAGTCTGTCGCAGGCCAGCTGGGTACTGCGAGGGTATCAGCCACTGGGCTGTTTAACAGCAGATAGACAGACAAGGGTTGACAACTTATTGATAATCCCTTGATGCCAGGTGCACGCCAAGTGATTCCGGCGAAGTCAGGCATCACTAATCAACATTTTCGGAGAGACTACTGGGGAAGCTCCCTTGATCAGGACCCAATCCTCACTCACATCGGAGTGTGAGTCCGGAGTCTGGGCTTGGAACAGCAATGACTGTTCTGTTTCCTCCTACTGGTCACCTGATGCACGTGCTTTTTATACCTATTCTTATGCTAATCTATTGTCTTTACAGCCATTCATAATCTTGCCCTAGAGCTGCTACCCTATGGGATTAAATGGTGTTAAAATTATCATAAAAGGTTACTACCCAAACTTGCATTTATCCAATAAGCAAATTATAATGCAACATCTTTAGATTTAAATTTAACATTACTAAGACCAACCCTTTTAGGTTTCTCTGAATATGCTTTTTTGGGGGGGACATGGTTTCCTGGAATGTGTTGGGTGTGCCAGGTGATTGGATACAGTTTTTATCATCAAAGAAAAAATTGTTAGATCAGCTAATCTTGCAGCTACAGCTTCGCCTTTGGGGCCCAGTCGGTTCCACAATTAATACAAATGGTTAGTTTTATCATTTTGGTTAAACTTATGACAGACAAGTTACATTTGTGGGTTACACGCTTACAAACTTTATATTAGGTAATATTCCCTATTAGACAAAATACTAAATGCCTCCAAGAAGCACATATTTATTGCTTATTAATCCCTCTGGTTCTAGCCATCACACTAATCCCTCTGTTTCTTCTGACCTACAGACATCAATTACAGCATGCCTCCAGTAACTACCAACTTTGAAAGCTAGGATCAAGGCTAGGATTCCTTATCCATTCCCACAGCGATGGCTTCTCATACCAACAGTGAGCTCTCGAGCTGGTCTATTTTTATAAAACATGGCAGTAAGAAGTATGCAAACCATCCAACCAGAGGAACAGAAATATTTCTAGAAAAACACATGCACAGTAATAAAACAGATCTGTATTTGCAAAGGAGCACACCATGGATGTGTAAATGGGATACTGTAAAATGTGAGAACTGCCTCAGGGCAGCAGTGTAATTCTTTTCTGCAGCTGAAGGGTATGAACAAGCTGCAGGTGTTCTACTTCCAGAGCCTCTCTGCATGCATGCCATTCCTCTCAACTCCTGCTTCTAAGACACATCTACAATAAAAGTAAATTTAAATTTAGAGTTAAGGTTTGGAGGGTTTCACAGCAGGGATTTGATTTTAAAAAAAACAAAAAACCTAATGTTCTCTTGAGGTGAAGTAACCGCCATCCAACAGCAGTTAATGGAATATTAAAAGCTTAACTTAGATCATTTGCTCCTTGTTGCCCATCTGTTTTTATTGTGCTTTCCTAAATCTGAATGCTTAAAGAATCCTGATCCTGAAAGAATCAATTCAGTTAATTGTATTATTTTAAATGGATAAAAGTTCTGGTTCAGCAGGATGTATTATCTGCAGAAAAGATTATTTTATTTTAAGCAGAACTAGATGAATTATTTATAACAATTCATCACTATTTTCTCCAGGAGCCTAGCATGATTTTCTCAAATTTGTTTATTTGCAATTGCTTAAAAAATCATTTTTGTGCCTAAATTACAGCTCATACAGCTAACTGTAAACAGAGCACTCTGCTCATTGAATATAGCCATTGCATGTGATTCGTCAACTGTGTCACAAGATACTATTTCTTTTCCCTCTCTGGAAGTTCAAAGCTTCTTAATCAGAAAATTGTTGGGATCCTGTCTCTTTCAAGTAAAGTGACTGAGACTCTAAAGAAAAAAATAACTGGCCTACAGGATTTACAGCAGGGGGTGATCAAAATATGGCTCACAGGCTGGATCCAGCCCATGGAGGGACGTTATCCAGCCCATAGCACATCCCTTGGTCCTGCCTGGCCCAGGCACTGTCCAGCCTGTGGTGCATCCCACTGCCCCCAAGCACACAGAGGGGCTGGGTGGCTCCACAGCTGGACTCCAGGTCTGAGCAGCCCAGGCAGTGGCAGCTCCTCCCAGCTGCTGCCACTGCCAGCCCCAAACCCATGGACAGTGGCAGGGACTCAGGTGCACAGACCCAGCCAACCCTATGCCCATTCCAGACCTGCTTCAACAAGAGCGGACTAGCTCCTACCCAACTGGGACCCATGCACACAGCCTCAACCCTGAGCTACCCTGCACCCATTCCTGACCAACTGCCCTTGATGAGTGGCAGCTGCAGCAGCAGTGGCTGGGCAGAAGCTGGGCTGGGCCCTTCTTGCTGTAGCCACCCAGATCCCCCATTCAGGCTGGGGATCCTCTCCACTGCTGCTACCAGGACTACCTCTGGACCTCCTAGCAAGGCAACAGTGGCAGTGGACAGGAGCCACAGGACAGCCCAGGCACAGGCTCCAGGTGGCCGCGGTAAGAAGGGCCCAGTAGAGGTGAGGGGGAGGTAGCTGCTTTTCCCCCATACCCAGTGCAGCTTCATCCTGAATATGGCCACTATCACTCATCATGGGCAGGCCAGTTCAGAGCAGGCACAGGGTAGGCTGGGTCAGGGGCAGGGCTATACTTGTGAGTCCTGGCTAGTCCAGAACTGGCCTTCTCTAGCCAAGGTGAGTTTGGCGTGGGCACAGGGTGAGCTGGGGCTGTGCACTCAGCTGCTGCTGGGCACTGGTAGTAACAGTGGCAGAGAGGAGCCACAGCGTATGTGGGCTCCAGGCTGTTGCAGGGTGAGGGAGGAGTGCTGGCAGGCCCACAACAGCTCCCCAAAACTGCCTATGTGGCCCACCCCTGATTTAGAGTGAATATTAATCTTTTGCCCTTTTTGTAAAACAGTTAAATCGGGGACATTCCATCAGTCTCAGAGGATTTGGACTCCTCATTTAAAAATGTTGTTTCCTAGCTAAAGGAAGAGGAAAGATTTGTACATTAGCCTATAAACTGTAGAACCCATGTTATCTGAGACTACACCAAAGGATTGTTACAATAATTTGCTTTTTAAATTCTTCCTCCTGCCCTCTTCTTACACCCGTTTACATGTCCACAGATCCCCTCTGGTAGTGCTACATCTTCCAAGCCCCTTATTTTGCCGTGTAGTCACAGGCAAGCTTCATGATAGCAGACTTCTGTGGTGCCCATCTGTCCACTAGACACAAATTATACATGGCCATAAGCCAAATTGTTTTCATAGTTAGTTTTCCCAGGCCACACTACAAAATCTCTTTCCATGCCCTGTGGCTTTGGCATGTTAACAGGGTACAATCATGAGATCCTTGTGCCATTAAATACATTCCCTCCCCATTTTTTAGACTATGTTTTACTTACTATTGCTCATACAGATAACATTCACTCCATTTCGTGTTTGTTGTAGTCACTGGCTCTTTAACTCAAAGCTTTTTTTATGGACATCCAGGGAGTCAGCAAACATATGGCTGTTAGTGGAAAAGTATGGCTCTTAGTTCTTTACCCCTGTAATATTTCGTGGTGATTATAGTTCTCAATCCACACGTAGCCATCATATTAATATCTTAATATAAGACTGGACCAACTGGAAAACTCCACTCTGAACTTTTTATACCACTTTCCTGTTTCTGAAGGCAAGAGTGCCTGAATGTGCCTTAAGGGGAACATAAATGAAATAGAAGGCATCCTGGCCAGATAGTAACCAAGCAGCATCATATACCTCTTACAGGGCTTACTGCTGATGTTGCCCATCTCTGGGGAAGTCATTAAAAAACATTTACGTTCCTGAGAAGAGTAAACGGAAACAGCAAGTAAGCTTATACATGGCTCTCCTGTTGCCAGATGCCCCATAGCATAGGTGACTGATTGCCAAAATAAAATCATGGCTCCCATGCGTGGGCCTCTCCCCATTTTCAAATTCTCAAAAGGCACAGAACCGTTGAAAGTTAAACCTACATTTTCAGAACATTTATTCCCAATCTGTATTCAGCAAGACCACCTGCTGCTGCAAATCCCATTTTCAGAGCATAAGAGGCTCTCAACACTTCATTGAATCAGACCCTTGGTGCAAAAACAACTTAGCTTGAGGCTTGTAATTAAATGAACTATACAACACTACATTCATTTAAACAAAATGCAAATTTTTGACAGAAACATGTTCATGCCCAAAGGTAACAACAAATAATTATAAAGGTTATTGAACTTCATGTTTATTGTTTTTAATGCGAAGAAGCAATGTAACTACCAACTGTATCCTTTTTATTATCTGGATATCCTTGTGGACATAGTTTATGACAGAAAGGCAATAGATACTAAACCCTTTTAAATGAGATTTACTTTAAAGTGTTGAAGGGGCATTTTAAAGGGCAGAGAAAAAAGAATTACTACAGTAGGGAATACATTATAAGCACTTAGTATAAACAAAGATGGAAACAATACATAAAAGAAGTCAGTGTCTTCTTTAATAATAAAGTACAGGTGGAAAAAATAGAAACACTATACAAGTCAAATCTAGATTGTTAGCTGTGCCTCCTTTCTTTGTTAAAATGCCTAGCATACCTTGGGCTCCATGTGAACAAATAAATTAAGGGCCTACTATGCCATTGCTCTTCATCTTTTATCATCATTTAGTCATCTTCCACATGAGTTTACAGCAGGCAAAATATTATTAAAATGGTGGCATATTGCACAGACATTGATTTGTGTGAATAACTTACTATTGACCTCACTCTTGAAAAATCAGTTACTAAATCCATCCAGCCCAATATATCACCGATCAAACAGAAAACAATGCTATAAACTTGCCCTGTTGAAACTTCTGAGATAAATAGAAAGAAGGAAGTAACTTGCTGTTACTAACATATGAGCTGTATAAGATTAACTCACGTGGAAACTTCCAGCTTGGATTCAACTAATTCTGATGTCTTAGTAGCAGCTCTTCTGTCTTCTAGATTGTAAATTATTTTCAGCCATTTCACGTCTCTTAGACTGTTTAATCTTTAATGGCTGAAATTACATGTTCATCTAGGTGGACACTGAAAGTAAATCAATGCAGTGCACAAAATAAGGGTCTGACCCTAAGAAAAACAAGCAGTTTATAAGGAGACGGCTAAAGCTATAAACTCCTTAAAAGCTCCATTGGGTGCCTAGAGCCATCCAATGGAGCTTTTAATCCATTTCAAAATCAATCCATGCAGGTAAACTGTAACCCACCAATCCAAGTAAGAAAAGACAAGTGGATGTAAGTAAGTAGGCGCTTCCTTTATATCGTGCAGAAGTCAGATGCAGTATGGCATGCTAGAATGCTACAGATGCACCACTTCTCCTCACTCTACAGTATACTGCAAAGGACTGGAAACTTCCTTCATCGTATAAGAGGTGGTACAGGCTATACTGCTTTTTCTTCTCTATCTGTACAGGGAACACCGAGGGCTTAAAGATCACTTAAAGTAAAACCTCTTTAATCTACTTTAAAGTCACCGTAAATAATTTCCATGCACTTAAATACCTTTGTATATGCTAGAAGAGTATAAAGGCACCTCAGTGTAAGTGGGAGTCAGGTCCTCAGATGTTACAATTTTTTCAGTGGTTACTTAACCAATCTTCCAGGCACCCTTTGGCAGCAACAAGAGCTACACTCAAATTTCAAGGCTTTTATACTAATGGAAATATAAATTCATGCAAGTCCCAACCCCAGACATTTGAGAAAACTAAATTATACCATTTGGGTACTCATGGTAAGCATACTCAGAAGCAAGGAGCCCCAGAGGTTACCAAAAACAGTATTTTATTAAAGGGAAAAGGAAAATGCACAATTAAGCAAACAAATAGTTTTAGGAAAAACTAAGTGATAAACTAACAAGAACTGAGTTTATTCCCAAAGTCCTCTGGAACTAGGCCAGAATCAGTTCTTTTGCTCCTGCTATGAGAGGTAATAAGATAGCCAAATACAGCCCTCTGCCCTTTATATTTCATTCTCCTAGTTTAACAGGGTCCAAACTGAGAATGTTTTAAATAAGGATGATCCTGCTTCAGGCAGGGAGTTGGGGACATTTCAAGATCCCTTCTAGCCCTATAAGTTGATCTTTTGCATCTGTGGGATGTGTACTTACCAGAGCTCCTTCCAGCTGGAGCAACTACTGCTCAGGTGTCGTGCTGCAAGGCCCTTCTGTATGGGCTGTTGCTTTGTGTTCAGTAGTTTCATCTTCAAGCAATCCTCACCATTACTACTGGATCTGAGGGTCATTGCTTCAGTCTCCTTAGTCATGTCCTGACTATTCCTGCTGTACCTGGCAGGCCACTTGTTCACTGCCTCCAAGCAGTCCTTGTGGCAGGGTTGCTAAATGTCAGTAAATTTACTGAATGTCAGTAAAAAAAAAAAAAAAAATTAGGCTAAAAATGGCTTTCACAAAATCCAGAAAAAAAACTTTCGCCATCAGTAAATACATTAAGCAGACCACACCTTGACTGAATTTCCAGTAAACAGCATGGCAACATAACCTGAAATCCAACAGGGAGTGTAGCACCATACAGAGAATATTCTTTTAGCTATGTACTGCTGCTCCTCAGGCTGCCTGTAATACTACTGGCTCACAGGCAGGCTGTCTGGATGGGGGAAGGGAGGAAGCCATACTGGAATGGGGGCAGGTGGGTAAAGTTAGGTGTTGGTTGCAGGGATAGCACAGTGTAAAATCATCACTACAGTAAAGCAGGGTTGACAAGCCAATATTTTTTTCACTACAGACTTTCTACTGCCGAGGTTTTCTTTTCACTATTGTTAATGTCAAATGTCTAACTCTGAACCCAGCCCTTCAGATTAGGACCTGGGGTATGATAGAAGAGTTACATTTATACAGTACTACAATCATCTATCAGTAAAAAACTTGTGGACTGTCAGTAAAATAAATGTTCTTGGGTTGGCAATCCTGCTTTATAGTTATACTATTCTTTAAAGAAGCCAAGACATACAGGAACCCACCTCAGTCTTTAACTCACAGAAACACGCTCTTTTCCTCCTCTTTCCCTAAGCTGAGATCAGTGGGATATAAAGCCCTAACTGGGTTCTTACCACTGCAGAAAGACACTGGTGGGTGGAATTTCTCCCCTCTTCCTCACTGTTGCCTTTTTTAAAATAATCTATCCCAGGTTTTTCTTATTCAGTTCCAGGAAGCAACTTATTAAAAGTTATTCTTGATTGCTTGGAGTTATCATTGTTATTAGTAAGATGTTGCTTCTTCAGATGAGTGAGCCCATTCCGTTCTTGATAGCCCTTTCTACACAGATACTGCAGATACCTACATCTCACTTCCTCCCAGTTAATTCACTCAATTCCATTGCATAGCAGCATGCAGAATGATGGGGAGACTGAGTCAGACATAATGGTAAGAGGAATATTACAAAAGATTCCCACATTCACTAGTGAGGGTTTGGGGCCACCCACTTATATTTTTAAAGCCTTACCTCTTAGGGCCTTGTTAGACATTATGCTGTAAGCTGAACAAATGTTAATCATCTTAGTGCTGTTTGGCTTAGTGGAGCAGTCACACATTTAGGCAAAAAACCTGCTCTGATTGCCCTTCATCTGCACAGCTGTGACTTGCCACTAGAGGCTTGCTGAGCAGAAGAACAAACTAGGGAATGGATAGGCACCAGTCTGGTCTGAGTAGGGGAGGGAATCGTGACACTCCCTACCAGTAGCAGAGCCAGCCAGGTCCCAGCAGCATGGGTTGGGGGAGGAAGGAAGGAGAGACCACATCACTTAGACCCAGCTCCCTACTGGGACCCAGCTGGCTCTGTTCCCAGACGGGAGCAGAGCCAGGTCCAAGTTACGCAGTACCCTCCCTGCTAGGACCCAGCTGGCTTTGCTCCCATTGGGATGCAGAACTGGGAGCAGAGCTTGTTGGAACAAGAGGAGGTGGAAGGCACAGCAGGCCTACTGCCTCCTGGGCTGCTGGAGGACTTCAACTTGAGTGGAAAAGCTGCAGAAGGTAGCCACAAATTAGTAAAACAGATGCAAAATTAGGTAGATTCAAGATAATCCTGCCCTGGAGTGGAGCAACATTAAACTGAATAAAGAATGCTTTAAGCCATTTAAAAGGTGTCAACGTGCAGACTGTCCAGGGATTAAGAGCTCCAGAAGCCACCTAAAGCTACCATGTAACAAGGCCTTGGCCCTTTCTATGTAGGAGCCTATGGCACCACACAAGTATAAATGCTATATTTCTTTTATCAAGCTGCTTTAGAATGAGAGAACAGCTGAGTCACTGAAATAAGTCCGATGAGTTGCAAAACTAAGATTTTTTATAGCAGTCAGCTAAAGTGAGGACCTAGTTTGATGATAAAAACCTAATTAAAAATTCAAACTTATTCTATTCAGAAAAATTCTTGTACGTTTTATTTTATCTTTCTTTTTTCTTTTCGTACTTTCCTAATTTGAGCATTTACATGAGAACAGAATCTTCAAGACAAAGAGAGGCATTAATTGAGCTAATTGAAATATTTTTTATATACATACATTTCTCCTGCGAATTGCTAAATATTTTTTTAAATAATTCACAGCTCCTGAGGAATTAAAAATGAAAATAATTAAGCTACAAGCAAACCCTGTTATTTTGGAAACCCACTAATACAGGACTATTAGAAATATCAAGATCCTATATTTGTCTCAAAGAATAAACATTTTGGAAGGAATTATTATTGTCAGCTGTGTCCATTTAGAAAGCAAACACTTCCAAAGTCAAGTCTGAGCTTCCTTAATTTTTCTTGAAGTCATTTTTATGCATCTCTCTCCACAAAAGGCAACAACACATGTCATGGCATCAAACACTTCATACAATTGCCATGCTCATTGCCTGCTGATGCAATGAGATCTTAGGTACTCTTTTCAATGGGCCGTAAATTAAAAGGAATGTAGAATTCAACAGTACAGAATAGGGTACGGTTGTTCATCCAACCGGAAAACACTTGGTCATTCTTTCACCATTCTCTACCTAAAAAATGTAAGAAAAAATAAGAAAATCTGTCGCTCAAGTGATTTGCTATCTTCCAAGTCACAGCAATTTTATAGGAACTGTTGACATAATGACAGCCCTTCTTGTTCAAATTGACAACAAAATAAAAGCTAAAAAGTGTTTAAAAGCTTTTAAAAGACCACAGGATCCTAAATCTTACAGTTTTTAAAAAATCTAAATTCAACAAAAAAAGAACAAAACCCTCTCCCAATATGGGCATTTTAATATGACAAAATAGAACTTGGTAAATTTAATAAAAATTGATTCATGTAGTTATTATTTAGTAGCCTAGCCAGGATTCTCATTGGTATAACTAAGAAAATAATTCACAGTGATTTATCTGATCAATTTGCCTTTTTTCCCCTGCTTGCCAATTGTTTGTAAAAAAAACAGCCCTTTATGTATGTATGTGGTAGTTGTCGCGCGCAGGCCGGGGCTCCAGGTGGCTGTGGAGGGGCTGCCGTGGAATACACACTGCATAAGGCGCCCGGATGGTGGTGCCAACCCAGGTGTGTTCGGGGCCCTGGGCAGGTGGGAGAGAGTAAGGCTCCAGAGACGTAGTTGAGGTATAACGAAGAAGGTTTACTTACTTGACTCCGTAGATTAACTTATATACAAGGGTTGAGATGGTTACAATTCGTGGAGGACAGGTACAATGTGATGACTGTTGTGAGGCAAGCGAATATAATGCGAGACGACACGATGGCTGCAGCCAGGTGTCAGCGTACTGCAGTATTTTTATCCGGAATCCCCTAATCCCTTTAAGGGGCCTCTCAAAGCCGGGGTGAACGATCACCCTTCTTACAAATTCCGGCTCTAGAGTAACCGTGTGAGGTAAAGAGCAAGGAGACAAGCTCTCACTATATGCTCAATCTCCTTTTGAAGTGCTCTCACCACAACACACGGTGAATACCAACAACACTAACCACTCTCCTAACCTTCACACCAACTGCCCACCTTCTCATCAACTGCCCACACTTCTCCATGTGGACTGGTCCTAATATAAGTTTCTCCACCAATCAGAGAGCTATCTTGGTGGACTTTTCTGGAAGCTTATAGACCCTTCAGTCATCTAAAACTGGGTCATGAGGGCTTAACTCTTTATAACCATGCTCAATCTATAAGTAGTTTGTTCTCTGCTACTGCATTACTTTTATCATAGTCATGTCACTTAACCCTTCTTGAATGACATTAACATCACTGGAACCGGTAAGTTTCCCATTAACTAGAGGGTGATAATATAATAAACAGCAACTTGAAAGACAACCAAATGCAGCAATCTGGTGGGAGTCATAACTTCAACACAATCTCAGCACAGTAGTCAGAACTATTAATGTTTTTCAATCAACTATTACCATATATAAGGTTGTACTACTTGTAGCTCACACTGTATTGGTAAGTTGCATATGTCACCCAATGAGGAGCAGAAAGAATTTCATTAGATTTGTGTGAGCAAGCATAGCAACATGAGTGTGCAATGTAAATTTTACAATCAAATATACAATGATATTTACTCTTGGAAGATATTCAAACATTTAACCTAAAAGTTCACTTTTGTGTTCATACTATTAAAGTCTGACCATCTAAATATTTTTGGAGGTAATGCAAAAGGGTTGAAAACACAGCTGGGTCAACATTAACTTTGTAATAAAAACAAATACTCATGTAAATGAGTTCCACTATTCACTCAGCTGCATTCATTACCTATTCATATTTTTTCATGCGACGGAGCAGCAAGTAAATTTGTTTAAGTTAGATGCTTGTACCTGCCATCAGAATGAATGGGCCTTCAAGAGAAATGCCTGGGAAGGATAAGCCATGGGAAGAGGTAATCTATTCCGTTAAGCTAGTTGTTTATTTTTTAAATTCCATCACCTTGAAAGCCCACCTGTTGAGAAAGGAATTCTCTTTTAAGTGTGGGAAATTCCAAGCTATCACTTTTTTCCTCTAACATAAAAGACATAGAAATTTCCTCCAAAGTAAAGTTTAAAAAATTATTTTGTTGAAGTCAAAATGTTTATATAATGCTGAAATTTTGTATCTATTTTAAAATGTTTAGGGATTTTAAAATATGAAAACAATAAATTTGTTTTCAAAATGAAAAACTGAAATGTTCAGCGCAACAAAAAGTTTCATTTTGGAATTTTTCTAAGGGAAATGTCAAGACTAATACAGTGTTTGAAATATTTAGATTTATATGGAAACAGCACTTTTCAGGTTAGCTATCCTTAACAGATGTGAAGGTTAATTTGGCTGGAGGAATGAATCAACTTAATGCCAAAGAGAGATGACCACATTACTACAGGAAGAGCTGAGGTCCCTATTATGTAGGGGGTTTTTTGTTCAGAAAATTGAAAAAACAAATATGCATCTTGATTGAATTCACTAATTTCTATATTCAAGTGTTTCTAGAGTAAACTCTATAGGACTGTATTCAATCTGTAGACCCAGGTTAAGTTTTATATTCTGTAGCACTTTTCTATATCTACCATGATTCAGATACATTAGGCATAGCATGGTGTAGCTGGGGGTAGGGCCCTGACGGGGAGGAGGGAACAGTGTAAATCATTGCTGCCTGTTACTTGTTTCTCAAGAATTTTCCCCAATTGAAATTCCTATTTTCAAAGAATATAATTGAATTAACATTTCTATAGTATTAAAAAGCAAATAATGGAACATTAACAGTAAGATCTAAAGAAGCTGCAATGGTAAAATTCCATGATTTGGACTCTTATAGTAATAATTTTTAATAAGGATTTCTCCACCAGTTATATGTTAAAAATGAAGCTGAGTGCAAAAATGTGAGAGTGTATAAACAATGAGATAAAAACATTAAGAAACTTTATAAGAAACTTAATTTAGTGCTTGGCAATCATAAATTTACAAAGTGCTTTGAAATCTAAGGGTGTTTATACATGTGCTCTGGGAGCTGGGAGTAGGCAGCGCTTTAATTAGAGTAGCTCCAAGAGCTGCTCTAAGTAAGGAGCTGGAGCATCATGTGTATAAGTATCCCTACTCTGAAAAATGGCGGCAGGGATACTTTAGCTAAAGCCTGTTGAATAAGCTTCATTTGAAGTGCCCCTGCCACCATTATTCAGCACAGGGATGCTGATACACATGACACTAGATTCTACTGGAGCACGGTAATTACCATGCTCCAGTAGACGCGATTAATTGAGTTGGAGCACATTGGAGAAGATTAATTAAGTCTGCTTTGATACATTGTAATTACAGCACATTAGAACAGCCTCACTGCATTTGTACAGGTGCCCTTAATGAACATCATTACACACACACACGCGCACACACAGAGCTCCATTTTGCAAGAAAAGTAACTAGGAGGCATATTTACCTGGATGTAATTAAGGTCATTGTTTAGTCTCAGGTCTCTTGATTTCCATCCCTTCATGTTACCTACCAGCTCAAGACTGTTCAGATGGCATCTCATGGACCACATGCACCCTGAAGGGTTACATATGGTACTGGGACTCCCAGCATGGCTGTTTCCATTCCCCTGCTTTTACTTCCTGCCCTCACTCCCCAAAATGGGGCAGCATAATAGGAGGGGACCAGGCTGCTCACACAGCATGCAAGAGAGGCAGCAGCTGAGCTGCCCACATGGCATGTGGGTGCTGCACATGTAGTGGGGATTGGCACATACAGCTGGGAGGTAGGAAGCTGAACTGCTCCTCAGATCATACATGGCTGGGCCAGGAAGAGACAAGCTGCCATGCTGTACGCACAGTGGGGGATAAGTAAGGAGAGGAATTCAACAGTCTACATGGTGAGTGGCCCTCAATCTGCAGACAATACCACATGTGGCCCCTGGGACAGTGGCCCATGCAGTGAGTTGTCCCTACTGGCCTGGAAGTTGGTCAGCCCCGTACCAGTTCATGAGTGTCTCCTTAATGTAAGAGTACAGTCATATTTTTTAGAGACCACTTTACATGGATTTTTCTCTTTAAAGGCACATACAAGATCTATTCTTGCTTGACCCCAAATTAAAAATCTCTCTTGCTTCTAAAAAAGTACATAGACTTTCTAACAATGCTGTATGTTTACCATGAGAGTGAGGAAATGCACAGCACTAAACTACTGAAAATATACTGGCTGTTCAAGCTATTGAAAAGTATTATCCTTAGGATCCAGTTGTTAATAAGAGTCTCTGAAGTTCACTTGAAAGTACAGTGGCCCCCTAGAGAAGCACCTAATCTGTACACTAAAGAGCTCACAGAATTTATTTTTGATTATTTTTTTTCTTAAACTTTAAAACAGGAGGTAAGCAAGTTCAACACTTTATTTCCATTCCTTTGTGCTATGCTATAAAATATATGAAAGGAAAATCAGAATGAGAGAAAAAAATAAGTTTGTGTTCTCTTTAATAAATTTCTAACCTATCCTGCCTGCTGGCTAGAAAATGATATTTAAAAATCTGCTTTTAGAAATTGACTTGCATTAGAGCAATGGTCCAGGGGAACAGCAATGGTTGATTGGTTTCTAAAGTTTGTTTGTGGCAAAGATTGATGTTTTCAGCATCTTAGCATTCAAAGGTCCAAAGTTAGCACATACAGGCACATACATCCTGGGAAAATGAAACTATGCAGTAACAAAACAATCACTATGTTCCCTGAAAACCCATCACAAAATAGAAACATGCAGAATTAGCATCAGGTCACAATGAACAGCTGTAACTTGAAAAACAGCCCCTGGGATCCCAGTTTTGGTAGAATGATCAAATTAGGAGGCCAGGAATGATCAAATTGAGGTACTAGTAAATGACCAAATTAAGATGTATGTATGTGATGTGTTAAAAGAAACAAAGGATTAGACTGACAGGGCAGAGCATGGAAAGCATGACAACCACAGGAAAACCAAGCAAATGAAGCAAATGAAAACCCTGAAATGAAGAGCCATCAAGAGAAAAACAATACAAAAGGAGAGGTCTTCATGGCAGCACTGGGCATTAACCTCCCTGCTACCCCCCAACCTCCAAAGCTGCTGACATCCTTCAAGCACAAACCATGAGGTGGTGCTTGCAGCCTTACAATAATATGTAAGGCTGGATGTATAATCTCCTTGTGAAACCCTAGGACTAGTAAATAAATAGCACTGTGTAGTCATTTTACTTGCTTTGCTTGCATTAGATATATCTGCTATCACTGTGTATCAATAAAATTCACCTATTATCAAACAGAAGGGGGTGTAGTCAGTCTCATCAGAAAGATTATGCTCTTCAATGCCAACAATTGGTGACTCCACTGGTGGCTCCACTGGGACTTAAGGGCAATAACCTGATTGATTAGGGAATTTGTTCATATACAGTGAACTTTTCCTGAAGGGTCAATCAAGACCCACAGTACAGGTGGAGAGCTGTGTTTAAGGAGAAGCTGTATGATAGTTCCAACTAGGGTTTTAACATAAATAACCATGTCTATGTTACAGTCTTTAGTATAGGAGGTTGGTCACAAGCAGCTGAGGTCCCTGACCCCCGTACTTCAGTCAGCAGCAAAGCCTGATTCTTGGGTTTCTCACACTGCTGACCACAGGGATGGTTGACTGACCAGGTCAAGCAAAGTAGTGTATAGGGGTACAGGTGTATTGGTGTACAGGAGTAGCAACTTCGAAGTAAATAGGGTCTCAACTTGATCTCAGAGAATACCTGAGATTTGGGTAAGGGTATGGGCTGAAGTCCTCTTGAGTTAACTAAAGGAAACGCCTATCACGGGTACAATGAGAAGCCAGGAAAAGGGAAAATTGACCTCTGCTGGAAGACTTTGTGAATGATCAGGGAAAAGGTCCTTGGGATTCAGAGGTGTGTATTTGGTAGCCGTGTTGGTCTGAGACAAAAAGACATACTAAAAACTAGAACTCTTGGTTCTAAAATGATACCTTTTATTAGACCAACTGGAAAATGGCAAGAAAATTGTCCTTTTCTGCAAGCTTTTAGGATCAAAGTCCCTTCATCAGGCTCTAGGAAAAGTGTAGATGATACAAGATGGTAAAAAGTCCTCATAGGTAGGAAATAAACTTAATTTTTGCACAGAGGGAGCTGAAGATGAAAGGTTGTCCCTCTGGGTCCATAAGGGAGTCTTTGTGAGCTGTGTTGAGTAGCTCTTTGATGTGTTGATCAGGTAGAATTCCTTCCCTGGAGGTGTTAGAGGGACAACCTTCCATCTTCAGCTTCCTCTGTACAAAAATGAAGTTTATGTCCTACCTATGAGGACTATTTACCAGCTTGTACCATCTACACATTTCCCAGAGCCTGACGAAGTGACCTTGATCCTGAAAACTTGCAGAAAAGGACAATTTTCTTGCCATTTTCCAGTTGGTCTAATAAAAGGTATCATTTTGGAACCAAGAGTTCTAGTTTTTTGTATGCCCTTGGGACTCGGAGGCATTTGCAGACAAAGAGAGGGCTGCTTTTCAGGGATTGTTAATAATATGTAAGGCATTGTCAACTGAAGTAACACATATGGAGCAGAAGGCTGCAGGATGTCAGGAGCAGTGTTGTTCGTGTGGTCTAGAGACTCTAAATTGGAATTTACAGGTGCAGGCTATGGCAAGCCAGAATGTTAGCAATACAATGAAGCTGAGGGAAGCCCCCAGACCCCTCTTTGCTGAGCCGGGCAGACTCCACCAACAAAGAGAGAGGTTAGAATTATCTGCGAACCATGTTGAGGACTCATAGTGCTGCCAGGGTCCCTGTCCCAGTGGTGCCACCCTTCTGGGGCTCCTCTAAGGCTTCCACCCAGATGGAGCCTTTGTGGGGTCTGGTGACCACCTGCCCCCTGATCTGTAGGGGCAGCTGGGTGGGGTCCCTGGGGGTGCGGCTGAAGTCTGGTGACTCCCCTGCCTGCCCCTCTTGTGAGCATCTTCAGACTCTGGAGGGGCAGGTGGTAGAGCTCCTGGCCAAGGTGAGCATGTTGTAGGAGATCCAGGTGGCAGAGGATGAAATCGATTTGTATTTCTGTTCTCTGCAGGGCCAGGAATCCACTGGAGAGACCCCATGTGCAAAATGTCCAACTAATCGGTGGCAGCAGGCTCCTGTCAAGACCAAGGCAGAGCATACAACTGCTGTGCCTGCTCCCCAGACACCGCTTGGTAACAAATATGTTGCCCTGGCTCCCCTGGAGGAGAAGGCAGATCAGCAGATCCCCAGAGTCATTGATGCTGCTCAACATACAACACAAGCTGAGAAGAGGCAGACTCCGAGGAGGAAAAGATGTAAAGTTTTGGTCATCAGGGACTCCATCCTGAGGGGAACCTATGGTCCAGTCTGTTGCTCTGAGCCCTTGTCATGGCAGGTCTGCTGTACGCCTGGAGTGAGGATTCAAGACATCATGGAGACCATCCTAAAAATCATCAAGCCCTCTCTGACTACTACCCACTGGTTGTGGTCCATGTGGGGACAAATGATGCATCCAAGGGCAAGCTAGACAACATCATGGAAGACTACAAGGCCTTGGGACACCAACTCAAGAAGATAGGAGCTCAGGTGGTATTTTCCTCCATTCTCCCGGGTAAGTGGATGGGGTAGGCATCATGAGGCCTGCATTGATGTAATTAACAAGCAGTTTCGGAGCTGGTGCCATGAGGTGGGCTTCGGGTTTTTTTACAATGACCTGTATTTCTGTACAGAGGACATGCTGGGATGGGATGGGCTTCATCTCTCCCCTATGGGCAAACTTATTTTTTCTTCTAGGTTGGTTGATCTCATATGGTGGGCTTTAATCTAGCTTCACTGGGGAAAGGGGACACTCCATGTGGAAAGGATGCTTCGCCAGCATGCAGGGTGACAAGAGAAAGGGACACCCAGGTAAGCAACAACATCCTGGGAGTAGGGGTCCATGACAGTCCTGGGAGTGTGGGGGAGGCACCTGCACCCTCAGGAGGCCTCAAGTGCCTCTACACCAATGCTCGTATTATGAGAAGCAAGCAGGAGGAACTATGCCTCCTGATTGCGAGTAAGAATCCAGACTTAGTAGGGCTCACTGAAACCTGGTGGGACCCTACCTATGGCTCGGTGGTGGGCATTTGGGGATACACCCTATATAGAAGGGGCAGGACAGAGAGGAAAGGCGGAGAGGTCACACCCTATGTCAAAGAGCAACTTGCATCATCAAGGATTAGCTTCGGGTTAGAGGAGGGTCGGGCAGAAATACTATGGGTCAAATTACAAGGGGGGTGTAGCGAAAGGGACCTTATGGTGGGTGTCTGCTACAGACCACCCAATCAGGGGGAAGAACTGGACCAGGACTTCTCTAGTCAGCTTATGGAGGCGGTTAGGTCAAGGGATGTCATTTGTCATGGGTGACCTAAACTACCAAGACATTTGCTGGGAGGAGCAAACAGCCAGGTCTGACCACTCACATAGGTTCCTGGCTGTATTACAGGACCTTCACTATATCTAGGAGGTGCACAGCCCCATTAGGGGTAATGCCTTGCTGGACCTGGTCCTGACCACTGGGGATGACCTGGTGAGGGGACTACAGGTCCTTGACCACCTGGGCAATAACGATCATCACCTGCTGGAATTCACTATCCAGTGCAGGGTGTCAAGGGCTTATAGCAAGACTAAAGCCTTCAGAAGGGCCAATTTCAATGAGCTGCAGAGATTAGTAGGGGAGGCACTGAGGGCCCAGAAGGTAGAAGAGATGGGAGTCCATAAGGGATGGTCATACCTTAAGGGGGCGATCCTCCAGGTCCAAATGGTAACAGTCTCTGAGAGACATAATAGGGGTAAGGGTGCTCAGAAACCCTCATGGCTCAGCAAGGGCATTCAGGAATGCCTGAGAACTAAAAGGGTGGAGTACACTCCTCCTCAGCCTATGAGTGTAGGAGGGCTATTAGGAAGGCCAAGGCAGAGATGGAACTCAGGCTAGCGTCCAGGATTAAGGATAACAAAAGGTCCTTTTTCACATACACTGGGAGCAAGAAGAGGGCACCAGGCAATGTAGGGCCCCTGCAAGACTCAAATGGTAACCCTCTGGCTACACCAGATGAGAAAGCTGATATTTTTAACAGTTTCTTTGCCTTTCTTTTCTTGAACAGGGACCAGGTCATCCGTCCTACGAGAGGTAGGAACAATCTCAGGGATAGTTCTGTCATGCCTTGGGTCAGTGCAGATGTAGTCAGGGATCTTCTGTAAGGGCTGGACATTTTTAAATCTGCAGGTCCAGATGCCCTCCACCCAAAGGTGTTGAGGGAGCTGGCAGGGGTCATCGTGGAGCCCTTGGCCAGGCTGTATGAGCATTCATGGTCATCTGGTCAGGTGCTGGGGTATTGAAAACTAGCTAATGTGGTCTCCATTTTTAAGAAAGGGAGGAAGGAGGGGCCAAGTAACTATAGGCCCATAAGCCTCACCTTGGTCCTTGGGAAGATCTTGGAAAAAATCATCAAGGAGCACATCTGTGGGGGGCCAGCAGGGGAGATAATGCTCAGGGACAATCAGCATGTGTTCATCAAAGGCAGGGTCTGCCTGACCAACCTGATTGCCTTTTATGGCCAGGTAACCAAATCCTCGGATGTAGGTGTTCCTGTGGATGTAGTCTTTCTAGACTTTAAGAAGGCCTTTGACACTGTCTCGCACCCCATTCTCATTCATAAATTAAGTGACTGTGGCATTGATGCCTACACAGTTGGATGGGTAAAATACTGGCTGATGGGGCATACCCAGAGAGTAGTGGTGGATGGGTTGTACTCAACCTGGTGAGATGTGAGCAGTGGGGTCCCCCAGAGCTCAGTCCTTGGGCCCGCACTGTTTAACATCTTCATCCGCGACTTGGACGAGAGGGTTGAAAGCACATTGTCCAATTTTGCTGATGGCATTAAGATATGGGGCAAGTTGGGCTCACTTGAAGGGAGAGAGAGACTGCAACTAGATTTAGACAGACTACAAAAGTGGGAAAATGAGAATAGGATGGGTTTCAACGTAGATAAATGCAGCATGCTGCACCTTGGGAAAAGGAATCCACAGCATACATACAGGCTATGGAGTTCCCCTCTTTAAAGCACAGAGGCGGAAAGGGATCTTGGAGTCATTGTTGACTCCAAGATGAACATGAGCCTTCAGTGCCAGACTGCAGCCAGCAAGGCCAGCCACACCTTGTCATGCATCCAAAGATGCATCTCAATCCGGTCCAGAGTAGTGATACTCCCCCTCTATGAGATACTGGTCAGACCTCAATTGGCCGCAATTTAAAAAGGATGTGGCCAGCCTGGAGAAAGTTCATAGGAGGGCCACCCATTTGGTGAGAGGGCAGCAGAACAGGCCCTGTGAGGAGAGACTAAGGGACCTGAACCTGTTCAGCCCTAGCAAGAGAAGGCTGAGGGGGGACCTGGTGGCTGCCTACAAACTCATCAGGGGAGATTATCAGCAAATAGGAAGAGCCTTATTCTCCCCAGAACCACCTGGGGTGATGAGGAACAATGGTAATAACCTGATGGAGAATAGGTTAGGTTAGAGATCAGGAGGCAACGTTTTAAAGTAAGGGCGGCCAGAATCTGGAACCAACTTCCTAGAGAAGTGATCCTCGCCGCTACCTTGAGTAAATTCAAAAAGAGGTTAGATGATCTCCTGTCTGGGCTCTTGTGAACCCAGAATTCATTCCTGCCTGTGGCAGGGTGTCAGGCTAGATGATCTGTTCAGATCCGTCCTGACCCTAGCTACTATGAAAGTATGATCTCACTCACCTCTCCTTCCATCCCTTCCTCTCACACCTACTCCAGATTTTTGCCTCCCTATGACTTCATGACTTGTCCAGCCTTATATATATATACATGAGTTAGTCTATGTCCCTGTGCAACTCCTGGTCTGAAGTAAACTCAGTCAACATAGGGTTCCTCTAAGAAAAGGCAACTGTTTTCTTATATTTTTCAAGCTTCTGATTTATGTTTTAAAAACATATTTAATATGTATGTAACATGTTCCAAAAATGCAAAGTAGAAATAGATGAAGTCAATCAAGGATGTTACAAGAGGCAACTCCATCCCCCCCAAATATTCCTTATTACTTGGAATTTATGAAATGTTCTTCTTGTTTATGACCTGAATAGGGCAGCAACTTGGTTACCAAAATAAAAAGCGGGGCGGGGGGGAACAGTTCATTACTGTAAACCCACACATGTTGACATTGCACTGTGCTGAACTTAAAGCTTTCACCCATTTCCTTTACACTGAAGTCAGCAGGCATTTGGATGAGAAATATTATTACAATCAACTAGAAAGAAATGCAGTATGCAATACTGTAACAACAGCCAATGCCAGGATGTCACAGAGCACTAAGGTGCCCTGCTCCCAAAGAGGGGAAAACTGCTGGGGAGGAAGCCCTAGCAGAAAATAAGCCTAGCTGTGGGTTGCCAGGGCAACCAGGGAAGGTCAGCTAATGAGAAGGGGCAGGGCCTGGCCCTTATAAACCCTAGGGGCTGGGACCATAGGTAGTTCCCTGCCAGCAGTCAGAGGGGCAGGAGCTCCTGGAGTTAAGAGGCGAGAACTGCAGGGACGCCTCAAGCAGAGTAAGGAAAGCAGCTCTGGAGGCTTAAGCAATGATGTTAAATTATAGCCAGGTGGCTTACGTTAAGTTATAGCCTAGTTTTGCATTGTTGTTGTTATGTTGTTACACCTGTGATTTGGGTGAGGCTATTAGGGGTTGGAGGAGGCCTCATAAAGGGACCCACAGTGGGGTGAGGGCACAGCGTACTCAAGGGGAACCCATAGCGGAGTATGAGGATCCCAGTGCCAGTGTGGGCGCAGCATAAGGGGTACACAGACCCGAGCCCCAGAGAGGGGGTGTTTATTGAGAAGCCCCAGGGCAGGCATGGCAAGCCCCAGAGAAGGGGTGTTACAGAGAAGCTCCCATGTGGGTGTGGTGACCCCCAGAAAGGGGGACAGCACTGCTAGGGAGCCCCAGAGAGGGGAGAGTTGACAGAGAAGGCCCTGAGAGAGGGCAGAATGCCCAGTGAGGGAGCGAAAGCCCCAGAGAAGTGGGGGGCAGTTACAGAGAAGCCACAATGTGGGTGTGGTGATACCTGGCGAGGGGGCAGCACTACTGGGGAAGGCCCTGAGACAGCAAAAGAGGGGGCCAGGGCGTAGATTGAGACATAGCCTCTATTCCATCGGCGAGGTGTGGACTGTGGTGTAGGGGGAGGAAACGGAGCCGCAGATATTCTGCCCCACCACTAGGGGGCGCTAAGGGCAGCCTCCTGCTAATTTATACTAATTAATTAATTAA
>JAGPOW010003395.1:32409929-32435624 GCA_030014935.1 Caiman crocodilus
GAGTACGACCCATCCACCACCACTCTCTGGGAGCGCCCCGCCAGCCAGTTCCTGACCCACTCAACCATGTAGGGGTCAATGCCACAGCTCCCCATCTTTCAAGAGTCTTCAAGAGGAGGTTAGATAGGGATCTAGGTGGGGTCATCTAGACCCAGCACTCTTTCCTGCCTATGCAGGGGGTCGGAGTCGATGATCTACTGAGGTCCCTTCCAGCCCTACTATCTATGAATCTACGCATAATGAAACAGATAAATGCTTAATGTAACATTTCTTACTAAAAATTCAGAAATTTTGATAGATAAGAATTACACAATTATGATGGAATAAAATAATCAGAGAACTGTTGCTTTGAACTCTTACTTGCCTATAGAAGAGGCATCACCAAAATAAAGGGTAATTCTGCAGAATGAAATAGCTGATCATCTATGTCTTGTTGACCCAAGAAAAACTGAAGAATATCAGTATGTTGAGAGTATCAGTTGGCTTGAGAGGTGCTATAGAGGACACTTTCTGGGTTGATTAATTATCAGGAACAAATTCAAATTGTGATTTCGTATGCATCTTCACTTGAAAATTAATCGTCACGTCTCAGCAGGTAATAAGTTAGACAAAGCATTTGTGTACAAATCAGCAAGAATCTGACAGGGATTTTGTCCCTCGACTAATTAAGATCATAGTGATGAGTTATTCCTAAAACTAATTAATCCAAAGAATGATCTAAGGATAAGACCCATTCATTTGAATCACACAAACTAAACAACTTTGTAGTCCATAATAAGTTCATTAACTAACGTCTAAGGAGTGTTTCACCTGAAGATCTCCCGGCACTTAAAAATTAATGAAAGTAAATGTAAACCCCCTATTTTACAGAATGTATGTATCCTATTTTACAGGTGGGAAAAGTGATCAAAATAGCTGGTAGTGTCAACATTTAAAAAAGTCCGAGTGTTAAATAAACTCTAAATATGTGGCTTGACACTGAAAGCCCTTGCTCCCCTACTTTATCTGTGGCAGATTAGGGTGGTATGTCTTACAGCTTTGTAAGGCAAGGATTTTTTAGGGGGGTTATCTTTTATTGGACCAACTGCATGTTTGACAGGAAGTTACGTGAGCTTTCAAATGCAAGCCTGGAGTTGAGTGACAGGGTTGATTGTGTAGTTTTAATGACAGGTTAGACATGGATTGGTATGGGATGGTTTGGATAGGGATAATCCTACCTCAGGTCGTGTGTTGGACTGTAAGACCTCCAGAGGTCCCTCCCAACCCTACTTTTCTACGATTTTTTTCCCCCCACAGGTGTTGAGCAACTGTTACCTCACTAATATCAGTGGAAGCTATATGTACTACTGTCTTTGAAAACCCACTTACATCATCCAGGGCCTGAATATGGACATAAGTGCCTAATTTTAGACACCCAAACTCGAAAACATATTTATCCGAAGTCACATGGGGAACACCAACTGCAGTTCACTGGACAGATGCATAGTTTACCAGTTCAGCTACACTCGTTTAAACTAAGGTATGAATTTAAGCCAGTTCAAGCTGATGCAAACCGAGAGAGCACTTATGGTGACCAAAAAGCAAACATGCCAATGTGGAATACTTATTATCACAGGCAATAATTGTTTTCTGTCAAAACTGGCAAACTGGCAGTTTCACAGAACTTGCTGTCCTATTACATCGAGTGATGCTTTCTAGGAGTTGTTCATCCCTGGTTGTTCAGAGGTATGTTGATTAGTTTGTATTTGAATCCACACATAGGTGGTCGGCAGTCTTCAGTAGCAGTATATACCAGCAGCTCTCAAGCTGAATGTCACAAGAACCTGCTAGGGCTGCTATGATGCCAGCACTATTGCCACCTTCAGGTAAAATTGCCCCCCACTCCTCTGTTTTCAGAAGGCACGTCAAAGCCTATAAAATGTATACAGCATCCTTGAGAGTCATTTACGGCACGCACCTCTTTTCAAATGCTTGTATCCATCTTTATACATCTGTAGTCATGACCTAGATTTTACATGACATAAGGCTGTTGCTTTTACTGTTAATTTAAGGATAGGGGCACTTGTTTTGATGGAAATATTACTGCCCTTAAACATTCATTGCAGATTTCCCAATGTTGCTGTTGCCGTTATAATTCTAGTCTTTGTCTGGTCTGATCCGCAGACTTCTGTGATAATGGCTTTTATGGGATTCAAGTTCACTTTTCAAGAGGCCATGCTTTAATGTGTACATCTTCGTATTTCACATTGTTAGGCGCACTCAGGGATATGATCTTGGTTTTTTTCTACACCAATCTCCATTTCATGAAATGCTGCTGTAGTGTCTAGTTTCTGTTAATTGGACAGATCCCACCAATAAAACCATGTCATCTTCAAAGTTGAACTTCCAAAATCTTCAAGTGCATTTGAGAAAATTGGCTCATTAAAAAGCTTGAAAAGGAAAAAAGAGAAGGGATGCTCTGGCTTCAACCAATACTAACCTATATTCCACAATTCCCTGCCAAAACAGAATTGATGGTGCCACTGTAGAGTGACTAGATGTCATTAATAATCCCTGAACTGATATTATGTTTTGTCATAATAATCCATAAAATTTCATGCCAAACATGATCAAAAGCTTTTTTGAAATCTATAAAGTTGTGATGCAGCTCCATTTGGGGAATCAATATACTTCTCAGTATTCTCAAATTACATATCTGTTTGGCTCTCTCACGGTCTCCTCTGTTTAATCATTAGTATGTCTTCTATCTGGTTTCAGTTTACCCAACAAGATGTGTCTCAGTATGTTATTCAAGTGACTGATCAAGCTTGTTGTGCTGCAATTACTGAATTCTTACAAGTTTTCTGTAATAGGTATAGCGATCTCTACTGATTTGAATATGGCTCAGGCCTGCGTACCATAAAGTGTTACGTATCCTATACAGAACATCAACCATGATCTCGCTTGCCTTATTTAAAAATTCATTAGGGATGTCATGACCATTACTGGGGCAAACATTTTCAAAATGAAGCTATTCAGATTTTTGGGAGCATGATCAAGATGAAAATTACTTCTGCCTTGAAAGCTGCTGGGTATTTTACTGTTATCCCTGACTAGGTGCAAGGCATTAGGAAACGAGCAGTATAATAAGATGCACCTCCAGGAGCTTTGACAATTACCTTTTCCTTCCTTTTATTTCGCTTGGCCCAAGGATCCTTTTTCTTAACAGGGTCGCTCTCTGTACACAGCCTTCCTAAGCAATGCACCAGGTTGCAATGAGTGCACCAGAGGCAGCAGTAGTGCCTCTGGTGGTCGTACTACATCTGTTCTCCTACTCCAGCTCACCAGCTGGGCCTTGCCCTCTCATCTGCCACACCTTGACGTATGAGTTAGGATACTATTTTAGGCGGCTGCCTTCAGAGACCTGGAATTTAGCTGTTTGTGCCTTGTTCTACCTTTCTCATCATTAGGCTGCCAGTCTGCCTAGTCCTCACATGCTAGCCTGAGCAGGGCTTTGTCTCTCCCTACCTCTGCCTTCCTACTTGAGCACCTTGCACTGTCTGGGCTTCCACCTGGCCTGCTAACACTGAGCTCCCTGGCCCTGTGAGGGCTTCAGTCCCTCCCAAGATTCAACCCGTCTTGCTTATACCAGTCCCCTTGCTCATGCTAGGTCCCCAGCCCATCCAAAACTTCAGCCTCTCTCCCTAGGTTTTAACAGGCGCTATCAGGTCCAGAAAATCCTTGAAAAACTTTATTTGGGCTTTGCCCCCTGGTGATATAGAGTACCTCTCCTCTGCCAAGCTCCTCATCCATGGCCTCGTCTTTCTATTTAAGCCACCCTAAACCTCATAGTTAACATAAACCCAAAAAAGAACCAAAACATATAACTTGTGACTCTCTCTATGTATCCCCTGAACTTATGGGGATATGGGTCAGAGTGCCCTCCTAGCCCTGTGCTTGAGCTTATATTGCCATGACTCCTTCCACCCTGGTCACCCGACCTGGCTCTCTGCAAACAATCCTAAATCTGCCTCAAAGGCTCTCAGTCCCATCATTAGCTGCTTAGTCCTTCAAGTCTGCTTTCTGCAGGCTGTTCCCTGACCTTGTTTTCTGCCACACTGCTCCTACTTCCTTCTAGTAGCAGGGGTAAAGGTTTTCAGCTGCAAAAAATGATAGTGATGTTTAGATTTGCTTTCTACAGAAGGAGCAAAAGAGAATACAAGGTAGAGTTGCTATCAAAAAGCTTTGCTTGGCTTGTTGAACATTGTTTATTCTGTCAGCACTGGAATGGCAGAAACTTTCCTTGAACTGTGAGAAGAAATGGGAATTGTATGTAGGCCCCTGGCACATGTTATATCTACAGCACAGTTTATATGTTGAATTGTATAAATAATGGCATAAGTTGCAATATGTTATATGCTCAGCCAATTTATGATGTCATAAAACAGAAAACCAGCAACAAAGATGTTATACACTTTAAACTAAAGGTGTGGCATGTATCTCAGACCCAGGGCTGCCCCAGGCTGATGCCAACAATCATGTATTAAAACACAAGGCTGATTTTGTTATTGAACCCAGGGCAGCCCCAGATCCTGTGCTTACCCTCAGCCCAGGAATCAACAGCACTGGATCCCAAAACAGTACTGGGACTGCTTTGTGCCCCATCTGGACACTCAGCTGACACGTAATGATGCATAATTGTTATTCTTTGCTGGGCATCTTTAATTTTTCAGAGGTATCATATATATGTACCTATTATATATATATATACATATATACCTATTATGTAGACACACACATATATTCATACCCATTTTATATATTCTCTCTTCCTCTCCTACACATATTCTCTCTCTCTATATATATATACATATATATATATATGGAGAAAGAGAGATGCTCATTTTGTGTATGTGTGTATGTTTTTATTTTTATACACACACATATGCTACCCATTTTATACAAACACCCCCCCCGAAGGAGCACCATTTTACATATAAAAGAATGTTCCTTCAGTTGCAAAATTATTTTCTCAAGTGATAATTGGGTAATATCCGAAACATAAGGGAAAACTTGGCTTTATAGTTGTTTTCTGGGTCAATTAATAGCTCATCTCTGGCCCAGCTGAGCATCAGGATAGAGCACGGGGCAACCCCAGAGTCTAGGCCACAGTTGCCCACTGCTCAGTCCATGGTATATATCAGTCCATTGGATCAAGCTGGGGGCAGTGCTGGTTTGACCTTGGTATTCATGTGTTTCAGATCTGAGGAACTGTATGTTCCATCCCAAATATCAGACATTGTGCCCTATACAGTCTAGGTACTGATTGGCTGAACAGCAGTCCTGCAGAAAAGGACCTGGGGGTTACAGCGGACAATAAGATGGATTCACTACAAGAAAGCTAACAGTATACTGGGCTGCATTGGCAGGAGTGTTGCCAGCAGATCGAGGGACGTGATTATTCTGCTCTATTCTATACTGGTGAGGCCACATCTGGAGTACTGTGTCCAGTTTTGGGCCCCCTAAGGATGTGAACAAGTTGGAGAGGGTCCAGCACCGGGCAATGAAAATGGTTAAGGGGTTGAGGAATAAGACTTCTGAGGAGAGGCTTAGGGAACTGGACATATTTAGTGTGGAGAAAAGAAGACTGAGAGGGGATTTGATAGCAGCCTTCAACTACCTGAAAGGTGGTTCGAAAGAGGATGGAGCTGGACTGTTCTCAGTGGTGGCAGATGACAGAACAAAGGGCAATGGTTTCAAGCTGCAGCAAGGGACGTTTAAGTTGGATTTTAGGAAAAAAATTCTCACTGAGAGGGTGGTGAAGCACAGGAACAGGTTAACTAGAGAAGCATCCTTGGAGGTTTCCAAGGCCTGGCTGGAATGATCTAGCTGGGGATTGGACCTGAGGTCTCTTCCAGTTTTAATTTTCTATGATTCTGTGAGTCTCTGTCATGGATATGAGTACATGTCTATGTCACGTATGGAAGATTTTTGGGAAGGGGCATGAAATTCCTCTGATCTGAATTTCACCATTATCCTAATGTCTGCTAGGGGGAGAGAAAAAAGAACAATTAAAAGAAAAAAGAACAATTAGAGGAGAGAGAACAATTAAAAGACCAGCAAGTGTTTACTTGTCAGGTTCTTTGCTTTGTTTCAGACAAGCATTCTTATTAATAAACAAAAACAACAAATCCGATTATATTAGCATTTTATCAGGGATTTAGTAAATTAGAAAAGGGTGGCAAAAAGCAGTCCAAATAACAGTAATTTTCCAGGCTTGCTAGGCAAGCGTTTAAGGCATGAGGGGTGGCTGCCCTCCAGCGGTAAGTTTCAGAACTAAGCGAACTTCTTTAAGTGCCAGAAGCTGTTGCACCTTGCAAGGGCTTTGGGGGGACTTGCACCTTTTCTAGCCAAGGACAGGGCCGGACACAGGCATGGGCAAACCAGGTGGCTGCCCAGTGCCTGGACAGAAAGGGGGCACAGAAATGAAACAAAATGCAACAAAAAAGTCATTATCTCTGGCAATACTAAAAGTTTGCCCGGGGCTGTCAGGAGTCTAGGTACAACCCTGGCTAAGCGCCATACCATGTCCTGCTGTGGGAAATAGCAACCAGGTGTGCCTCACCATGGGATCCCACAAATGCGCATATTTTTTTGCCAACGTGATACTTCCCAATGGCATTCAGCTCCCTGGAGGACCATTGGCCTTTCATCTCCCAGCTGAACTGAATGGTTTCTGAACTTACCCTGCCTCCGGGCCACCCACCCCTGTTGGGTGCAGCCAAGCCCTTCACTTTCTCCCTTATCCCGCTCCCTCGTTGCCTTTGGTCTTGCCTGTGGCCTCTCTCTTTCCCCAGGGGCTGCCTGTTTCCCTGCTCCTTTCAAGGCTTCAGACTCCCCTTTTTCACCCCAGCTCCCAGCACAGACTCTACTCTGGGCTCCACCCCAGGCCCTGCCATTCCAGGACAGCCTCGCTCATATCTTCCTGGCTCCCTGCTCTTTTGGGTTTGCTAACTGCCCTTCCCTTTTTCCCCTAACTACTTACATCCCTGTCCTTTCTTTCTTGGGCCGCTTTCTCCCAGCCCACACATTAAGTTCATCCCCTCGAATTCCCCAGCGTTTCTCCAGGGAATTCAATTCCCTCCAAGGCTGCCAATTAGCCAAATCCACATTGCATTTTTGATCCCGATTCCTGATTTTTGGGTGACTTCAGGCTGGGTCAAGGCTCCCGGCTCCTTGTGGAAGGTTGGTGCCCCTGGTTGGTTGGTGCCCGGTTGGTGCCCCTGGTTAAGTATACACCGTGGCATTTGGGAAAACATTTTTTTTGTCCAACTCAGAGTCCAGGAGGTGGCTCTGTTCAGCTGCAGCCTGGCCCCCAGGGGGGTCTCACTTTAAGGTTGCTCTTTCCTAATGGCAGCCAAGCAACTCAAATTATGTTTAGTCCTTTATGATGTCACTGAAGCACTAGCTATAAAAGCGAGGTGCACAGGAAATGCTGTGCTGTCTCTGACTGGCTGGTGTACATAAACCTGCTCAGATCAGAAAAGCGTATTGGAAAGTCGAAATGATTCTTCCTGGGGTGCTTGCCTTTTGAAGACAAGCTTCTCTCAGGTGTAGCTTTGTTGATTTATTTCAATCTTGATTGATTTTAATATCGATTTGCGGTGTCCAATGTATCAGTACTAGAGACCAGCCGCATTACTTCACTCATCGCTGCTTCATCTCCATTGTAATGGATGGAAAGAAGAAACTGCGGAGAAGTCCAAGGCTGTCATCAACAGCCCTTCATGGACTCGAAGCTGACAGTGAGACGAGTGATAATCCAAAGGGACCGGCAATGTCAGGCTTCCCGACAAACAGGTACAGCGACATTTGGGGGGGTTTTGGCTTGGACTTTTTTTTTTACTGGTGTAAGGCCGCTTAAAGAATGCCATGCGCATGACTACAGCTCGACTGAGGAGGTCATAGCAACAATCAGAAAGAAATACCGCATTCCTCAGCTTTGAAAAATAATTTGGGGGCTGAGGAGAGGATCCTGTTCCTAGGGAGAGGTTAAGGTGGGAATTGTACTTCCAAACTGGCCCCAAAAGGGGAGCTGTTCGTTGAAGCTGTGGTCTAGGGGCCATGAGGCCCCCCTGGAAGGCATGCCAGCGGGCGAGGGCTAAGAAGCTGATCTGGGGTAGAGGGGAAGGAAGGAGTGGGAGGCTGCAAAAATAAATTGGGATAAAGTGTGGGGGGAACCCTTATTACTGGACAAGCTGTTGGACTGTCAGAGAAGCTCAACCCAATTCAGCTGCAGGGCAAGGACTTGGTGCGGAGAGCAGAGCCCTGCCCAGTAAGTTAGCATCTTTCCCCCTGGATTGGAAATTGTCTCGGCTGCTCCAGAGGCTGCGGAATGCACTGAGTCCATACCTGGCCCCCAGATATACTGATGTGTTCAACCTCCTCCAGCCTGGAGAGGCTGGCTTCGCTGTTTCCAATTGATAGCAAGGCTGGCTGGCTAATTCTCTAAAGAGAGATCGGTGGGGGCTAGCTTGCCTTCACATCCAGCCAGCCTGGCTCCCTTCAGTGCTGCTGCAGCTCTTCCCTTGATAAACACCTCTGCACTCCTGCCTGCAGGCAACCCCGTTAGCACCCTAAGGGCAGGGCAAGGCTGGGTAGGAGATACCAATAGCAAAATACAACTATGCTACCACCAAACAGGTCCTCATACAAATATGAAGAGAGGATCTGCTTTGTAAAAGCCAGCTGTTCATTTTTTATCCGTAATTGCTGCCCACCTTGCGGCACACTCTTTTACTTCCCAAGGCTTGTATAGCCACATACTTGCCACGGTGACTTCACAATCTGAATGTCCCTTCTTCCTTTGACTAATGTAACTCAAGTCACAAGTATCTTCTGTTTATCTTTCCTCGAGCAGGTATTTATATTCACAGACTGTACTTGGTAGTCATTCTACTGAATCTACTCTTACTGGATCCAGCCAAGGGCTTACAAACCCAAGTGAGAAAGGCCAGACAAGTGATAGTAAGTTGAACCTGCAAACAATGCTTTGTGTCTTTTTGTAAAGGCTTTGGGGATGAGAATGTAAATATTCCTGTCATTGCTCCCAGCTAAAGGGAAATGTTTATCTTCCCTTAGAAAAAATGGGCAAAATGCATGTTTTTCTAATCACATCAATAAAGACTATAATGTAAGGCAGAAGTGAGTGTACATTTGACAGCAGCCTAGAAATATTAACTCCCTTCCAAAAATGGATATAGGTGTAGTTGTGCCACCCTTATCCATACCTGTAGAAAGGCAGGGAGGTTTAGAAGACTGGACCCTGTGTTTGCATTTCAGCATGCATCTTAGCATGATGGTGTTTCCTGAAGGTACTGTACAAGGATCTAGCACAACCGTAGCAGATAGAATAAAGGGAATATTCTACCAAGGCATATTTTTGGACGGATCAAAACTTCAGTGGAGCACCTCCTGGCTTTGGTTTCCCTAATGGTTTCAATCACACTGTCTAAAAATTTTTTGCTGGGCTTTGCTTTCTCTTAGTGTTCCTCCTCTAATGCCTGAAACAGCCCCTAAGCAAGCTGGCTACCAGACCTTTGTCTCCTCTTGTAGAGCTTCTTGTACATCTGCACAAGACCTTCAGTGAAGAGAAGCACCTAGTACTAAATTACTAGCCCGTGCACTTTGGACAAAAGCCCTATGCCACTGCTAGCAGCCTGTAGAATATGGTACTATCAGAAAGCATTTTGTTTGTCAATCTACTTACCTGTAACAGTAGAAAAAGAATAAGAAGAAAACACATGAGATGCAAGTGCTTAACTTGAGGCAATCAAACTCATATTTTTGCTCCTAAATAAGTGGCCTAGTTTTCAGAAGGATTGGGCTCTAGCAGCTTTCATCAAACCACTAAGTATAGATATAGCAATATTTTGGATACTGGAAGCATATGGACTCTGTTTGACTGTCTAGAGTTAAACTGAAATTGGGCACGAGAGGGAAGACAAATTGCCTGCCTAAATGATGTGATGTTTCTTTGACAGGTGAGGTGTTCACCAGAATGTCATACTTGGCAATGGAGAACAGCCGCCATATTGCACCAGCAAATGAATCTCGGCCATCCCGAAAAAGCGTGCTAAGTATGTAGGGTAGACATCTGCTTCTTTTAATGTAGACTGCTGGTTCTTTATAGCTGTGACATGAGGGTGGGTGCCCACAAATCTACTTTAAAGATATTTGGCCTGAGCTGCTGAACTGGAGTTGAAGCACTGCACATGATCGCATCGATGCAGCTGGCAGCATTGCATAATTTCACTGGCAAGAAATATGGATGTACTTCTTAAAATTTCACCTATCTGCTTATATATTTTCAAAAACCAACTTAAGTATATCTAGGGTGAAGGTCCTCATCCACAGCCTGCTGAAGGCAATGAGAATCTCTTCCTATTGGTTTCTGTGGGCTTTGAATTGGGTCTATAGTCTGGATACAGTACCTCTTCTTGTTCACATTCCTTCCACCATTTGCTAAACCTAGTTGTACATTATCTTAAATGAGCTTGTGAGTGATCCAGAGCAAGAACTGCCTGTTGGTATATATTCAGAGAGTGTAGTGAGCGTAACTGAGGCTCAACTCTACCACAGTCTCTGAGGCCTAATACAAGGTACACCAATGACAATGATGAATTACAGCAATGCGAATAGCAACATTATCTTATGGTTATGTCTAGGGACTTTTTCATATCCATTTAGTTGTCAGAAGAGGTATGCTGAATTAAGGTCAAAACAGGTGCCAGTTCCAGAAAAAGACTGTTTCCTGGATAAGGTTAGGACTCACTTCCTTCCAGACAATTGGCTTGATGGACAAAGTAACCTACATGAACAATAGCCTCTCCAGTCGTACCCTTCTCCTGAAGCATGGCTGTACCTATAGTTCCTTCCGTTGGCTCCCTTAGAGTCTCTTGAGAGTATTCCTACCTCCCTTCCCTCCAGGGTGCTTGTACACAGTAGCCGCAGTGAGTAGGTGAGACTCAGCCAGCTTTTCCCTGGAGGCTGCTGAAGCTGCCAACCTGGTGTTTCCATCGGAGTAGCACAGACTGCTTGTTACACAATTTCTCCCCCCCTACCCCCATCTGAAATAAATAGAAATGACTCCACAGCTCTTGTAAAACACCCATAAAATCATATTTTTATTTGAGTGTTTTACAAACTTTTCCCCAGAACTATTAACCAGCCACCACGTGCAGGAGCACATCAGCCATTTGACACAGACTGACTAGAAACAAAAGTGAAGCCATCTAGCTTGTTCTTATTATTCGGGCTGAAGGAAATGTATGAAAGCAAACACATCACACATGTGCCAAGAAGTGTTATGGGAGTTGCATATAAAAAGGAATGTTTTCATGTCTGTATTTAATACCCCTAAAGACCACTATCTACTGGCGCACAAGAATACTAGCTTCAATACATTATTCAGTGTGTAGGTTCAATAGAATCGCTTTTTAACCTGGCAGTGTTCTTTTGATGTAAAAGGTGGGTTTTTTACACATCTGGAACTGGTGTTTTCTATTCACAGATAAATGCAGGACAGGTTACTCTACCTTTTTAATACATTTTATTGAAAACAGAAAAGAAGGCCTTTATGAGCCTGAATATTACCACACATAGTGCACATTGTAGATGACAAGGAAAGCACAGAGCCCATTCAAATGGCTTGTCATAAGCATGTGAAATAAACAATAATAATGAAGTTAGCTCAGATGAATTCCAAGCAGTTTAAAAATAGGAATGAACAAAGTGAAAGGGAAAGAATATGAAAATAAAATAAAAGCAAATATTATATAACCAGAGTTGCTGAAGTCTGGTACCTAAAAAGCTTTACTTTCTAGCTTGATCAGAACTGCCAGTGCACAACCTTTCTAAAAAAAACAGACCTATATTTAGGATCTCAAATATGAATCTAGATGCCTTACTTTAGGCACTGATAATTGAAAATTTGGACTTCAGTGCTTGAGAGGGTAGTACCAGAGAGAGAAACATGAGTCCCATGTGCACAAGGCCAGTTTGTTAGCTAGCATAAAACTGGCATACCTACAGGTCAGTCAGCCCAACTCAGCTGATTCACATCCGCAGACAAACTAAGCACGAGCCTTCAACGAAAGCAAGAAACCATGAGCTTCTCTGTCCTCAGGGATCAGAAATGAGCATGCTGGCCCAGGTGGTACTGATTCCAAGACTGTGCAGACTCTTCATAAATAAAAGCAAATACTTAGTATCAGAGATGAGCCTTAACCAAAGCTCTGGGTCTGAGCACCTGTTTGTGATGTTTATAGTCTTGGTCCAGGTCAGCATCTTTGGGTTATGTGTAGTTTTACCTCTTTAACTGCTGTATGAACAAAACTAATATATGATTTGTTAAACAAATGGCAACGGCAACTATAGTGTTTGTTGCGTTTGGTGGGGAGGATTCACATTCCCTCTACTTTATAACATATTCTCCCCATAAGTCCTTGAAATAATATACAATCTGGTAAATTCTGTACACCCAGTTCATTGTGCATGTTACGTTGGGAAGGTTAACATCCTCATTCTCTTTTGGGCAGGTACCATATCTTCACATTTTCTGTAAAGAGTGTGGCACATATTTGGCATTATTTTAATACTTATGATCGTAATAATAATAACAATAGGAATAATAACAACAGTTCACTTTTTAATATAAAAAGTTGTAAAACCCACCTTCCCACCATATATGCCTATGTGACCCTGAGACTGGAACCTTTGTTGCAGCCAAAATAATAGTGTGGGGAAGCCCTAGGTATGCATTTCTGTGATGTTCCATTGATGGAATTAGGAAGTCGTGTCTGTAGAGAGGTCTCTGCATCAAGAGGCTGATCCAGCGCCTCCATAAGTCGATGGAATGACTCCCATGGGTTCGGAAGGCTCTAAGAGCTGTGCTTGCTTTCACAGGAATTATATTGAACATACCATGCCTCCTGCTAATGGCCTTCGTCTCACTCCCAAGGTATTTGGTAAAGGCTTGCATCTCCTCAGTGTAAGTAAGCGGATAAAATTCTTTGCAAGAGTATATTGGGGATGAAACTGGATCTTTGTGAGTCAAAACTGGAAACAGGGCAAGAATGACTGCACCTTAATCAGTGGTTGGGCTGGGTCAGAGATCAGTAGCCCCTGGTTCACATCTGGCACATGCTTATATTGGTGTTGAGATAGCATCTGTGCAGTTCTTTCATTGCTACTTACGAAAGCCAGCATTTACAAAGTCTTGTGCAGTCTTGCTACCCAGAACCTGCCACTGGCTTAAATCCCGCACCTGCCCACATCCTGAGTAAATGAGCTCTACATGCAAGAGGGCTACCAGGCTAGGGGTACAGCATCCACGGTTACTGTCACAGCCTCTGGACTATGGGAAGTGGTGCTGCTATGCAGTTTGATCAGTGGCTTCACTTCATCACAGATCCAGCAACCACCTACCCCTCTTTTGTCTGTCACCTGTTCATCCTATTCCTAATAAATTCCCTGTGCTGTGGGTGAGGGCACCCAGCACCTTCCATGGGACACAGCATGTATGGCCCCTGAAACTCATTCACCCTAATCCGGAGCAAAACCTAATCCAGTGTTAGTGCATGTTGGATAGTATAAATATAAGCCTTCAGTGATGAGGGGGAAAGAATATGTCCCAAGTTAAGTAAACATCTCGTTAGAACAAAATTGCATGGAGGAATATGAGTACTCTGATTAGATCTATGTGAGTCACTGATTTTTTTCAGCTCGCTGCCTGAACTGGGAAAAGAAATTCAATTTGTGCTGCCCTAAAGTAAAAATATGTTTTTCTCCTCGGTGAAATGGGAAACAGAGAACAATGCTCAGTTAACTGAAATGTGTCATTTAGTTGTCTCAGGTGTTTTTTTTTTAAACCCCTTTAAAAAAAATTAAACTTAGGCAAATGTCAAAATAAAACATTGAAGAGTTTTGTTTAAAACAGTGTTGAAACAAAAGGCCCTCTTCAGATGTTTGTTTTTTCTGCTGAAGGAATTCATTAATAGTTTTGGTGGGTGCAAGCCCACGGTTTTCACCAAATAAGTGAATTGCCCAAAATTGCTACCCTGCTCTACCTGTGTTTTTTCTTAATTAGAGAACTAATCACCCTGCAGAATGTCAAGATGATTTTCAAGATACTGTTATTGCTGATCCCAATCATTTCAGGTGTGTGTTCATAGAAAAGCATCTTGGGTAAGATCTGTCTGGGCAAACTTGATTCTGCCCCAGTGCAAGAGGTTGGACTAAATGATCCCTTATCCAGCTCTACATTGCTCTGAGCCTGTCTGTTCAGGGGACATGCGAAGGGCTGAACTCTGGCACACTGACTTATATTCAAGTTAAGGACCCTTCGGGCTAGAAGCCACTTTACTATTTTGTTTATTTCTTTTTGACAAATTGCTTAGAGCAGCACCTTAGTATCCAAGTGTCTCCCAAATATTTTCATGCGCAAATAATGATGACTATCACTCTTTCTCTTTGCCCTACCAGCTTGTTGCAATAAATAGCTTGATAACTTTACAGGTTTGGGAGGGTCAATTGGGTGTTTTTGTGAGAGTGGCATATCACGCTTTTTGTCTGTATAGGTGTATGTGGGTGAGAAGAACTCCTTTACAGAGAGCTAAGTTTGGTGCTGAATGCTACGAGGCCTGGGGACTTTCTTATCGCCTGTAGGAGAGAGTTCAAGAGCCAGCTCCTATGCTAGTTCTGCCTCCTGCATTCAGGGACTTCCCATCGAGCTGTTCAGCAGCTGCATTGCTTGGGAGGAATGTTGTGGGAGGTTTGTGCATGAAAATGGACACAATCAGACCTAATCAAAGCCGGTCCTGTAGCCAGCTTTGCATACCAGGAAAGAGACCTTGAACTGAACTCTGTGTTTTAACACAGCCAATGCAGGGAGTGGGGAATGCAGGTGGTATGCCCCCAGCAACAGGTGCTGCCTAACATACTGGCTGCTGCATTCTGTGGCAACCAGAGCTGTCGAAGTATGGGGCATCATTCCTAGATTTCATGCGTTGCAGTTATCCCTGAAGTTCATGAATGTGTGCAGTGGACCCTGGTCAAACTCAGATAGGCTGTGGATGTGGTTTTTGGGCAGCAGTGTGCACCCTAGGCTTCCCAGCTTTGTGGATCATGTTCTTATTTGGGCCAAGGTGATGGCTAGACATGTTAGTAAAGCATTTCTCTTGTACGTGTCTTCTGCAGCGGGGTTTTACTGCTTTGACTGGTTCTCATCCTGGAGACTAAGAGAAGAGGTAAGTGCCCCTTGGCCAGGAAAGCAAACTCAGAGGGCCTCGAATGAGAAGCAGGTATAGCAGCTGCCTTCTGAGACACAGTCGTGACCTGCAGCCCCAGTAGCACCCTCATGCAGTCACCAAACCTCGGACTGCCCACCAGCTCCAGGGGGATTTTCACCTGCGGATGGACAAATCCTGGCGTGAAGGTTTGGCCTCTTCTGTACAATAGGAACAACTTGTGTCAGTCCAGGCCACAAGTGAAGCCTGAGCACATCACAGGGGAGCAAGAAAATATCATGGCAGCTCTCCATTAAAGTAAACCTTTTTTCAGGTCTTTGCTTCTTTGTTTAAAATCTGAACGATTTTAAATAAAGAAGCAAAGATTTTATTGGGGCATTTCCTGTTGGCTGTTGGGGCCATTTACCCGAGCCTCTGTTGAAGACTGTTATGGCTGCTGTAAATCATCTATTTAGGCAAACCACCCTTAACTGGCCCTCAGATGGCATAAGCCAATGTGACTCCACAATGGAGCTGTGTCAGTGTACACCAGGAGATGTTTTGCAAGCAATGATCCTGTTTGTGGGACCAGATCCTGAGGTCCTTAGGTACATATCTTACTGAGGTCAGCAGGAGCTTTGATGTCTTTCTTCCTGAGGGATTTAGAGTAGTCACAATGACCACTGCTTGAGTTAAAAGCCTTCAACTCCTCGCTACAGAAAATGCGCAGCCTACAGGTTGTGACTACTTAGACAAAACTCCTGCAAACAAGATTTTATTTCATTTTAAAAACGACTCAGTGGAAAACCTTTGGGTCCTCAGTGTTGAAAGCTTGAATGAAAAGCAGAATACTCGGCCGGAAAGCCAGAGCTTCATTCTCATCTTTCTAGTAGGTTTCAAATGAGGTAGAGCATATTGCTGGTGATAGTTCAGTGTCTTTAATAAACCTCTGCATTGCTGCTTTGTTTTTTTTATTAAAGTACTCAGCTCTTAACTCAGAAGGCATGACTGGCAGATCCTTAATCAGACCAGATTTTTGTACCTATCAGACTTAATCAGATCAGATTTAAGGAATTCAATCTAATATGAACCCAGAGGGATTGCTCAGTATCTTTAGCACATCACAAGCCCTCAGTGAACTGATGGAGGTCAGCTGGGAGAGCCTTATGGGTTATTACTTTCAGAAAGAGTTTAAACTTGAAACAGCGTTTTGCCTGTCCCCACAGTCCTCTGAGTTGGAGTAGTCTGTATCCTAGGTTGGACATGCCACTATTCCAAAAAGTTTTTAATCATAGCTTGGGAGGAAATGGCAAAGACAAAAACTAATGTTGTGAGTGTATGTTATCTTTGGGTTTTACTTTCTTCTAGGGAATGTCTTTTTCTTTGTTCCCAACCCAATTCAGGCAGCTGGGGTCTGAAAGCAGATCAACAAAACTGGCCCATCACACAGTTTATATCACTGCCAATCCTGTTGGGCCACAGTCTGGTTTTCCTACCTTGAGTTTCTGAGGCACCCCATAAGCTCTGCTAGTGGCAAACGTACTTTGCTGCTTTTCCCTTACAGGAGATGTCACAGCTGCATGGAGCAGAAATGAAGTCATATTGGTAAGAGAGATGATTTTAGGATGTATTGATCCACTGCCTCAGTAGAGTTTTCAGTATATCTGGGCCTACTGTAATGTATTGGTTAAATTAATGATAGCGTATCTCCCTCTAGTAGCTAACCCTGCTTGAGAGAGACAGCTGATTTAACAGATATACTCCTTTAAAGCAACTTGCCCAGCTGCAGGTCCTGAGACACATCCCTACTGGTGACAAAAGTGTCCCCACACAGCTTCAGGTTCATGGCTGCACTCCAGTGCAAATGACAGCAGAGCTTCTGCACCAGAGAGGCAGCATTGCAGCTGCTACACACAAAAGCTCACTCAGCTAAAAGTACTGGAGATGGGGAGAGTTTGCCCACCCAAATAAATGAGAGAGAGACATGGGTGTCAGTGTTGGCTGACATCATAGGGCAAGTCTGCCCTGCCTGCATGCCAAGCCTGTCCATGGCAGGCTCCGGCCCATGATCAGAACCACATTAACCTATCTATACTGCCTAATTTCCAATCTCTGGCCCAGGCTGAGTGGGGTGAGGGGATAGAGAGTGCTTCCCAGCTTCTGGGTTTACCACGGAAGCCGTGTAGACGGCTTATTTTTTCTGCCCTTATTTTCTGCCTTTATTTTTACTGAGCTGTGAGTGCAGCAGGTTGGCACCAGGGACTAAGCAGCTGGATAGACCTAATAATGTTTGCTTATCTACTGTTTTAAGGAAGTCCTACGTCTTATTAAAGGAGCAATTCAATGAAATTGAAAACCTTAAGAAGGAGATGGATCTTCTGCGTGCAGAGCTAGACAATGTGAAGAATGGCATTCTGCATTCAGTTAAACAAATCCTGGAGGAGAATGGCATCCCGGTGGACAATAAAGATGTAAGAGGAGAGAATGTTATCATTAGAGTTTTCTATAGCTTTTCTCATTCTCTCCACCGCTTTCTATTAGACTCTTCATATTATGCTCTGTTAATGGTCCCTAGGGGCCTGCATATTAGAAATGGGATTTTCAAAACACTCATCATTACCTAATACGATGTGCACTGCTATCAATGGGAGGTTGACTATTAACTGTTTTCTCAGTACTGTGTGCCCTGATGACTATTATGACTATTATGACTTTGACATTTTGGGCATTTGTGTGTATCGAAATGTCTCCTGGTATGTAGTGTTTTGATGTTACTATGTGGGTAGCACCAGGCAAAAGAAATAGGATTGAGTCTTCTTTTTCCTGAAAAAGTGTCATCTTCTGGAGCCCCACAGGCCTTCTGGTGCTGTTGGAGAAGCTGCCAAAGCCGCAGTTGAAGGAATGGTGTGTCCCTTACACAATAGCTGGGAGACACTGTAGGGGAGTCATTAAGGTACTGGTTTAAGAGGGAAGAAAGCTGTATTTAGTTCCTCAACCTACCTGTGACCTATGTTCTTAAGCAAGTTACTTCATTTGTCTATGCATTTAATGTCTCACCTGTAAAACTGGAATGATAATGTCTAGCCTTCTTTACCAAGATCACTTTTTACCACGTGATTTCGGTGTCTCAAATGGAGATGCTATACAAGAGCCTATTAAAATGCTAAAGGACTTGGTTTGGGTTTTTTTTGTTAATATGATCCTTCTTTCATAGCACATTTTTAATAGGGGTGGATGGGTGAAAAAAAACTTAAATGGACTGTTGGGCCATTCTATCAATGTGAGAAGTTTATTGATGAAGCGACAAAGCAAGATTAATTGCTGAGGAAAAACATAGTCTTATGGGATGTGTCTTGACTGCCATGAAGCAAAGCTGTCCAGGCTCATGGTTTCCACAGAAAGGGTCCTCCAAACAGTCCATCAGGTGTCACATTTGAATTTGACAAATTCCCCTGCAGTCTACACCTACTTTTCATAGACGGCTGGTAAATCTTCATATTCTAATAAATGATCCCTGATTGGTTTTATTTAAATGTCTGTGGTTTACTGACATACAAAAAAACTAGAACTCTTGGTTCCAAAATGATATCTTTTACTAGACCAACTGGAAAATCACAAGCAAACTGTCCTTTTCTGCAAGCTTTTGGGATCAAAGTCCCTTTGTCAGGCTCTGGGACAAGTATAGACGGTGCAAGATGGTAAAAAGTCCCCATAGGTAGAAAATAAATTAATTTTTGCACAGGGGGAGCTGGAGATGGAAGGTTGTCCCTTTGGGTCCATGAGAGTGTTTTTGTGACCTGTGCTAGGTAGCTCTTTGATGTGTACATCAGGTAGAAGTCCATCCCTGGAGGTGTCAGATGGCAGGGAAAAAATAAAATCATCCTTCTTGTTCTGCAATGAAGTTTAAAATCCAAAATCAGCTAAAATTTGGCATCTTCCATGTTTCAGGGGTACTTGGTAGCCATGGTGGTCTTAGACAAAAAGGCATACAAAAAACTAGAACTCTTGGTTCCAAAATGATACCTTTTATTAGACCAACTAGAAAATCACAAGCAAATTATCCTATTCCTTTAATTCACTGAAACTTTCAGAACTGGATTAAACCAGATCTTTTGTGGACCAGAAAAATGCCAATTAGTTAAAATTTATATCCTTAAGAAAGCAAAAAGGACCAAAAGAGAAACTTTCTTATTTCCTTTTCCTTCCCATTTGCACTAATTTGCTACCTCTGCACATTAGTTTATGGTCTGATAAGTCTGGTTTGTTCTTGCAACTTATTTAACCATTTTAACACAATACATTTATTATAGCAAAGTAACATACAGTGACTACATCAGTCACTACTTACAGTCCTTTCTTATAGCGCCTAATGTTTGCACGTGTTAACCAAGAAGCTGCTGCTCATTTTGAAATGTAAACGTAGCCCTCTGCTTTCTTATGTCACATCAGCCTGTTTAAGCAGTTCGGCATCCTTCGCCTGCTACAGCTCTGTTGTGTAGCTCCAGAATCAGTTAAAGGGCTCACATGTGTGATGACTGTGCTAGGTCTTTGCCAAAACCTTCCTTTTGACTTTGGGTTGCTTAGACTTAAAAACCATTTTCAAAACGACCTTTGACCAAGCCACTTTGCAGAGGAATTAATGAGATTACTTTTGGCAGACAAGGTTCTTTGGGTAGATGGGGTGTCTTTTATTAAACCAACTGAGTACGTGGAACAAGTGTTCTTTGCAAGCTTTCGGGCACAAACACCCTTCTTCAGCCATAAGGAAAGTCTGCTGGTGTTTTGCATGCTCTCCTGGGTGGAATAGAGGCCAATATGCGACATGCAGGTTTGTGAAAATACAAACGCTTGGCAGTGAGGAAGCCAATCGGAGGCAATGGGGGACAATAGGAGTGAGATGGGTAGGTGTGGGGGGAAAGGAGGAATGTTGACCTGGTGCTAGAATGTAGCTGGTAAAATGTAGGGAGGTTACCTGGGTGGAGGTTGTAGCTGTGTTGGCCTAAGGACACAGGCAGACAAGGTTCTCTAGAATCTGATATCTTTTATTAGACCAAAATAGTTGGAAAGCAATTATTAAGCAAGCTTTCAGGTTCAAAAACCCTTCGTCAGGCTAAGGAAGTTTCACTAGTTGGTGTGTGCTCTTCCTGGATGGACTGAAAAGTAAAGAAGCCAGCGGCTGGGCTGGTGTGCATACAAGACAGGTAGTCAGTGAAGGTGTAGGTTGAAGAGTCAGTGGGTGAGAGACAGGCTGGGGAGGAGGGAAGAGAGAGAAGCGGGATGAATAATGGAGAGATATCTGGAGAGTCAGATGTCAGGCAGGTTATAATGTCATAAATCCAATGTCTATATTTAGTCCATGTTTTTAGTGTCCAGGAGGTTGATGAAGTGGAGTTCATAGGCTCATCTCTGGGAAGTGTTTTGTAAATTTCCTTTGAGGATCAGGACTGAAAAATTGGAGAGAGAGTGGTTTTCTTGTGAGAAATGTGCTCCCGCCGGTAATTGGGTGTTCCTGTCTTTGATCGATTTCCGGTGTGCGTTCTGAGAAGTTACCTGGGGTTGTCAGATGCCAGACAGATTATAATGTGCCATAAATCCAATGTCTACATTTCTTCCATGATTTTTTGTACCCAGTAAACTTATGAAGTGAAGTTTGTAGGCTCACCTATGAAAGGTGTTACAGAGAGGACAGATATTTCAGCTGTGGTAAGTGTGTGCCTGGAGAGATTATCTTTGGAACCTGTTGGTGCCTCTTCTAAGTTGCCTATCTGTCTCACGGCTGAGCAGTGAGAAATGCTTCTCCCCGTTCCCAGATGGTGCTGCCTAGGTACTGCTCTGGTTGGCTGGAGAATGGGTCAGCGATGTGGAAACCAAGGGCAGGGCTCTGGGGTAGCAGTGCAGGACTTTACAGTTAGGTCCCTCAGCTCAGCCTCTGCAGTCTGTGACAGTTTCTGGGAATTTACCAGCACGCAATTTAGCTCATTTTCTGATAGATACCTCATATTTCACTTTCTCTATGTTATGACACATTATATATTAAATTGCTCACATGTGAGTGTGGTTTGTAAATCTCTTTCCTTTCATTAACTTATGCTTTCTTTTTTCCCCCAGCGTATGCTAGAGATGATAAAGTCACAACTTAAGAAGATTTATGAGGATGATGTTCAGATGCCTGACTGGGCCCAGAAAACAATAGGTAAAGCTGGACCAAGTCCAATACTAATGGCATTCTGGTGTTATATAGGACTTTTACAAAAGTAAGTGTTAAGACCCTTGTTTTGCCAATCAGAGAAGCTAAGCACAGAGAGGTTACATGACCTGCATTTGGTCAAACAGGAAGTCAGAGGTGGAGTCAGCCTCTGGTACCAGTGGTGTAAGCTTTTACAAATACAGTATTAGGGACATTTGTTTCCTGTGCAACAGCTTTCCTGAAGCTATCCTGTGCACTTAGCTACAGGTTCATGGAGAGATCTTGGTTTTCTTTACAAGTATGACATAATAGATATCTTTCTGTCATTTATCCCATGTTATGTCAGAGTGCATTGGGACATCCTCCCCATCCCACTGTTACAGGGATGTAGCCAGAAGATATTGTATCTACTGTTTTCTTCAGGTACTTAAATGGCAAACATGGGATAGAAAAATGGATGGTCTCCAGGTAGCATTATGCAGACCTTGTAACCCATTGCTTAACACTGTCTGAGGTCTCTGTTTTAATTTCAGGTGCTACCATTGATGCAAGCAGAACATCTAAGAGTTATGAACTCAGGAACGAAGACGACAGTTGGTTTACATTATTATTCTTGTCTTTTGCAAATCCTCCAGATACTATTTTACAGGTATAGCCCTCATCTGCTTTGTGGATTGTCTTGTACTGCTTTAGATTTAGAGAGCTTCCTTCAGCTCTCTTCTCAAGAGCTGCTTCAGTGAAGGACCGACCTATGCTTACTTTAGCAAGTTAATTAAGGTTAAGTTGAGGTACAGTCATGGAATGGAAGAGAGGAATTTAGAGTCCAGTCCAAAGCCCACAGAAGCCAATGGGATTCTTCTCCTGCTTGTTAATGTCACATACAAAAGGAAGACCTGTGTTTAAGACATGTAAACAAACACATATCTCAATGTTTCTCCCTCCTTACCCTTCATATACTACTTGCCTTACTAAAATAAAGTGTTGGCTTTTGTGGGTATTGGTCTGGCTCTTAAAACAGTAAGATATGTTAGTAATGGCTGCATTTCCCTGGATTCCTGTAATTGATTAGCACAATGAGATCTTGATTTAGGTGTCTTGGTATCACTGGAATAGAAATAGTAACATTGGAATAGAAAAGCCTTCCTGAGACCACAAGTAGATTCCCCCATGTTTAGAGACACTCCTTACCTGAAGGATTCCCCCATACTGCCACTTTGAAACCGCACCTACAAAAAGAGGAGATTTTGTTTTAACTTAATGTTCTAGTTCCCTTTTATGTTGCTGTTCTTCTCTTGTTGATCTTCTGTTTTTAAGTTATTCTGTTTGTAAGTTGCTTAGAGCCTTTGATAGGAAAGGCAGCATGTATATCAGATAAAATAAATTAAAAGGAACAAAACCTGAAATACTAAAAAAACCCCCCTCCCTATAAAATGCCCTGTTAAAGCAGCAGTGACTCTAGCACTATCATGCTAAATAATCAATGACAATAATTCTGCTTCTTCCTCTAGGCTGGGGGAGAAATCAAGTCATTGCCTTTAAGCCCTATAGATTGTCTGGGTGGGGAAGAGAAATCAGGATTATCAGGAGTGACCGTCTGTTTATACTACCCTGAAGACTTCACAGTGCCCTTCACCAGTTCCCTATGAACACTTAATCTAGTAGCAGAACTGTAGTTAGTAGAAATTATTTGCTCCCACTATGCAGAGAGTCAAACAAAACTATCACATGCTCAAAGGAAACCTTTCATTGTGGATATTCTTTCTTTGCCTTCACATCCTGATAGTATTTGTATTTAGCTGATTCACTTAAAATTACATCCCCTGCTATTGATTCAGATCATTGCTTTTAAAAGTTATGTTTCAAAGGACTTCTGACCCAATTTAAAAATAAGTCTTGGTTCCTCAGTTCAGATGTAGGGAGAAAAGTGGCAAATGTATTTATTGTGATGGAGTCACGTTTTGTTACAGAAGGGATGATTTTGGCCTGGGGTTTCTCAAAAAAAATATTTGAACAATAATAGAGCAAGATACCAGTAGGTAAGGGGAAGAAGAAGAAGGTGTGAGTGAAAAAATCAATTTTCCCTTGATCTGTAATAAAGCCTTTTCAGGTTTGATCTACGTTCAGTATTGTTGCAAAGTATCAATGTCTTCCTTGCAGAAGACAGGCAGATAGAATTGAGTAGAACCATTAACCAGAGAAATACTCAAAGAACAGACCATCTTAACGTTTGTGCCTCCCACTGTCTGCATGTGTATGTTCGGTGTGTTGCCCTGGTACCATTAATTTGGATTGATTTCTGATTCCAGCCAGATGTGAGCCCTGGAAGCTGCTGGGCTTTCCCAGGATCCCAAGGCCAGGTGGTAATTAAGCTGCCTGAGAAAATCCAACCAACTGCTGTGACAATTCAGCACATCTCCAAGGCCATCTCTCCTTCTGGGGAAGTAACAAGCGCCCCCAAGGATTTTGCTGTCTACGTAAGTATTTACTTCTGAATTTTATGGATAGCAGGGTCCAGACAGGATACTTGCTTTGGATGGTCTGGATGCAAAGTTTTCAGGTCTGTTTGCTACACAGAAGGACACCTGTTTAGAAGAATTCTTCACGCAAGAGGTGGACTGTTAGCACTACTAACACTGTACAAAGAATCTAGTGATTTGTAAGAATATAGGACTAGAAGAGACCTTCTTGGCCATCACATTTAGCTCCCTGAAGTGCCCAAAGTGCATCACAAGTCTTGTCCAAGTAAGATTTACAACAGCCTTCTGCCGTAGATGAAGGACTTAAAACAGCAGTGCTGAACCTTTTGGTACTGCAGGCCAGATAAGTGGCACAGGGCCAGTCCATGGGATGGATCAGGCCCTGAGCCACCTCTGCCTGGCCCCACACCATCCAGATTGGGCCCTGCACCACTGTGGTCAGCCCTGCATGCAAAATCTAGGATTTGAACACCCCTCATTTAAAAGAATAACTGCATCTATCTGGATGTGAAAGCAACAGCTGTTTAGTTTCACACAGCAGCACTATCCAGCAGTTTTGGGACAGTTCAGCTGAAACTGTACAACCCCTTTAGTAGGAAGGATATAATTATTCCAGCTGTAGTTTTGTCAGGATGCTGGAGTAAGGATAAGTACGTATTCAAGAAGCATCTTCAAAGACCACAAATGCTGAAGACTTTGATTTAATATTTTATTCACAAGACAGCACCATGCAATGAGACAGATCAGCACTAGTTGCTCAGGGAGGTGCCCTACTAAACAAGTCACTCATTCTACGGGTCATGCTAGAAATCTCTCACTCGGGTATTTTGCCCTATCCCAACTTTGCTTAGCTTATGAGGTTTTAGGAACATTAATTAAAAAATGATAATGTAATTTAAGAAACAAACCAAAATTATTACATAAGCTGGCTATTCTTGTTGACAGGGTTATGTCACACAGAATTTGACAATGATGTGAGGCAAGAGAGACCCTGTATTTGCAGTCTCATGTTTCCCGTTCCTTGCCTCTTGTTTCATTAGTGATCAGATAAAGGACCAGATACCATAGGACAGATATTATACGAAATTTGGATCTTAAATGAGATATTGCCAAGTTCCATCCCTTTATAAGTAAACCTCCTCCTGTTCTTGCTGGGGCTGTGCGAGGCTTCAGACAGACAGAGCTTTGGATGCTTTGGGGTCTGAAGCAGCACATCCAGGTCAAAGTGCTGGCCTCGTTCGGCTTCCCAAAGTGGTTCGGAGCTTCCCAAGAGCTTCGGAGCCGCCTCAGAAATTTGGCCATAGGGTATCATGGGGAATTAATGAAATATCTGTAACTTTGTTTTTTGTCCGATTTAGATGAAATTTTCAGGGGTGGTAGACTCTGCAGACAGCATGAAACCTGCCAGATTTCAAGAAGATCGATGCAGAGGTTTGGGGGGAATGGCACCCCAAACTCTTGAAATCAAAACTGTCATGTCTATGTGTTATAACACGGCCGGGGGGGGGGGTGTCAAAACTGCAGGGGTAGTAGCTCTTGCTGAGGCCACAAAGCCTGTCAAGTTTCAAGAAGAAACTTCTTTTGGTGCAGGGGCTTGGGGGGGGAACTGCCCCTCTAAGTGCAGACAAACAAAACTGGTGCCGTGGGTGCCTGTGGGACTGACTGTCTGTCTTGGGCGGGGAGGGGAGACACTGCTGCAGGCCTGGCTGCCGAGCTGCCTTGTTACCAGTTACCATCAATCAGTCATGATTCACTGGGGACCAGC
>JAGPOW010003395.1:32435724-32474685 GCA_030014935.1 Caiman crocodilus
CCAGACCCCCCTGCACCCATCTCCTCCACAGCTGGCAGGCGTCGTGGCTGCAGCTGGGGCCACCATCCCCGCAGCTGTCACCCCGCTGCGCCTTAACACACACGGGGTCACCCATGGCACCAGTTTTGCTTGTCTGCAGCTTGGGATGCAGTTCTCCCCAAGCCCCTGCACCGATCTCCTTGAAACTTGGCAGGCTTTGTGACCTCAGTAAGAGCTACGCCCCTGCAGTTTCAACCCCCCTGTGGTGTAACACACAGCCGTGACAGGAGTTTGGCTTTCAAGAATTTGGGGTACAGTTCCCCCCCAACTCCCCTGCATGAAACTTGGCAGGTTTCATGCTCTCAGCAAAGGCTCTCATCCCTGCAAGGTTCATTCAAACTGGACAAAAAATCAAATATCAAATGGATTCCCCATTATATTCCTAGGCGGCTCCAAAGCTTCGGAGCCTCTTAGACCGGATTGAAGCAGAAACCTGGTCCGGAGCTCCAGATCATATCACAGCCATCCAAAGTGGCCAAATCCAAAGTGGGATTGGATCACTGCTGACTTGCACAGGCCTAGTTCTTGCCACAAAATTTACATTTATAACATCATCATCACAATCCTGCTTGGGAGGGCACACTCAGATTTGAGAAGTCAGGACCATTATTCTGGCCTTGCCTTGTACGCTGCTGAATATGGGATGACATATTACATTTGCAATTCATCCATCTGCAAGATTAACTCAAAGGTGGGCCTTCCTTCATAGGACAGAGCTCTCATCCTGGGTCAACGCCAGTTTCCTCTTAACTTCTGGAGATGTCTGTGTGGCTTCCACAAGTCACAATTCTTTCCTCTTAACTACAGTTACATGTTTAAGGGACCCATGGAATCACTGTGCACTCTGGTGTTACCCAGCACCCACTGTGACATCTCTTTCCCTTAAACCTCTCCCTATTCTGATTTTAGGGACTGGATGAAAAAACAGAAACAGAAATTCTGCTTGGAAAATTCATGTATGATTTGGAGAAAGAACTCATTCAAACTTTCCAGCTGCAGGTACACCAACAGGGGTGTGAAAACAGGGTGGATGCCACTGGTGTGGACCTGGGTTTGACTACAGCAGAGAGGAGAGACTGAAATCGATCCCTGGGCAGGGAAATAGGGAAAGCATAACATCCTATTGGTTTTGAAAAACAGCAACTGTCTTACTGGTGTGGGGAGGGATAGGTGATTCCTTTAGTTCCCGTGTAAACAGAAACTTCAAAAGAGGCTCCTGGCTGAGTTGACTGCTTCTGACAAAGCCTTACTCCCTACCCTACAAAAGTGAGTATGTAGACGTGGAGCCAAGAGATTCATAAGGCATAGGTCTGAACTAAGGTTAGTGGCACCAGTTTACACCAGAAGCCAGGAAGGGTCTGCCTTCTCATACTAGCCAGCCTCCCTCCCCAGCCATCCCTTCATGTAATTTATATCAGGAGCAAGAAGGAGAAATGTTTAAGGACCCTGGTTTTTAGAATGCTTTGGTTTAATTGCAACTAACTCAAGCAAGGCAACAGCATGAAGGGGACTGGGAAGAAAGAGCACAAGGTGGTGTATGCTGTGTCCTCTCAGTAGTAGGAATCTATAACCTACTGCTGCAGGCCAGTGTTGCAGGTTACCTTGCAGACAGCATCATCTTGCCATAGCTGCTACCAACCAGAGAGCTCTGGGGGTCGATTTTTACTTGCCAGGGGTCACATTCAGTCTTGACATCAGCAGTTTCAAGTGATTTAAATGGGAACTCTTCCATGCTTTTGTTATGGTTGAATGTAGTTCATCAGTAGGATTTAATTTAGAAAGGAAATGGGACTGACAGAAAGTAAAGATCATAAAAATGATGATTTCTCAGAACTTTTTATTACATTTCAGATGGAACTTCCCGCATCTTTCAGCTATATAAAATTCTCCGTGCTGAGCAACTGGGGCCACTCAGATTACACTTGCATCTATCGTGTAAGGGTGCATGGGAAGATGGTAAACAAGAGCTAAACCCCTGAGCAGCAAGACATGGAGTGAGGATTCAGAAGAAGAACAGCAACCCCAGCCATCCTGCCAGTTTGTCAACAGCACCTAGGGCTCACTCCACTTTTCTGGGGCGGGGGGGGATATGCCAGAAAAATAGAAAGGCAACTAAAGATGACAGATATTATCAGCTAACCACTCTTGTCTGTTCTGTCAAAAATATAGCATATATGCAACATAGAATAAATGAAATTTAAAATGGGATAAACGAAAGGTCACTAATATTTGCAGAAGCAGTCTAAATTGCTTTTATACATTGCCAAGATATCAATGTGCAAACTCCTGGAGAAACAGACCTGGAAGATGCAGACAGGCAAGTTGCAGTGTAAAGCAATTTGCTCCCATCCTCACTGCTCCTCAGAGCACTGCTGAGAAACACTCCTTAGCACTGCTCCTGCCATATCCTGTATCCACCAGACCTGGAAACAAGAGGCTGAGGCTGCCCTTGGGGGGACCATGTCTGTCTCTAACATGCTTTGGAACAGCAGTCACTTAGGCACACTCAGGATGGTTTCACCATGACTTGTAGGTTTGGAATAGGTAGGAAGCCTGTGCTTTGTGGGAGAGCTCTGAGGACCACCATAGAAACTCCATCAGTAATCTACTTACTGTGCACTGCTTTGGGGGGAGAGAGAGACAAGAGGGATCAAGTGGTAAATGTATCTTTTGGATACCTTAGGGTTGCTTTACTTTCTCCTTTTCCAGGCCCCATTGCTCTGTCCCACATGGGACTCTTGGCCAATTCCCAGTGTTGTCACTGGAATTGGACTCAGCCCCTATACCTTTGTTCCGGGCGAGCACAACCCTTAAACCAACCACAACATCTGCCAGTTGATAATAGGCGAATTTATTGATGGTGATAACAAAAAAGCAACAATACAAACAATCCTATATCTATCAATCCTAGGGGTCATCAGAGTCAAAGTACATCTGGTCAGGATGCAGGCTCTACTCTGAGGCTCTTTCTCTTAGGTGTCAGATGTCACCAGTTTGGAGGTGGGATGCCAAGGACCATAGCCCCCCTCTGGTGAGGTGGATGAGACGGGCTGCTGGTGTGCGCCCTCTGTCCATGGAAGCCTCAGAGACCCTTTCTGGTGGACGGGTATGGGGATCTCTTTAAGGGAGCAAGATGGGGAGGGACAGAGGAAGAGAAGGATGGATGAGAAAGAACAGGCAGGGACAGGAGAGACCTTTTCTTAATCTCAAGTCTCTGCTTTTGTATTCTCCCTCCCCCTTGATGACTCCTTATGATTCTTCATTTGTGGCTATCTCTGGTTGGCTGTCTCTCTGTGGTCACACATCCACGTAGCTTTCTGGGCCCTTTCCTAATTTGGTCTGCTACCCCAAAACTGGGACTCAGCCTCCCTGCTGCTCTGGGGCCTTGTATCTGGTGTTACTTATCTCGTATTCTGGGACAGTACGGTACATACTTCCTTGGTTCCCAGGCTATGTTGTGTTAGACAACCTGTCTGACTCGGAGGCTGTGATCTCATGTTATGGCGTGTCCCTCTTAATTCTCAGGCTGTGTCCATCTGTTGGACTTGTTGTGCTAGACAGCCTGTCTGCTTTCAGAGCTGTGAGACACATTGTGTGCGAAATCCAGGCTCTTTAGGCATCCAGTTAATCCCTGATGTCCATCTTGACCCCTTATAATGCATATATCTGTACCTATAAGCTAATTCTCAAAAACCAGACCTTTAAATGTCATTTCCAAGCCAACACCTAGCACCCATGTTGGACCTGGCTGGGCTGCAAGGTGGAACTGTACTTTAACCAGGGTGATGACAAGAACTGATGATAAGGTCTGATTGTGCACTGAAGACCATTCCCTGTGCTCTGTGGGGACAGTATAATAACACGTGCTCATGAGTAACACATGCTAAACCCCATTTATTATTGCTCTGTTTAAAATGAAAAACCTGTGCTTCTGGCAGGAAGGAACAGGAGCTGGTGAACAGCCCACTCTAAGGAATCATCTGTTCAGCGAGGGGCTCTGCCCTGACCCTGAGATCTTGGCATCTTCACCGTAGGATTAAACTTTCTGTGTAACAGCCAACCTAATGTGGATGAGATTCCTCCTTTGAAGACTGTGGATGGGTGCATACCAGAATAGTCAGTTTCTTCTATTTAAGAATTTTTCCATCAGTTACTTTTATGAGACTTAGGCTTAATTCAATTCCAGGCTCTCTTGGACTTTCATTTTTTTGCTTCATTGATACTTTCTGGGTAGTTTCTCATTTCAGTGTTTTCAGCAATATCCTGATTAGTACTTAGAAACTCTGTTGTCTGGATATTTGTTTTGTCATCATTTTTTTTATTCTTATTAACACTCTGCTTTTATGAAAGGCCTTTGGCAGGTGCCTCCGACATGGTTGATTTAGATACATCCAGAGCTGCTTAGCCTTTCATATTGAGAGTCATGATCCTAAAAAAGGCAGAGAGCTCCCTCATCCAGTTGACATCCATGGACACCTGCCTGGCAGAACTGGGCCCCCTGTCTGAAGATGGCTCAGCTGCCTTCTAAATCTCTACCTGATGCCACTGCTGTTCTGTTGCAGATTTCTGAGCTTATTCCATCTGTTTTTCATCTCCTCTGCCTATTACAGCTGGCCAACAAATTGCTTTCTGGCCAACACAGCTCCAAATATTTGTCTACAGAGAATTAGTGTAGCTAAATATTAAACTTTCTGATTATTTTGTAAGTCTTAGTTGCATTGATCTTCATTGGCTTTTGGATCGCGTGCTAAGTACAGACCATTAAAAAGCTCAAGGCTGAATTATTTCAATCTTTGCAAGTTAGTCTAAGCTGCGTAGATTGAACGGATGAGCAAGGGAACAGACATGCACTTGATTCTGGAGATGCAGCCACAGTGGCCCAGGCCAGAAGCCAGGGGGTGCTGGAGCATGCTTCCCTGGGTGGCTGCAGCAGACAGGTTGGCCCAAGCCTAGCCTGCCCACCCTGTGAAGAGGGGTTTGTGGGGGAGGTGCAATGCATCCCAGGATGCCCACACACTGGGGGGGGGGCAGGGGGTGAGTGTGTGGGGTATGGAGAGGTGTGTAAGGCAGGGGGGCGAAGGAGAGGAGAGGGGCAAGCAGTCTCTCCCAGGCTCAAACTCTCACAGTCCGCTAGGGAAAAGCCACAATTTCCCACATTTTTCTCCTCTAAAGAAGAATCCATGTTTAAAGTTTGTTTGTGACCCTTTCATATATTTCTGGGACCCACTTTTGGGTTATGACCCACGGGTTGAGAAATGTTCCTCTACACATTACGGCAACGAGCAGCTAGCAAATTAGTGTGCATTCAAATAGCCTTTTTGTTTTTGCTTTGATCTTAAAGTGACTACTATAACCCTAGCTCCCTAGAATACTGAGAGAGAGCGCACTGGGCAATTAACAGATGAACTGTGCAGTTAAACTGAGGCAAGCTACACGGGCAAAGTAGCTATCACACCGTAAAAGGGTCCAACCCAGTCGGACCTCAGAAACACGCACTACTTTGAAAGGTGGTTGCTACCCAGGTCGTAGCAGGGTCTCCCCAGGGGATAGGAGCCCCGTCAACGCTTGGCCTGCCAGCTGCACCTCGCCCAGCTGGGGCTGAGAGGCCTGCAGCTGACGGGTCTCTTGGCACCCACAGTGCCCAGGAGGTTCAGACCTCTGGGTCCTGGCAGCAGCTCGTCGCAGCCGTGATTTCCCAGCCCGGGGGTGGGGACGGGGAGCACTCCATGGACCCCAGAGCTGGAAGACTGCAGTGGCTGCAACTTCCCAGCCGTGGGGTGCCTACCACGCTCTCCGTGACCGGGAGTTCACAGCCCTGCAGCTGACAGACCACGCAGTTGTGCCCTACGTGCAGCAGGAGTCCTGTCAGCCGCGGGGACTTGCAATCCCAGCGGCTTGTGCAGGGCAGCATTCCCTACTCGCCGGCACGGGACGGATCCTGAGCACCTCCTGCGCCGGCAACAAGGCGTGATCGGGGCTGACCCGGGATCCCAGTCATGCAGCCTGGCGTGGTCGGAGGCCACAAGGGCGTGGATCCTGCGTTGGCTCCTTTGCCAGGGCGCGCAGAGGGGGCCAAGCGGTGCGCACTAGAAAGGCCAAGGCGCTGCCCTGGGGTTCTGCCCCTCCTAAGAGGATCCCAGTATTAAAGGCATCAACTAAAGGACCTGGTTAAAGGTCCAGTATTAAAGGCATCAATTAAGGGCCGCCGTAGGGAAGGCGGGCACACGAGGAAGGCAGGAGACCCCAGCCCAGCATCTTCCTCACCGACAGCAGCATCCCGCCACCTCCTCCTCCGCCCGGGCACTCCGCACGGCCTCGACGGCGCGCCCGCCTCCGGGCACCAGGGGGAGCGCTCACGCCAGCCTCTGGGACGGCGACGCAGCTCTGCGCATGCGCCAATTCCCAGGCTCAGCAAGCGCCGGTAGCCCGAGCCAACTTCCGCTTCTGGCGCCTGCTGGCGGTCACGTGCTTGTGGCGTCATTGTGGCGCGCCCGCCTTCGGCGCCTAGTACTCGGTAAGGTCGCCCTTCTGGTGGGGGTGGTGGCGTCATGCCCGAGTACACCCCCGACGAGCGGCTGCGGCTGCAGCAGCTCCGCGCTCTGCGGCGCCGCTGGCTCAAGGACCAGGAGCTGAGCCCGCGCGAGCCAGTGCTGCCGCCGCGGCGGATAGGGCCCGTGGAGGCCTTCTGGAATCGCTTCCTGCAGCCCGGCGGCTTCTGGCGGCACCAGGTGGGTTCCTCTGGCGCAGGATGCCGCTTGCCATGTTGGTGTCAGGTCATTGCACAGTAGACATCAGGGGATGCGAGGGGGCAGGGAGAGACAGACTATGTTCAATTTGCGCTCATCCCATGTTGCCCAGGGGGATGGAAACAGACCTGCCTCTTCATCTGACGTGGTTCTGCCCATTCTTGGTTGAAGTGGATGGATGATTGCACCGCTGCAGGCAGGGGACTGATTGGCGAAGGAGCAGCTCTGCAGAAAGGGACCTGGGGGTTACAGTGGACAGTAAGCTTACTAAGCCAAAAGTGCACCCTTGTTGCAAAGACAGCTAATGGCATACTGGGCTGTATTACTAGGAGTGTTGCTAGCAAATTGAGGGAAGTGATTATTCCCCTCCATTCAGCACTGATGAAGCCACATCTGAAGTACTGTGTTCAGTTTTGGGCTCTCCACTACAGACAGGATGTGAACAAATTGGAGAGAGTTCAGCAGAGGTCAGTAAGAATGGTTTAAGGCCTGGGGACCGTGACTTATGAGAAAAGGCTGAGGGAGGCTTGGGCTTCTTTAACCTGGAGAAGAAAGCTGCTATTAAATCCCCACCAGTCCTCCCAACTCCCTGAAGGGGGGTTCCAAACAGATTGGAGCTGGACTTTTCTCAGTGGTAACAGATGACAGAACAAGGAGCAATGGTATCAAGCTGGAGCAAGGCAAATTTAGGTTAGATGTTAGGAAAACCTTTCTCATCAGGACAGTAGTAAAGCACTAGATGGCCTCCTGAAGTCCCATCCAACCCTGATTTTCTATGATGTCTAGTGAGACTTCATTTTCTAGGCATGTGAGGCTGGTTTCCCTGAGTGTACATTTCTGTTAGAACTACAGGAGTGTCAAGATGCAGCTGGTCTGGATGGATGACTTCAGCATTGGATGTTACATATGGTAAGATTTTAAAGTAAAGTGGATTATCATTTGTTTTTGTTCCCAGGTTTTCAAAGTATACCGGGGTGGTGTATTTGCCGTATGCTTCTTGCTTATACCTTCCTGGTTTATTTTCTACCATGTCAAATACCAACTAATGGTAAGTAAAGAATTTGGGGGTAGTGTTTTAATAACAGAATATTTTATGAGTTTTATAGTTGGAATGAAAACAGCCACTTCTCAAATTTAGGCCTCAGGACTGAAAACTGAGCTAGTTCAGCTTATAGCCACATTATCAGATGCACTGCCTGATTTTCAATAATTACAAAATTCTGGAACATGAAGCTCCCAACCATTTGCTTTTGTCCCCATCCAGTGGCTGCTGATTCCACAAAGTCTGATTATTCTACCATTTTCCTTCCCTTTTATTGTAACTTCTGCCTTCTAGGTGTAGTGACAGTCCCAAAACAAGCTACTTTCCTTGTAATTTTCTAGAATAGTTTTAGAAGATTGAAATCAGAATGTATTATTTTTAGCGTCAGAAAACTTTTAAATATGTAAGTAATTTACAGGGCTTGTTTAGAATGGGAAAATACATTAGAGGGGATTTATTTTGTCCTGGGGAAAACCAGTTTTTTATCACACTGGTAGAAATACTTGCACGTAGTCATGAGTGTCTGCACAATAGAAAACAATGTAATTATCTGACAGTATTTAAGGTGAAGTTAGCTTGAACTTAATAAATATCAGTCAAAGACAGTTCATGATTTACTTATATTTGTAGCAGGCCTGTAGCAGGTAAACCGTGGTCTCATACCTTATTACTTTCCCGAAGAAGCCATAACATTGATAGCCAGGACTCAAGAAATCCACTTGTAAGGCCTAGTTGCTGTTGGGGAAACAGAGGGAGGGATGATAGCAAAGTATGCATTTTTCTCCTAGAAAAGTTGATTTTTGTTCTCACTTAAAAGTTTTGAAATTCTTACCTGTCTGAAGTGTGGTTTTTATTGTTTGTAACTCTTGTCCTGAAGAACTATAAAGAAGTTATTAGAGAAGCTAGTGCTGTGTAACATAAATTGTATTAAAACCTGTATTTTAGAGATGTGTATTTGTCTTCCATATTTCAAAATCATCCTGCAGAATCTTTAATTCTGACCATTCTGTCCTTTTTTTTTATTACAGAATAAGCCATGTGGTATTATTTCCTCGAAGACCAGAATATTCCCAGTGAGTCCATTTAAACTATTCTCTTATAACATGTTGGCTTCAAAAATAAAATAAACGAATAGGGGGAAAGTATGGAAAATGATTGGCAGAAGCAGAGTGAATATGTGAGGATAATGGTTGTTTGGGAAATAAAATTAAAATGATTCCTTTTGATGAAGTGTGCAGATTACAAAGGAATGTAATATGCTGTCTAAAGAACTCTTAGAAACATTAATGATCCCCTCAGAATGGACAGTATAATCCTACTTTACTGCTACAGTGACTGGGACTTGAAATCTCTCTAAAGAGAGAGAAAGAGCTGTCTGCAGGCTGGCAGAGTTGCAGCCTGCAGGGGGCTGGGGGGAGCGGGAGAAGGATGGTTAGGCAGGGGATGCCATGTAAATGTACATGCTCACACATGCATCTGGCAGCCTGGAGAGCAGCTCCTGCAGGTAAATCTGGCAGGGGAGGAAGGGTATAGTGTCCCCATAGGGAGTGAGAGGGAGTTGATCAGGCTGGGGCTACACATGCCCCCCAGATCTGTGTGGGGTGGGGGTGGGCTGCCTGCTGCTGCTGCCTTCCCCCTGAGGCCTCTGCAGCCCAGTGGGTAGGACTTGGTGCAGCATGGCAGAGCGGAACTGGGTAACTCTTTGCTGCTGCAAGCTCCGCACCACTCTGGCAAGGTGTCCTCTGCCCACCCAGCAGCAGCAGGGGTAGCGGTGCAGAGTTGTGCCCCTCACTGCTGCCAGGTGGGTATTTCATTTTAATCATGGATTTGGGGTTTTTCAATCAGTGTGCATTTTTATCAGAGAATTTGTGACTTTTAAACAGAAAACTAGGATCCTTGCTTATCACTGACTGTTCCTATGAGCACCATGTTGACTGCTTCTTGGATTTCTCCACAAAGCTTTACAATATGAAGGTTTCCCTTTCTATTCAAGGCAGACAAATCATGGTAGCTGGAGCATTTTCACTTTTTTATAAGCACAAGCTCCCACTTCACTTCCTGTTACCCATTCTTTAGGATACAGATGAGCTTGGTATGGAATCACAGAGTACTGATTCCATAGCACCCTTTGGAATGTGCAAAAGCCATGAAACCTGAAAAAAATGCTATGAAAAGGTTTTGCTAAGAGGCATTTAGAGAGTTTGAGAGGCTGTCATTTGATATGGGGGTACACCTGGGGCTGTAGAGTGCTTTTGGTCACATTTAGAGACTATATTGAAATCTAATAGATCAATAAAGTGTTAGCAGGACTTACTTAAGACTGTGTAGTCCCAGGGCCTAGAATGAGTTCCATTTCTAAAAAGATGCCCTTTTTAATGTGTGGTTAGGTTAGCGTGCTTGCACAGCAAAAGGGAAGAATGGCAGAAGGCAGGGTAGGTTTTCACTGTATAGACTAGCTAAATCAGATCTGTATAACAAGCTTTCACAAGCAGCAGGATCAGTTCATCAGATACTTCACCAGATGCTACAATGGAGTAAGTCTGCTGCTTATGAAAGTGTGCTATGCATCTTTGATTTAGTCTGTCTATAAAGTGCAACTTACTTATCTTCTGCCTGACTTCAAACTAATAACAAAACTACTTCCCTCTGCAAAGGGGAAGAATGTCCGTATGTGATACGGAGGGAAATGCACAATATTGTTTGCATGTAAAGTTATGAGAAACTACTTGTCAATGTTTAGTCAGAAAATGTGGGCAAAGGATTCAAATTTATTTGAAGAGAATCCATCTAGAACTGACGCAGTATAATGTTTACTTTTTTTCTAGTGTATGTAATTTAGAAATGTGTGATTAGACCCTTGACAAATATTCATCATGATCTTTTTTCATTTCATTAGGGTGACACAATTCTAGAGACAGGAGAAGTAGCCCCACCACTGGCAGACGAAATTAATGATCATCTCTGAAAGAATGAATGTGATATGATAAGCATTGGCTTTGTCCTTATGCAAGCACCTTACATCTTTGTGGATGAACTGTACAATAAAGTCCACTTCCATGAGATTAACATGTCCTCTTATTTCTTTCTAGGTATGTTTATTATAGAAAAGGCTGTTGTTCTCTCAATTCACCAGTGCATAGAGTAGATAGTAATTTAAGGAACCTGCTTATTAAGGACAAACTGGTAAAGTCAGATAATGAAAAACTTTTAACAGGAATCTTTGTTCGGAGTTCTTGTCGGGCTAACAAAAAAGTTGAACTATTTATGTTTTGAGTTAAAAAATACTAAGCTTTTTTCAGCTTTTCTGCTAAACAATCTACGTGGTAAAGCTTTGACACAATTATGATAGTTTTAACAGTCTGAATTGGCAGCAAAACACATGCACCAGACAAACATTTAATAAATCACTTCAAGAGGAGTGACTTAACAATGACTAATTATCCATGAATGACAATCGCAGCAAGTGAAACAGTAACTACTCATAATTAGTCACCATTACCTACTGCATTTTGCATGCCATAGTGATACAATAAAAGACTAACTTTAGACATAGTGAAGGAAAAAATGATGATACAGAAATGCTTAATGTACAAGTGTCTTATTACAAAAATTCAGCATGTTTGCTATGTAATAATCAAATGATTACAGTGGCGTAAAATCAGTCAAACACTTTTGCTTTGTGCTTTTACATGCACTCATTGCCAAAATAGAAGATAATTCTGCAAAGTGGAACAGTTGATCATCTATGTCTTGTTGAGCCAAGAAAAGCTGAAGAGTATCCAATGCTTTGCGAGCGTCAGCTGGTTTGACAAGTGGTATAGAGGGCATCTGGATTTCTTCATCACTCATTTCACTGTCATCACTTGCATTATCCCTTTTGCTCTGCACTGCTGCAACAATATCCTCATCAGAGCACTGTTCTGCCACACAGAGAGAGGAATCAAAATTGATATAATCATCTGCTGTGAGAGTTGATGGCCAGATGCCTAAACTCTGAAGCTGTGAGCGCAGTTCATTCATGTTAGATGAGTAGAGTGCTTCAAAGTCAGCTGCTTCTGGTGGTACATGATGCTCTTTGACAAATCCGGCATGACAAAAACAGCTGGCAATTGTGCTTTGCTGCACCAAATTCCAAGCCTGTTTTATGAGCTGAATTGCCATCAAAACATCTGGCTTAAAGCACTCCTTCGCATCCATGGCTAACAAGATCTTGCTCATCAGCAAGCGACGATAGTGAGCCTTGAAAGTTTTAATCACACCACTATCCATGGGTTGGCTGTGTGACGTGGTATTAGGTGGTAAGAAGACAACCTGAACAGCCTTCAAGCCGCTAATGCTTGCTGGATGAGCTGGACAGTTATCCACAATCAGTGCCACTCTTCTTTTCTGAGTGTAAATCTCTGCATCAAAATCTCGCACAAACTCTTCAAAGACACCACCAACCATCCAAGCTTTCTTATTTGCAGTGTAATACACTGGGAGACTCTTCACATTTTTGAAACAACATGGGTTCTTTGATTTGCCAATCACCAATGGCTTCCTTTTATCACTTCCATCCATATTTGCCATCAGCAGTATGGTTAGGCGCTGTTTGCTATGCTCGCCATCAGTGCACCTCTTGTCTCTCAAACCCAGAGTTTTATTTGGTAACATTTTGTAAAACAGGCCTGTCTCGTCAGCATTGTAAATGTTCTTAGCATCATATTCACGAAGGATGGAAAGCAAGGTTGTGTTTTTCCACAACTGGATGCCCCCAACGGGGACTGTCCTGCCCTCGCTGCAGGCTCGCTTCAGTGAAATGGCATGGCGTGCCTTGAATCTTTCCACCCATCCTTCATTGCAATTAAAATCGGAGATGCCCAGCTGACTGGCAAACTGGACAGCCTTGCAGGCTAGCAATGGCCCGTTAATAGGAACGTTGTTTGCACAGGCTTGTCGTAACCACTGCACCAGGCAAGCCTCTACATCGCCATTTAACGCTGTACGCATTCGCTTTCGATCTGGACGAAACATTGCTTGGTCGACAGCATCCAAAATCTTTTCCTGGTTTTGCAGCCAGCCGTTCAGAGTGGTACGTGGCACACCAAATTCTTTACATACTTGGGCTTTTGATTTACCTTTAGCTATTTCTCGTATGGCGTCTGCTTTCCTGCTCAATGTGGTGCTTCGATATGCCTTACCGCTCATTGCTTTCCTATTCAAATGCTTGGCGTCAAACTGGAATCAGACCTGGCTGCTGCTTGTCACGTGCCTTAAGCTGGTTCCCTCACGAGAGCACTTCAGTTAAATCTGCAATGTGTTTGCAAGGTGCTGGTCAGTTTGATATGCCAAAGATTTATCGAGAGCAAACTTCATTGCACCTCTGTATATGGTGACTGTGGGAAATTCATGGCATATAGTTTGCACCAGTGACAAAGCAGCTGAAATGCTCTGTGAATAGGAACGGTGAAATGCACTGAAGAAGAACAAGAGATACAAGTCTACCCAACGACTAAAATGAGCCCAGTTCTGCTGCATTAACATTTCCCCTTAATTTTGATGAACCGTTAGGAAACTATCCCGTTTTCAGAGTACTTCGCTGTTAGGTAGCGTACGTCTTGGATCCCTCGGCCGCCCTCGCACCCGATCCGCTCCGGCTGTCATCCCGCAGCCAGAGCTCAGGCCTGGCCTTTCCAACCTGCTTCTCTCAAAAGGGCAGCTTTTTACTGCGTCTCAGGCCCCCAGAGAAGAACTGAACGGGAGAAAGCTGCCGCAGGCGGGCTGCCTCGCACACGGGTGGGAAACAGCTGCCACCGCCGGGTGGCCTGCGGGGCGCGGGGCAGCGCTTGCTCACGGTGGCATCAGTGCGGGGCTGTGCTCTCCCGGGCGGCCTGAGAGGGAGGCTGCAGGTCTCCGCGGGGCATCCGTCCGCAGCTGCCCCTCCCTCCTGCCCGCGGGTCACGGCTGGGCCCGGGCCCGGCGCCCGGCCATGCTCAGGGCAGGGCGGAGTCGCGCTGCAGGCGGCCCTGCGCGGCGCGGCGCGTGGCGTAGATGACGAAGCCCCAGGACAGCAACACCAGCGCCGCCAGCACCTGCGGGAGGACCACACGCGTCAGGCCGCGCCCCAGGGCCCGCCCCCCACGCCGCCCTCCCGGCCCGTACCACGGTGTAGACGCGCTCCAGCTGCCGCAGGCCGAGCGGGGCCATGGTCCCAGGGCCCGGGCGGCGCCTTTCCGCGGGCGGGGCGACACGGGGTCACTATGGCGACCGTCAGGCCCGGGGGGCGGGAAGCTATGGCGCCGCCATATTTAGTGCGGGCACAGGCTCGCAGTTGGGGTGGCATTGTTCTGCCCGCAGTCAAGATGGCTGCTACGCGGCGTCACAGGCGCAGCGTGCCCCCTCACCTCCTCCCTGGGGGCGGGGGAGGAGAGCGCGGCTCTCCCCTTCCGGTCCCGGCAGTCCCCACGCCGCTGTCCCGGGCCGGCCCGGGCGGCGGGGGGCATCATTCATGTGCGACTCACTGCGCTGCGGCTGCGACGCGCGACGCTGCCTCGGCCGCCGCCGCCTGCGGGTCGGGCTGGGCGCCCCGAACCGCGCGCGGGCGGCGCCTGAGGGTGGCGGCGGGCGCGGGGCGGCCCCAGGCAGCCGCGGCGGCGGCGCGGTGAGTGCCTGGGCCTGGTGGGGGGCGGCGGCCTCGCCCTTTGTCTGAGGACGGGGTAGGGCGGGGCAGGCCGCGCTGTTCCTTCTTCCTTCCCTCCCCACCCGGCGCCCCCGTGGGAGCCCGGCTTCGGCGGTTGGGGCCCTGCTGCCCGCCCCGCTCCACGGGGGCCCCTAGTGGAGCCGCCCTCTGTACACCAGCCTCCCAGGTGCGGGTGGAAGCTTCCAGCAGGCGGGTGGGGGCGGGGAGTATTAGGGAGGGTCACAGCAGTGGTCAAGTCCTAATTGCTTTAGCCTGATGATCAGGGAGGGAGGGAGAAGTCTGGGCCTGGAATCTCCCGCCCCTTCCCCTGCAGCCTGTGCTTGGGTGAGTTGCAGCTCTGGATCTCGTGCATGCGGGAGAACGTCAGTCTAAGCCCCTGTTTACTATCTGGGCTGCTTCGGCCCCCAGTACTTCTGCCTGTGTTAAACATCCTCAGTCTTCTGGTGGCTTGAGTGGCTCCATGTAGTAGCTGTGCTGCGTGAGCCTAAAGTGTAACCTGGGCGGCACCAGCTGCAGGAAACTTGCTGGTGGAGGGGTCCCTGCGTACCTGATGGCATCAGAAGCCTTAGCGTGCCCAGCAGAGGTGGGCTCGTTCTGCCGTTGCAGAGGAGGTTTGCGTGTGGACATCTGCCTGTAAAGCTTTGTAGCATAGACTAGGCTAGCAGTTCTCAGTCTGTGAGATACTGACAGTGGTACGCATTAACAGATCTTTTATAATTACTTTATGTGACAAAAAAATTGCTGGTGGTACTTAAGGTTGTGTCATTTTAAATGGGTGATGCACAACCTGTCAGAGTTTGGGAACCACTGGACTAAGCTTCAAGTCATTCCTTTACGTCGGAGTATTTGTGCTGTTTAAGATGTGGGGGAAGGAGGACATGGAAGTGGCCACACTTTGTGTTTCATGTAATAGTCTAGTAGGTAAAGAATATGCCTGGAAAATGCTTTCTCTGTCCTCTTCTAGCTGAGGGGGCTCCTAATATTCTCCATATGAGTGGAGGTTAGCAGCCTTTTCTGGTGCCAGGGTGAAATGATCCAGCTCTGATTGAAGTGCTGCAACCCAGCTGCCACTTCTCTCTGCTGCCTCACCTTGGCATAGTATGTGTAAAGTGCCTGGCCAGCCAACACAGCACCACCAAAGCTTTCCTGCCCCCAGTGCCCCACTCCACGGCCCAGATTCAACTTGTGTGCTATAAGTTGCTTATCTTTTCTAGTGTTTCACAGTGATCAGACTGAGCTAAGCAGGGTAGGAGTAATCTTGCTGAAGATGTACATTAAGCAACGAAAGACTAAGAACAGGGAGCAAGAGCCAGCATGCTCTGTACTTAAGGTGCACTTCTGAATGTCTTGGCTTACACAGTCTGTTTTTAGGTTTGTTTTGTATTGGGAAGTGGGGGAGGCATGGATTTGAATCTGTTCAGGCTGATGAGAGCACAGATTTCCCACATCCCAGGTGGTGGCACCACCACTACCACCTCTTCTCCTGTTAGCCACATTTTTTAAATGTCTGATATAACGCTCCCAGCTTATTAGATGTGGTGCTTGGAGCATGCCTCTTCCAGTAAACCTAATTTGTGAATCCAGGCTGGATTTAGGCATGAGTCTTACTCAGCCTTGTCCATAGGATATCAGCTTTAGATGTAGAAGGCATCTGTGCAGCATAAGGGGTGTTGCTGGCAAAGGCTAGCAAAGAATATAGGCACTTATGGACGTCTAGGTGTCTGAGCATTTAGGCAAGGGGCTTAACTAGATTGCAGTTTGTTTATTTGCTATGATTTATAGCCTACTGTAGCCAAAAGGTTTAGGACTAGGGTACCAAAATTAGTGTCTGTCCCTTTCTGTATCTAGATGTATTCATCCTCAACTGAAAATTGGACAGAGGGAGTTGCCTTTGTAGCAGGAATCTGATGTTTGCTGTGCTGGGAGAGGTGTCTGTGAAACAGGATACAAATCTGTTTTCACTCAGTTAGCAGAGATTTGGTATCATGTGGTAGCCAAATTGCCTGAGAGACTGTGTGTGCTATGGCCCAGGGCTGCAACAGTTTAGCAGGACTTTCCCTGCAGTTACTGCTCTTAGTTGCTCTGGCACCAGTGTAGGTACTGAAAACAGGGCAGCTGTATTTCTGTTCTGTTCTTGGTGTGTCTAGCTAGTGTGGAGGAACTGTTGACTGACTCAAATGCAGAGGCTTCAAAGAAGTGGACATAGGTCAGCAGTGTGGGAGGGATGGATTTAAAGATATGATTGTGGGGTGGGGGCTGGAGTGGAGCTGCAGCCAGTGGCAGGGAAGGGAAGAACGAGAATTGAGATCAGAGTAGCCCTTACACTACGGAGTGCTGATTTCTCTGAAAACTCACTAGGTTGAGGGTCAGCAACCTATGGCCTGTGTACTGGATACAGCCTGCAAAGAGACTTTTATGGCTGCCAGGCATGCTGCTGCTTCCCCAGAGCCACAGCAGGGTAGGACAGGCAGGACTACTGTCTCCCAGCAGTAAGTGGGGTCTTTTTGGAGATCCTTTCCGGATTCCAGCCAGTCCAATTCTGTTCCACAAGAGCCGATGCAGAAAGTTGCTGTGCTCCAGTTGCAGCTTGTTGGGATCAATGAATCCAGTTTAAGAATCAGCAGAATTGGGTGGTGGCAGTATTTGGCCTCCTTCCACCTCCTTTCTGCCTGCTACCATCAGCTGCTTGGCCCCTATGTACAGAAGCTGGGTCAGAGGTAGCTGATTGGGCTGTTTTGGGGGGACAGCGATTAATTTAGGTGTTTTGGATCACTGTTCTGTTTTGTTTTGGCCAAATCTGTTTCAGAGATTTAGATTGGCTGGGGAGAGGCAGGCACAGTGAACTGACTGCAGGTTCTCCCACGGCTCCTCTGGCTGTGCCTGCCTCTGCCCCTGTGGGGGAGCTGCAGGAGAAGCCCCCTGTGGTTGCCCTGCCCAGCCCCCTCCTGGCACTTTGAAAGGAGGGCTGTAGGGCTGTGCCAGACTGTTCCTGGGAGGCACCTGCAAAACATCCAAAACATTTCCAAAATGTTTTGGATGGTTTCATTTCAGAGATGTTTCAGAGCCTTCTGTTTCATTTTGGATTCGGTGTTTTGGGCACCAAAAGCACCTCTGAAATGAAACGGCTGCTGCAATTTCGCATAGCCCTAATGTCTAGGCCCTGACAGCTGGGTCCTCCAGTTTTGACTCTAGCTCCCCCTGGATTGAATGGTTGTTTTGAGTGCAGCCATAACTGCAGTGCCAGTGGAGTGGGAGTTTGGGAGTTTGCTGGTATCTGCCTGTTACAGGTGTATCCATAAGCCAATGTGCTGTGTGGCTGTGCATTGTCCCTGGCAGAGGAATACAAAGGGGAGTCTTCTTGCTTTCTTCTCTAAGCCAGTTGTAGGTTGCTTTGGCTCTTTGGCTGCCTGAGTTTACAGGGAGTTGGGCCCTGTTTTCCTGTTAACACAGCATAACAAGTAGACATGGGGCTTGAAGGGACAGTGCTTCATTCAGTAAACAGGGCTTCTTACCATGGGAGAGAAGAGGGAAAGGGCACTGCTAGTCAGCACTCAGTATGGGGAAGTTCTACTGATGTTCTCTTTGAGCTTGCTCTAAGTAAGGGTTTGGGTGGCAAAGGCAATGAGGGGAGTGTTAAATGGCTTTATTTAGACTCCTGGTTTAGACATTGTGGAGCTTGGTGGAAATGCCTGTGCTGTTCAGCTGCCAGCTGTTGCTCAATTGTTCCATGGCAGTGTGGCTGGGTATGCGACTGCCACAGTGCAGAAGACCCTGCTTTCTTTACTTAAATGTTGGCCTGGACATCCCAAATTTTACTATCAAAATAAAAGAACAAGTCTAATCATTCTGATACTGCAAATCCAGGTACCAGCACATCCCAGAGTACAAGAAAGCACGTCAAAAATGGTATTGTCACGGAAGTATATATATCCTGTTCTTCTTAAGTTTTGAGTGGGAGTGCACCATCATTTGGCCTACTGTCCAGTGAAAGGTTGTTGACCCTTGGACTGGGTTATTCATTCCCATCCAATTTCCACAGTAATGTGTATATTTGGCAAGAGGACTAGTACAAAATCTGGGGCGTGGTAAGGGGAAGTTGAGTTAAATTGAGATCAGGTGGGGGCCATGGGGTATAGCAAACTGAGAGAAGGAGCAGGGACTGAATATGTAAAGACCTTAGGTTAGTAATTTAAAATTGTATTATGCATATGAATGAGAAGGTAGAAATAAGGCTTGGTGGAATGGAAATCCAGGAAGGATGGTCATTCCTCAAGGGAACGATCCTTCGGGCAACAAAGGGAACAATCCCATTGCACATAAATGGGGGCAGAGGGGCCAAGAAACTCTCTTTGCTGAACAGGGAAATCCAGGAAAGCCTAGGGGTGAAAAAAGAGGCATGTAGGCTGTGGAAAATAGGGGTAGCCACCAAGGAGGAATATACCTACTTAGCTCTTACTTGCAGGGAGTCAGTTAGGAAAGCCAAAGCAGCAAAGGAACTTAGGCTGGCATAAAAAATTAAAGACATACAGACTTTAATTTAGGCTGGCAGCTGAACAGCACAGGCATTTCCATCAAGCTCCACACTGTATAAACCAGGAGTCTAAAAAGTCTTCCTTCAGGTACATATATATAGGAAGCAAAAAGAAGGCGCATGGCAGCATAGGACCCCTACAGGACAGACTAGGGCTATTGGTGACAGATAAGAGCGACAAAACTAAGCTCTTCAATGAGTTTTTCACATCTATATTCCTGAACCATAGATAAAGACATATCTCCAAGTTGGATTATAGACAGGCACAAGAGGAACACCAGCCCGCCAATAGTTAGTGCTGACCTAGTGAAGGGATGCTTGGAGGGGCTGGATGTGTTTAAGTCAGCAGGCCTGGACAATCTTCATCCAAGCATGCTGAGGGAATTAGCCAATGTCATAGCAGGACCACTGGCAAGACTGAGCACTCATGGCACTCGGGGCAAATCCCAGATGACTGGAAAAGGGCCAGTGTGGTCCCTGTTTTCAGGAAAGGGAGGAAAGAGGATCCAGGTAACTAAAAGCTGGTTAGTTTCACCTCTGTCCTTGGGAAAACCTTTAAAAAGATTATTAAGAAATACATTTCTGGGAGTCCATCAGGAAAAATAATGCTGAAGGGCAATCAGTACAGATTAATAGCAGGTAGATCCTGCCTGACTAACCTTTGTTTCTTTTTATGATCAGGTCACAAAATGCTTAGATGCAGGAGTCGAGGTAGATGTCATTTACTTGGATTTCAAAAAGGTCTTCAATATGGTGTCTCATCCCATTCTTACAATTAAACTAAGCAGCTGTTATGCAAATGATTACACAATCAGGTGGGTGGCTAATTGACTTACGGGACACACCCACAGAGTGGTGATGGACAGGTCAGTATCAACCTGGAAAGATGGTGGGCACTGCAGTTCCGCAAGGTTTGTTCCTTGGACCAGTGCTGTTTAATATCTTCATCAGTGACTTGGATGAGGGTGTGGAGAGCTCTCTGCCCAAATTTGTGGATGACACCAAATTATGGGGCAAAGGAAACACACAGGTGGGCAGGGAATGGACTCAGGTGGATTTGGACAGGTTGGAAAAGTGGGCAGAACAGTAGGATACAATCTAACAAAGCAGTGCAAAGTGCTGCACTTAGGGAGAGAGAATCACCAGCACACTTGCAGACTGGGAGATGACCTTCTAAATAGCACAGTGGCAGAAAGGGATCTTAGAGTCATCGTTGACTCCAAGATGAGCACCCCAGTGCTCTTTCCTGCCCAGGGCAGGGGGTCAGACTTAATGATCTAGTGAGGTCCCTTCTGACCCTAAAAATATATTAAATCTGCCTAAGGTTGTACAGACTGCCTTAATTTTAGCTTTCCCAAACATTGCAAGTCCTTACTCAGCAGTCTCGATTAGTCTTTTAATACAAAATTTGTGTGCAGTGTTGACAGCACCAATTATTTATTTTCATTGAATCATGATTACTGGTGATAATGTAGAAACCTAAACAATAGGCTTGATAAACTAGAAAGAGAAGTCTGTCTTCTCTTGATGCTGGCTGTGAATGTGTTGCCTTGGGTTTGATTCTGTAGCAAATTGAGGCCTCCATAGTAAGAGGCTGAGAGATGACCAGCTCTTCCAAGGTAGGTTCCATCACAGCATTTTGCCACTAAGAAGTCAGTGAGCTGGTATCTATTCAGCAAACTGCCACACCCAAGATGCAAGTGACTATGGGTGTAGACTCAAGATGCCTTCCATGTAATAATGTTACCCTACATTTGAGTGATTTACTCTGTCGTGGGGCTGTAGGTCACAAGTCCACTTTTAATGTGGGAAAGAACATCCTGGGAGAGTGAAAATATTTTTTTTAATTCTTAGAGAAAGTGTGACATCATCTTCATGGTTGGTATCGGTAATCTCAACATGTTGGTGAAGGTTGTCTTGGCAAGTTTGACACTTACTCTTTTCTTTTACTTTTTAAAAAGGTCCAGAGTGTATAGTTTCCTTTAAAATGTATTATTTGGTTTATATGCAATAGGAGATGCACAGCATATTAAACATTTTATAGGAGATTAACATTTGTATACCTAGACTTCCAAAAGGCCTTTGATCTGGTATCCCATGATGTTCTCATGGGAAAATGGGAGGATTGTGGGCTTAACTGCTTGACAGTCAAGTGGGTAGGAAGCTGGCTGCGGGGTAGGACCCAGAGAGTTCTAATGCATGGATTTGTGTGTCCTGGTGAGAAGTGGTCAGTGGTGTCCCTCGGGGGTCAGTGTTTGGTCCAGTGCTTTTCAACATCTTTATCAATCTTTATGATTTGGAGATGGGAGTTTTAAAGCTCACTGGCCAAGTTTGTGGACAACAAGTTATGGGGAGGCGAGGTCACACTTGAAAATAGGCTGCAGATAAAGGCAGACCTAGACAGGCTGACAAGTTGAGCAGATCAGAACCAGATGAAGTTCAACATCGAAAAGTGTGTGGTGCTTCATCTGGGGATGAACAGTCCCTAACATACAGGCTTGGTGGTGCCATCCTGGCTAGTATTATGACTGAAAAGGACCCAGGGGTAATAATAGACCATGAGCCCACAGTGCGATGCTGTAGTCAGCAGGGCAAGCAATACTCTGGCATGTATCAACCAGTGTATCTCAAGCAAAACCAAGGAAGTGATTCTTCCACTCCACTCAGCACTGGTGAGACCACAGCTGGAGTATTGCTTCCAGTTCTGGGTGATGCACTTTAACAAGGATGTGGTAAAGCTTGAGAGAGTCTAGAGAAGAGCCACCCATATGATCAGAGACTTGCAAAGCAAGCCATATGAGGAAAGGCTGAGGGATGTGGGCCTTTTCAGCCTAAAGAAAAGGCTGAGAGGAGACTTGGTAACAGTTTACCACTACATCAGGAGAATACATCAAGGGCTTGGCGAACAACTGTTTACAAGTGCACCCTTGGGGAGAGCCAGGAGTAATGGCCACAAACTCCTGGAAGACTGTTTCAGGCTTAACACTAGGAAACATTTCTTCATAGTCGGGGTGCCCAGACTGTGGAATAAACTCCCACCAGAGGTGGTGCAATCACCTACCCTGGAAATCTTCAAAAGGAGACTGGATGATCACCTCTCTGGGGTTACCTGACCCCAGTTGTCTTTCCTGCCTGGTGCAGGGGGGCTGGACCCAGTGATCTTATGAGGTCCCTTCCAGCCCCTAACAATCTATGAATCTATAGTGACTGTCAAAAACTCATTTACCTTGCTATTGATGTCAGCTGACGTCATTATCTGGCATTGTTGAAACAGCAGTGTCCTCTCAATACACAGGTAAGTATTTTTGAGGGACTGTAGTCTGACTGCCAGACTTGTGTTTCTTTATGCTTCTCCACCATATTTTTCCCATGCGTCCTGATACACATTGACTTCTCTACAACTGACTGACAACAGTCCAAATAGCACACAATCTAAGCTATCGGTTTTGCACAGCAGCATTGAACAGAGGAGTCTGACTCACTGGTTAAATTTAATTTGCTTCATGATTTGAATGGCTCTGAGAACAGAAGTCTTGCAGTGGGGCAGAAGCTGCTGACCTTATAAAAAGCAAGATGGAGAAGGAATAACCACAGCAAAGTAATAACAAGAAAAAAAATAAGACACTTTAAAGTTGAGCGAAAATAAGGTTTAAGGAAGAGGTAAAGGCAGAAGGAATGAAAGTAAACATGAATGCTAGTGACTTAACTGTTTAGTTGTTGAGAATGATGGCATTTCAGAGGTTAGGGGTGAACAACTGATATGTGTATATAGTGCACTTCACTGTAAGCCATGTTTATTAATCTGAAATATCTGGGATGTAGCTCAGGAACAGTACTTGAAAATAAAGACCATAGAAAAATGCTCCATTTAATGGGCAATCTTGAGAGCTGGATAAATCGCAGTAGTATTGCTGGTTTCAGTACTGAAAACCTGATTTGCTTACCTTGAGCAATTGGTTGCATTCATCTTTTTTTTTTTTTTTTAAGTATTGCCTTGTGCATTGCGGTGATAGTTACTCATGACTGTTTTAAATTTCTGTAGGAAAAACGCTGTGTGTGGGGGGGGGGATGTCAAACAAAGCTGGTGGAGTTAAATAAATAAAAATACTTAAATAATAGTTAAATAAAGCAGGGGGGAAATAAATAAAACCTATCTGTGTCTTCTGGTCTAGTGAGTTAGCACCAGTTTATTTTCAAATTTTGGGAAGGTTCTTATTAAAGTATTTGTTTGCTTAGTATGCTCCCAAGTACAATTTTTTTTTTTTTTTACAGGAGAAGTTTAGCAACACCCATTGATCTTTGCATTTATTTTTCTTTTCAAGGCTATGACCCCTGCAACTGAGGAACGTGCTGTGGATAGCAACTTCTCACCGAGAGCTGGAACAAGCAGACTGCATCAGACCGTGCCCACAGATGCATCTCCAGACTCAAAGTGTCCAATCTGTTTGGACAGATTTGACAACGTAGCCTATTTAGATCGTTGTCTGCATAGGTTTTGCTTCCGCTGTGTTCAAGAGTGGTCAAAAAACAAAGCTGAATGCCCACTCTGTAAACAGCCGTTCCATTCTATCATCCACACTGTGAGAGCTGAAGATGATTTTAAAGAATATATACTAAAGCCTTCAGAGAATGGCTCTTTTGCTAGCCCTAATGGACGGAGATTTCGTTACCGCACTACGGTTACAAGGGAACATCGTACAACAACTTCTTCTCAAAGGAGTTCCTCTTCTCGAAGGACGCTGTCACCCCCAGACAATGGAATATTGTTTGAAGCGTTCTCAAGTCAGCCCGTGCAACAGAGAGATGTTGGGATTCAACAGATGATTAGAAGGCTTGCCTCAAGGAGGCAGGCTAGTGCAGAGGGCAGGTCTCTGCGACAAATTCAAGAACAAGAAATAATTAACTTCCGAAGAGCTCTCTATCGCTCTGGTGTGCGCATTAGAAGTGTTCAAGATGGTGGTCGCTATAGAGAAATTTCAGCAGAGTTTTTCCGCAGGAACCCTGCTTGTCTTCACAGGTTAGTTCCATGGTTGAAGCGGGAACTAACTGTTCTTTTTGGTGCCCATGGTTCTTTAGTCAACATTGTTCAGCACATCATCATGAGTAATGTGACTAGATATGATCTGGGGAGTAAGGCCTTTGCTGATGACTTAAAGCCTTTTTTACTCCATCGCACTGACCACTTTTTACATGAATTTATCAGTTTTGCCCGATGCCCTTTTAACATAGAAGCATATGACCAGCATGCCAATTATGATTGTCCTGCTCCTTCATATGATGAAGGAAGCCACTCGGAATCATCAATTATTACGATATCTCCAGATGAGGCAGATTCCCAAGAACCAGATCATAAAGCATCCACAACTGGTACTGATCAGGCCCCTTGGGATGATGAAACCCCAGGACCATCATATTCAAGTTCAGAACAAGTTCATGCTGCCGTGGCTTCTCCTGATACTTCAGAAAGTTCTGATGAGGAACCTGCTCAAAAAGGATCAGATGCACAAGGGCAGTCACAAACTAATACAGAGCCAAATGATGTCAGTGATGCTTCTTCAGACAATTGTGTCATTGTTGGTTATGTTAAGCCATTAGCTGAGAGAACGCCAGAACTTGTTGAGCTGTCCTCTGATTCTGAGGAGTCAGTCGCTGAGGAGAAAAGTGAGCATGTGAAGAAACCACAGCCTATCCAGTTTCACAGTTTCAGTGACAGTGAAGGTAGCGGGTGCTCATCACTGCACTCCCCGGTATCGAAAGATAATAAAAGTATCTGTAAAGGCAGTATGTCACCCTTGATTAAGACAGCAGAAGCAGAAAAGAGCGAGGAAGATAAAATTAAAATAAGAGATGCATCTATTTGGGACTCTTTGCAGGGTTCCTGTACCAGGAAAAACAATGTGTGCTCTCCATGTAACCATAGATTATCCAGGAAGAGGAGGTCAAGGAGTTCCGAGTCGTCTTCCCAGCACTCTCATAGCAGAGACCGTCACAGCCATAGATCCAAAAGGAAACATCATAGCAAGGAAAGCTTAAAAAACCGATTACCCAGAAGCAGGGACAGTAGCGGGCATAGAAATAAAAGAAACAGAAGGAGATCAAGAACTCGAGACACAAGTTTATCCAGAAAAAGCCTGACTCTCTCGCTAAGTAGCGAGAGCACTATATCTAGAGGTGTTAGCAGGTCGCGATCCCGCAGTAATGGCCATAGTAAAAGAAGATCCAGGAGTAGGGAGAGTGATCACTATTATATAAGAGAAAATTACCAAAATAGATATCAGTGGGGATACACTTTCTACAGTAGACACATGGACAGAGATGGCTATGAGTCCTCATATAGAAGAAGGGCTCAGGCCAGAGCTCATTATTCAAGGCAGTCAGCGAGTCCAGAATATAGAATACAGTCTTTTTCGGAAAGGACAAATACACGAAATCAAAGAGGACACAATGAAAGTCGGTATTACTGCTATGAAAGACGCAGGTCAAGGAGTCGATCTAGTAATAGATCTAGGACCACATCTGGAGGGACTGATAGAATACGGTGTGAAAAGCCTGGTGGAAAAAGGAAATACAAAACACGCCACTTGGAGAGTGTGCACAAGGAGAAGGCACCAAGCCCTTCTAAAGGAGAAGGAAATGGCCACCAGAAACCTATGTCAAAGTACAGTGGTTGCTATCAAAATGAGAACAGCCCTCAAGAAAACCAAGCAAGCAATGAAACGAAGCATAGAAAGAGAAAGAAAAAAATCAGAAGCCCAAGTGTGGAGATTGTATATGAAGGAAAGGCTACTGACACAACTAGGCATCATAAAAAGAAAAAGAAAAAGCACAAAAAAAAACACAGAAGACACCATCCAAGTAATTCAGTACCTCCTTCTCCAGTCGTGATTACAATTGACAGTGATAGTGATAAAGAGATTGGAATACGTGAAACTGTAGAATGTGACAGTAGTGTTTCTTGGACAACCATAACTCAGTTAAACGAGCGAGAAAACGAATCTCCATCATCTCTCCTGGACACAAACAATCATAAGGATGTATATGCAGTAACTGGTGAAACTGCAGTATCGAACAAGGATCGTTGTATTACTACCAGTAAGAAAAACCTGGCTGATGACATTGGAAATGTAGATCTCCGGCTCCAAAAAACATCAGATGAGCAGGCTCCTGCTGTGGCTGTTAGCAGCAGCAGCAGCAGCAGTAGTTGTAGTAGTAGCAGTAGTAGTAGTACATTGGGAATTGAAATTCTGCCTATCAATGTTGAAACTGCACAGATGGAAGCATCCAGCCATTTGCCTTCTCCCAGGACATCATTTGTAGATAACTCGGGGAGGCCACCATTAATACTAAGACTGCCAAAGAAACTTATTGACAGATCGTACTGGCTTGACACTGCAGAAAAAAAGATGTAGCTTTTTTCACTGAGCTCTTCTTAAAATCATTCTTAAAATTATTAATTTGCTTAGACATATTTTTCCCTGGAAACAAAACCCTGGTTGTGATTTGTGTGCGATAAGACTGTTTAGAACATATCTGGGACGTGTGAGATTCTTGAATGTATGCACTTTTAAGTATAAGAAAGTAGAATATTGTTAGTAACTTAAGTTTTTCAAAATAAACTTGTAAATTTTAGGAGGTATAATTTCCTAAAGCCATACTGTATTCTCATAATATGTAAGATAGCCACAAAATCTTTCAATATTGTGTCTTTTAAAAAAAAAAACAAAACCCTAAAGCCAGAACATACATTTTCTGCTGGTTTGTTCTTTTTATTTTATAAAAGAGAAATTGTATAATTCACAAAATAAATTCAGGTTTGGTTCTGCTATCCTCTTTGATCTGCATTGTTTCAGCTTGACTTCTGCCAAAAAAGTGTCAGCAATTTCTGTACAGACCTTGAAACAGACTACCATTATAGTAAACATGAATTCTGTTGGCATCCCAATAAAGCAATAAGATAACAGATTTTAAATCCAATGTAATGATCTTCGGCATGCCCGCCTCTTGTGGGCTAAGATCATATGTCTCTTATCTTCAGACTGCTGTATTGTCTCAGTGTAGGTGGAAAATAGCATATCTGAGGCACAAATGTTTTCATTAAAAGTAAGTTGGCAAGGTAGAGGCCACACATCAAACATTTCTTGTGTTCTAATGTAACTGAATGGAAGAATCGGAGCCTTTCACATCTTTTTGGTTTTGTTCCTTTGTTTCTACCTACACTGTCAAAAGCTTCAGGATTATTGCATTTCACTGTAGCCACTGCCTTTCCAAAATAACCAAAATATAGTGTGAGTAGGTAGTTGGTCTATTTAACTTAACAGTTACTCAGTTTTTCTCTACACCATGTCCCGAGTGGTTAAAAATAAATAAAAGGCTTCTGGCTTTTCTGGCACATCAAGCACTGAAAGGCATAAATGTGCTTAATGTTTCATTGAAGGACAAGAACTTTTTCATTAAATTCATCTGATCCAGAGTTGTTTAACTTTTTTGCCCCATTTTTCCTGTTGATGTAGGTCCTCTGGAATTGTGTGAAGGATGACACAAAAGTGAAGGATGAATTGACAGTAGATAAGATGCTAGCAAGTGAACAAAATAGTTGCTCCTCACCCCCCAGTTCTAGTAATGTTGGGTTCCGGTGATAGCAGGTACAGACTTTTCATTTGTAAAATGATTGTTTAATGTATTCACTCATAGATTTGAGACATCCTCTTGGAAAATGCCAGCTCTTACTTTTCACCCAAAATTTTACTAAAAAAAAATAATAGAGCAATTCTGTTCCAAAGAACTCTGACCACAACAGGTCAGAATGTTTTTAGTGTTTTGAATTCTATTTAAAATCTCTAGGTTTATCTTGTGAATCAAGGTTGCACACGTAAGACTGCTAACATTGCGTGGCACTTGGTGACACCCTTGAAAGGGTTTCAAGGTATCCCAGTATGCTGCAGGTCCCTGGCTAAGAATTACTGGCTTAACGTTTTAAGAAACGTTGAAACAGTAAATATAGGGTTGTCTTACAAAGTTCTTCATGTTCCTTCTGTAATTTTCTGTCTCTCTCTTTTTGTAAAAGTCACAGCAAACTTTTAGATTTACAACAAGAAAAATTCAATTTCATTTGTCAGTATCTTTATTATTTGGTTTTCAGTTGTTTTTAACTGTGGCCTTGTAAGCAGTTTGCTAATCTGTCCTTATTTCCATGGCCTTCTGGATGCATTATACACTAAAATAGCCATGAAGATGGCTCAGTTGCCATTATTACTGAACCATTAGGCTATTGCCTTTTGTGTTGTCAGAGCTCCCAGGTGGTCTCATTAATCATTCCATGGCTGGATATTCATGTATGCACAATACTTCATAAAATATATTATCATATATTTTAATTCATGCAGTAGGTTCCTAGTGCCTAACAGAGGTGCCTCTGCACAATTTTATAAATAAATCTAGAGTATAACATCTTGACCTGTGAATTACTATGTAACTTGCTGCGGACAATAGAGTTTATGGTCATAGGACAAGACGAAGGATGTTGAGAGGTTACTGATTTTAAAAAGGGATAATAATTGCTAAAAAAAATCTACAAAAGGAGAGGAAGGCATGGGTGGCAACATAAGGATTGTACATAAAATGGAGAAGGGGACAATGAGGAATAAATGCAGTGATGCAAGTGAGGGATTAGGTGTTTGTATATGGGATTAAATGGCTGGAATGTGATTCAGTTAGAGAAAGAAGGAAGATAGGAGAAAGATATTTGTAGTGGCAGTGATTTCTGTGGATTCAGACTAGGATGGGAGAGGAGCAGATAGGTCTCAACCCCTCAGGCATTTCTATTCCATACTAATGATAATCTGGTGTGGGAACTGTTGAGGCACATGCAAGAGGAAAATGTTTAAATTATTTCAATGCTATCTCATAAGTTTTCAGTTTTGTTGCATCCTAATGTATGCTAACTACATATTGAATATGCAGGAGCATGGTTACTCTATTAAAGTCCATTTGCTCTTTCACAACCAGAGATATAAAGTGAAGTTCTCTCTGATCTTTTAAAATGAACACATTACAAAAATCCAATCTGTAAAGGAACAGTCCAGACTAAAACCTTATTTCTGTGTCTAAAAATGAACATGCTTTTACAAACCCTCATCGTTTGAAATGCTTAGCTGATTCTGTTGCTTAAAGTCAGGGATGTACAGCTGGCCACTCATTAGGGGTTAAATTGTGGCCCTCTATGCCACAGTCGCTCCCACTATCACAGCACCCAGAGAGTCTCAGGGCTCCCTGTCCCTCCTCCAGCTTCCACTTCCTGCCTTTGTCCCAGGGAACGGGGCAGCTTGCAGGGCCAGGGGGCTGAGGGTGAAGCTGGGGTTCCTGCCTGCATGATGCAGCTGTGGAGGAGGAGGAGAGGAGTGCCCATGCAGTGTGTGGCCCAAGGGGCTCTTGACTTGAGCTGGTATAAGGGTGGGGTGGGTGGGGGTGGAAAGCATACAGCTTCTGACCATTTGGCTTCCAGGTGTGTTTATATTCAAGGACATCAGTCTACTGGCTTCCACATCTTGTATGCATTTTGTACTTCCTCCCCTCCCCCCTTTTTTCTTTCTTTTTTAATTTCTTTTTTATTTTTTTGAAGCGACATACTTAACTGTCCAAATCTTTATGAAAGTTGCCATAGGCTTACAACACCATTTGAAGGACTATCCTGGTACCTTCTAGCATAGTTGAGCTGTTTGTTTTCAGAATTAATGCAGGTATATTTTCGGGATCCCTCAGAAATTCAGTGTAGGTTATAACTTGCAGAACATGTTTAATTATTCTCTTTAACAATTCAGTACTACCGTTGCATATAGTGCTATATCTAAATCTAGCATATACCTTATAAAAATAATATCTTCTTTGTTAACCTTGAACGCTTATATTTTCAGTGTAGTTTCAAGCTCCCTAATAATTTCCGATAGTAGAGTCCTGAAAAAGTACAATTGTCTATTGTTGATGACTCTTTCAGTGACATTTCGGCCTTAGCCCTCGTATGGAACCAGTTAACCCAGTGATTCTCATCCAGAGTGACTTGAGATCCTTTTGAGGGTAGCACACAATTTTAGCATTAAGTGCAAACGTGCTTCACAAAATAAGCCCAGAGATTTCAAACAGGAAATCCATGGTGTTAAAAACATTGTGACGTGATGCCATCTTTCTGAGTTCTTGGTAACAGGAGAATTGCTCTATTATTTTTCTGTAGTCAAAAATGGGTGAAAACCAAGTGCTGACATTTTCTGACAGGTGCCTGGAGTCTATAAAGGTTAATAACCATTGAGTAAACTGTTTTCATAATGAGAAACAATGTACTGTTAATGTGTGCATTTTTTGTATGGGATTGGACATAATACAAGTGAAAACATTGACATTTTGCTTTGTTTCAGCTCACTGTTGATTTCTGCCTATTTAAAAAGAGACTAACAAGGTGCTTTCTTTTTTAGAAGCTATCTTACTAGACCATCTCTTGCATATTAGTCATGCCTGTGTACAGTGTTTTAATCTAGAACCTGACAAGGGGGATTGAGGTCTTTGTTGACTGCAATTATGTTTTTAATTCAAAAATATTAATCAGATATTTACTGCTCATCTTTGAAAGATGGTAAACAGTAGAACTTGAAAGTCACTTGAAAGTCACCTTTTGAAGTGCTAAATCATCTTTTGCCTTCAAGTGCAAAGAGAATGTCTTCAGTGAATATGAAGAAGCTAATGTTTCAGTTCAATGATGGAATTTATTTAAAGAAGTGCAGCTGAAACTTCTGCAACTGTAACCTGGAGTTGAAAAAGTAGAAAAGCTTCATTTTTTCCAATTATCATAAAAAAAACTTTGGTGTATAGAAGTATAAGATTTTCTCATAAAACCTTGTATAATGCAGCAGGAGAAATTATTAGTTCCATTTCCTCATTATAGGTATGCTTCATGTGTGTAACATTAGGGCTGTGCGAAGCTTCGGTAGCCAATTCAATTCAGAGGACATTCGGCCCGATTTGGTGGCTGAAGCTCCAAATCGGTATCAAATCTGGAGACCCATTAAAAGCTCTGAATTGAACTAGAAGCCTCCGAATCGATTCAGCGAGATTAGGCACCAGTTTGAAGATTTTGCCAGAGACTGAACAGGCAGCAGCCCTTGACCACACTAGACATAGCTGACTCCAGCTGGTAAGTTTGTTGGGGGAGGGAAGAGTGGGGCAGATCAGTGCTCCCACAGTGAGGGAGGGATTGGGGCTGGGACAAGCTGCCCAGCCGTGATGGGGAGGCATGGGACTCAGGGAGGGGGGCTCAGGCCACCAGTCCAGGAGGGCATGGGAGCGGGCATGTGCTCCCAGGCTGGCCCTGCAGAGCGCAGTGAAGCAGCAGCTATGGGGAAGCTCCAGCCACCCTAAAACTCCCCATAGCCTGCCACCAGCCCCTCCCCAACCTGGGTGCATGCACCTGCTCTCATGATCAGCTGTTTGCCCAGCCGGGGCACAGCAGGGCAAGGCCATGGCTTGTCCAGGATGTGTGGTTAGGCTGAAGCGGCTTCTGAAGCACTGCAGTGGCACTGTCCTGCCCTGGCTGGGCGAGCAGCGGAAGGACATAGTCCCTGCTCCCAGAGCCTTCTGCCTAGAGTGAGCTGTGCCTGCATTGTGCCCCCCCGCCCCCCATCCCAACTAGGCAAGTGGCAGATGGGCATAGCCCACACTCCCAGTGCCTTCACCGCCCACTCTGTGCAGATCCGGTGACGCATACCCACTCCCATGCCCTCCTGGACCAGTGTCGCATGGCAGCACGCAGTAACGGAAGCCCCCTCCCCGAATCCCGTGCTCCCCCACCCCAGCTGGGCAGTTTGTCCCAGCCCTAGCCCCAATCCCTCCCTCGCTGTGGGGACATTGATCTGCCTCCCCACTCTGCCCACCGCAACAGACTTACCAGCTGAAGGCAACTGTGTCCAGCATGGTGAGGACTGCTGCCTGCTTAGTCTATGGCCGAATCTCTGAATCAGTGCTGAATCTTCGGATCTGAATTGGCCAAATTGAATGAGGACAGTGATTCGAATCACCAAATTGAATCTCTGTCCCTCTGAATGGGCTGAATCCGAATTAGAATCGAATACTTGCTGCTTCACATAGGCCTATTTAGCATATTATTTTTAAATGCAAAATGCATTTAATATTTTTCACTGATGTATCTAGTAGATTTAAGATGGTTTCCTAAGTCCTATTTTACTGCATGTTGAATTGAATTCCACTTTCCAATCAAATAGAGCTTGTCACAAAGCATAAGTAAAAAAAAAAAAAAAAAAAAAAAAAAAGAATCACTTAGTGAAGAATTTTTCTTTTATTATTTTTCCAACTATTGGTATAAACCATGTAAAAATTAAGAATCCAACTAAATGGATGCTAAGTTATGCAATTCCTCAATTGAATGCACATTTGGACATGTGCATACTCCTGCCTTCCTGGGTAACCAAACTTGATGTTGAGGTTATTTAGCAACATGATTTAATGAAAATCATCTTTTCCCTCAGAAACTAAAATGTGTAAATGCAAAACTAGTGTTAAAATCAACCCATCTTGGCCCTAGGCATTGTAAGGGCAGGGACAAACTTTTACTGGGAGTAGTTTCAAAAGGGAGGGGATTGCTGCTTCTCCCAACCCAGAGGCATACAAATATTGTATACAGTATTGCCAGTCCCATCATGACATAAGTCCTTCTCCTTAGCAGGCTGGGTTGTATTCTGGGAGAAGCCATGGTACTCCAGCTGTATTTCTTTGGGGCTTGTCTCTACAGTTTTGGGAATTTTTTTTGGGGGGGGGGTTGTTTGTTTTTTTACTATATCATGAGCTTTAATTCACTCCCTTTATATTCTGCATTGCAAAATTGTACATGATCAGGTTTATTTTCACGCACTGTGATCATTCAGAGCATGGGGTGGAATGCGGTCTGCAAGCTAACATCCCTCCTAACTACCAGAATGAACTCGCACTGAAAATCTTTCAAAGACAAAAATACCCAATTAACTGTGGGTGCATACTTCTCACAAGGCAATCAATCTTTCCAGTCTCTCAGTTCTAATCCTCAAAGGGAATTTACAAAACACCTTTCATAGATGGGCCTACAAACTTCACTTCATAAATCTACTGGATACAAAATACCATGGAATAAATATAGACATTGGATTTATGGCACGTTATAACCTGCCTGCCATCTGATAACCCCAGGTAATTTCACTACGTTTTATCAGCTACCTTCTAACATCAAGTCAACATTTCCCTCCTTTCTCCTGTGGTCCCACCACATACTTGTCTCAAATGGATTAACTGCTGATCTTCCCTGCTACCATTTGCATTTTCACAGACCCTCATTTTGGCTTAAGCTTCTATTCCACCCAGGAGAGTGCACACGTACCAGCAGACTCTCCCTATGCCTGAAGAAGGGTGTTTGTGCCTAAAAGCTTGCAAAAACAATTTTTCTATTCATTTGGTCTTATAAAAGATCCACATTTACCAAAAGAGCAGTGTTTGCCTGTGTCTTTAGAGTGACATGGCTATAACCAACACCTCTTAATTTCCTGTTGTTTTATTTATGTTCTTGAGAGGATTTAATTTGCCACGCTATCCTAACTCAGAAATCTGTGTAAACGCCAGCTCTCGGCACTTACACTTGTTTCTTTGGAAGGGCTTTTTGAATCTTAAGATTTAGGATCTTGCAGCTGATTGTTTCAAATCTTTCCAGGGACAGAGGTGGAAAGAAGGAGAGGGGGGACTTGCATCAAATCAAAGTTATTTGACTGCCTTTGAGTCAGCTGGCTGTGGATTTGCTTGCTTACCTAGGTATGGCATGGTTGGTGTGACGTTTTTAATCAGAACTCCTGGGGAGGTGATATCTTTAATTAGCCCAACCAGAGAGTTGCAAAAATATTCTTTATTTGCAAGCTTTCAGGCACATGCACCCTTTTTCTTTTTCTTTAAGTAACTCAGAGAAAGTGAATATTTGGCTTACCCATTTCCTACTTTGCTGCATCTGCTAGCAGCTAGTATCACACACTGGCTGCTACCCTGGCAGTTGCATTGGCCACACCTCCTTTGCACAGGCTCCAAGTTTCGGTTTCCTTTCTTCTCTTCTTCCCACCCTTACAGGCTCAGTCTCTTCAATTTTTTTTTTTTTTTATAGCTCTGAGTCAGCTGATATCCAAGAAGCTATTCTAATTGGAGGGACTATGAATTCAGTTTACAGCTGTAACCTTTTTTTTTAAAGGTCTGGGTAGAAGATCCTTGCCTGGGTCTCTGCTGCTGCAGCCCTGAGAAGGGTGGGGGATTCCTCCCTCCTTGGAGCACTTTGCTCCAAAGGGATTTTTTTCTTCTCTTGCATACGCAGGTTAGAAAGTAAATCGGGAATCTAATTCTTCAGCAACAGCCATCCGAATAAGCCTGAGCACAAAATGACTGCGGAAGAGAAGGGGGCCCTGCAGTTCTACAAGAACTATATTGTGACGACACTGAACCCTGTATATATTTTAGGCAACATGAGGGAATGGCTCCCTGATGGTGAGAAATCCACTGGGCATGTTGTGGGTGGGTTCAGGGCATGTTGTGGGGGGCAAGAGCCTGCGTCTTGATTGCTCCTCTGGAGAGCAAGTGCCACAGTGGTGCACGGTTGGTTTCTGACTGGTGCCAGTTTTAGCAGTTTGTGGTGTTCCTTTTCCCCTTTCGTTACTTCTGCTTGCTTTTGCCTACTTTCTCATCTCTTTTTCTGGCTTCATTTCTAAGAAAGGTATTTCTACTGATTTAGGGTGTATACGTGTTGTTTAAAAAGAATCTAAACCTTGAACCAAGGACAGTGTGTGTGCATGTATGCATGTACACAGGTTGCAGCTGTATTAGTCTAGAGGCAAAAAGAATCACAACTTGTGTTAGTGGTGTGATATCTTCTATTAGACCAACTAGATTTTTGCAAAAAAAAAATAAATTTGCAAGCTTTCAGGCAACAGGCACCCTTCTTTAGGCATAGGAGAAAAGATTGTAAAAGTTCTCCTAGATAGAAATTAAAGCTCATATTTCATAGGAGAATTAAAGACATGGTAAAATCTCCTGTTTGGCATAGTTCATTTTTTTGCAAGTTATGCTCAGAGAAAAGTTGGAATAGTCTGTTTACCTTGAAGCTGTTCAGTGGCGAGCAGGATGTAAAGTCACATTTCCTTCTGGTTATGATGTGTCATGTTACACAGAAGAGTAAAAAGATGGAATGCTCTCATAGGCAGAGGGAGAAGTTGTTTTGGGGGGGGCTGAGTGCGTGTGTGCATATATATGCCCCCTCCCCCCCCTGCAGGGAAGGTGATGTGGAGGGAGGGGTGGGAGTGGGGGTGCTGGGACTGGACCCAGATAGGAGGGAGCGGAGCAGAGCTGGGATCAGGGTCAGGGCCCTCTGTGCTCTGTGCAGCTTCCCCTTCCCCTGTGCACCTTGTTGCCTGAGGTTTGAGGTGTATCTTCTACAAGGTGCCAATCTTTAGCTTATTGAGAACAGGGATCTTCTTTTTATTTCTCATGGTAGGCACCCAGCACAGTAGAGTCTTAGTCCATGACTGGGGCTTGGAGGCTTTTCTGGGATTTAGCTAATGGTCATAACCAGGGATCCTGGTTTTCTTTGTCCTAAAAATTGCAAATCTGCTGATTTAAAAATGCAAATTTTCTGATTTAAGAATCTGTCACTCCCCTACCCGCAGCCCCCTGGTCTTGCTGATGCCCCTCACTCCCTACCCGCAGGACCTCACCCTGCCCCAGCCCTGCTGGAGGTGGCCCCTAACTGCCAGGGCTATGGGGCCAGGGACCTGGGTCAACAGCCCCTTGCAGCAGTGCTTGAGCCCTGCCTACCACTCGTGGGAGGCAGTGGCTGCCGTGGCAGAGCGTGGTGTCTCAGTCCTCCTCCCCTATAGGTATCGTGGCTGGAGCGGATCCTGTGGTGGGGGAGGAGTGGGCAAGGGCTGTCCACTGTAGGCGTGGGCTCTCCAACCTGTGGCTCTCCCTTGGGGGCCTCCAAAGCCCAGTCGGTGGGACCCAGTGCGGCAGGATAGAGCTGGGTGGGGAAGCTTGGTGCCGCCACTGCTGCAAGCCAAGTGCCGCCATGGTGACACGCCACCAGCCTGCTTCTGCCTGCTTGCAAGGAGAAAACCAGGGTTTCCTGCATTTTTCTCCTTTAAAGAAGAAAATCCAGGTTTTTCTCTGTACAATGAGAAAATCCACGTTTTACTGCATTTTTCCAAGGCAACGGGAACACCTGGATCCTTTATTATTAGAACATGCAGGAAATACTAGAATGGGCAGGGATGACCAACCTGTGGTGCACTTGGTACGGACAGCACCGAGCATATGGTGTAACACCTGGCTGATTGGACAGGGTGGTACAAGGCAGGGAGCAGAAGGCAGAGCAGGGGAGAGGACAGCAGAAGGGGATTGGAATAGCAATTAGGGGAAGGCACAAGGCTCGTTTGTGGCACACCTGCTAAAAAGGTTGCCCCTTAGTATATTTAGGGTTGCTGCCATATTCAGCTGCTGCACATAGGCTCTAGCAAAAGCTGCAAATGGGTTAAATATTAAATCAAAGCCTTGGAGGGCACAGACAGAAATGAAAATTTTCACCCAATTTTTAATCAAGCACAAGTGCACGGCTGCAGACTGCTTAAAGAATAGCTGATCAGGTGAAAATATGACTCATTGCATAAGGGTTCAGATGAAAACATTTCAAAACAGGGTATAACTTCTGTCTGTGCTGCCTGCCAGCTTGAGCTGTTTTCAGAATGGGAGGGGGGGAAAGCGGGTGGAGGGCGTTCAGACTGGGGGCTTTTCGGCCCCCGCTAGAAGGTGGGGTAAGTATATTGGAGTGCCTATATGGTGGGGACGGGGAGGGGTGGGCTCGAATTCACCCATCCCACCCTTCAGCACTGGCTGGGGAATCCCTAGAATGAGTTCCCTCTGCTTCTTTTCCCCCTTCCCATTCTGAAACGGGAACAGGATGGGAGAAAGGAGCGGCTGTTTCTAGGGGAAGCTGGCTGCAAGTTGGCAGCCAGCAGCTAGATTTCCCTCCCACCCGGAGCCAACAGTGAACTTCTGTTTGGTCCAGGGGAGCGTTGCGACTCAGAACACTTCCTGCCAAGCATTCCCAGTTACAGTGGGGAGCTGCACTTCTGGGAATGGCTGGTGATGTTTACTTCACAGGCACCACAGTCCTGGTTTCTGCAGCACCCAAAGTGGGGCTTAGTGAACACGTGGAAGTCAATTTTTTCGAAGACTAATTAGCCAGTGATGCCCTTAAATGCAGGAAGACTTGTGTTGCAAAACCCCCTTTTTGGCTTTGACAACTTTTAGGTAAAACTGTTAATCTTAATTAGATGGTATAATTTGGCTATCTCCAAAGATTTTCCCATTTAACAGGGGGATATACTTTCCTTTCTCTGCCTCTGGAAAGACAGTGACTAGCAAACACTCGTATTGTGAGCACAGCTAATAAATATTCAGAGTGTAGACCAGGGGTGGGCAATTATTTTGGGCAGAGGGCTGCTTACTGGGTTTTGGCAAACCATTGAGGACTGCATGACAGGTAGCCCAGGGCAGATAAATATTAATTTTTAAATTTTTTTAGGGGCCCCATGGGCCAGCTAGAATGGCGTGGCAGGCTGCATCCAACCCCTGGGCTGCATTTTGCCCACCCCTGGTGTAGACCCTGCAGCAAGCTACATCAGTGGCACACCATCACCCTTAAGCTCATACCACTTCTGTCATCTGGCTTATTTGCAGAAGTCATAGAAAGGATTCAGGCTGAAGAAAAAAACGGAACAACTGCTGCTGCGGGAATGTTTCTCAACCTGATACTGAAACTTGAAGACAAGGGATGGTTTCGTGGATTTCTAGACTCACTCACGGCAGCAGGTTTGTGTTCACTGATAAAGCTAAAAGGATTGGATGTTCACACTTTCTTATGCTGTGTGCTTGTGAAAGTGGTTGGATCAGTTCTTCTGGGAAGCCACTCCTATTTCCATAGTTGTAGTACAGGCAGAACAAGCTTATATCCATCACTGAGTTTCTGCATTTAACTGGATGAGCCACCTGGTGATTTGAGAACAGAAATCAGGCTGATATGGGTTCATGCTTGAGTCATTATTTTTTAGGTACCATTTTTCATTCTGTGATTTTAGATTTGATTAATTTAAACTCTCATTCAGCCAATCAAAAACAATCGTAGTCTGCAGCGCTTAACATTGCAAGCAAAACTTAAATGTGAACTACACAAGTGTCTGCACACAATGTAAAAAGGAGAGTTTGAGTGGTAGGCACAGTACCCTTTTTTCAGTTGAGTGCTAACTCTGAAGCCTAATGAATGATGTTTTAAAGTCAGCCTTGTCAACTCTGAAAAATGCAAGAGAAGATATGCAAGGGATGTATTTGGCAACCGTGTTGGTCTGAGACAAGAAATGTAAAATGCTAGAAGTCTTGGTTCAGAGATGATACCTTTTATTAGACCAACTAAGAAATCTAAAAAAAAATCCTTTTTTTGCAATGTAATGCAAAAAAAAGAAGATGCAAGGCTTCTCAGAAGCCTTCCTTGAGTAGAAGATCTTCCTTGAGTAGTGTCCTGTTTTGGTGGAATCATCATAGTATCATCATAGTATCTAGGGTCAGAAGGGGCCTAGAGCAGGCCATCTAGTCTGACCCCCCGCCAATGGCAGGAAGGAGTGCCAGGGTCATAGGATCCCAGCCAAGTACCTATCCAATCTACTCTTAAAGACACCCAAGGTAGGAGCAAGAACAACTTCCCTAGGAAGCCGGTTCCACATCATAGCCACCCTAACTGTGAAGTAGTGTTTCCTAATGTCCAACCTAAACCTGCTCTCCAGTAACTTGTGACCATTGGTCCTAGTTACCCCTGGTGGTG
>JAGPOW010003395.1:32474785-32532669 GCA_030014935.1 Caiman crocodilus
CAGCCAGTATGTGTGCTGGGGGTTGCCTCTCCCCAGATGCATCACCCTGCACTTGTCCACGTTGAATCCCATCCTGTTCCCGTCCGCCCACTCCTGCAGTCGGCCCAGATCCCGCGGCAGCCTCTCCCTCTCTTCTGGTGTCCCCACCTCATCCCACAAAAAATCGATCCCACTACCTCTCGCATGCTAAGCGAGCGTTCTACCATATGAGCTAAATCCCCTTCTCCTAAAGGAAGTCATCAAAGCTTGACAGTGCTTAAGAGTATAGCACTGTCTGCTTCAGCCCTTGCCAATTTAATCCCTAGTCTCTTCGTTTCTGCTGAAGCTGCCAACTAGTCAGCAGGCAGTGCCACGATGATAGGTACATAAGTGTTAAGAGCAGGTTGAGTGTCCACCCACATGACTGTTACAGTATTACGGTGTTCCAAGCAGAAAGACTACAACTTTAGTTTTCAGACCCAAGACAGAGGTGCTATAATTGACCACAGGGCTCCTCACCAACCAAGAAAACTTGTTCTTGGGGCACTGAGACCCTATAAACATGGGAACCCATGTTAGTCTCTCATTTCTCTCTTTTTTTTTTTTTTAATAGACCTCTGTACAGTTTAATGCATGTCATTTTTTATCGGTTAAATCATTTAATTATAACCTTTCTCCTGTTTTTTATCAGCTTTATATTGCTGTATTTCTCTAGGTTCGAGTGTATGTACAGGGATGTACAATATGTGAGTTTGTACTAAAAACGGAACAGAACTCTGCCTTGAAGTTATGTTTTAAATAGCCTTTAAATATTCAGATACACCACCAAATTGTTATACATTTTCACAGACCAGACTTCTGCTAGAAAGCAGTATGTAAAACCTGGTGTAGCAGGACCGAGTCCTGGGGGCTGCTGCAACACAACCTGGTGGCCTCATGAGTTCTGCTCAGTTTTGGCTCTCCAGGTACCCTCCCCTCCTTTACTCTCACCTGCCATGCCTTCCTGTTAATATTTTATTTAGGAAAAAGGGAGGATCCCCTAAGGGCCCAGAGCAAGCCCTTGTCTTTCTCAAGTCTACTGGTTCCTGGCAACCCCCACCTACCTCTGTTCCACCCTCAGGCTAATTCTAGCTCTCCTGGCACGTTCTTGCCTTCCAGTGCTCTGATTGCTTTAGTGGCTGTTCATGGCCTCTGACCTTTTCTACAGCCATGCCCCTGCCTTGCAGTTATTACCTGTTACTCATCATGGCAGATTTAGCCCCAATTCCTGCTCTAATCTGTTCAAACTTCTTATGTTTTTATCAGTCTCTGCCCCTCTTGGGCTTAAGTCTCTATGCCTTTATCAATTTCTGTCCTTGGCCTGTGGCCCTGTCACTGCCTCCCTTGGGTACTGGGCGCTCTCTCTCTCTTTCTTTCTCTCCCTCCTGGTTCTTGGCCTCTCAGGCTACAGCAGCCTGTACCGTGCCTGTAGCCACAGCCCTTAACTCAAAGGCCTCACTGTTGCAGGGTCTCAATTAATAGCTCAGGCCATAGCCATCTCAATCCACAGTTCTTTCCTTGGCAGCCTACAGAGCCAGACTAGACAGGCTTCAGCTGTGCTGGGCTCTTCCTGGTGGGACTGAAGTTAGTCCCAAGTGCTGGCATCTGGCTCTGGCTTCAGTTTGGGACTAAACTTAGTCCTAAAGCCTGGCAGCCATGTGATGAGAGGCTGGAGCTCTCCCCAGTGGCCACAGGGGCAAGTGTTGGGCTGCTCTGATCTGGGACTAAATTTAGTCACTTGCACATATAGATACCAACCTGTTCTTACTTGCTGTGCAGAAATTTACTGCACAGTAAATTTAAACCAACATAAATGCTAAGAGTGCACCAATAAAGATTTTTTGGGGGGCCAATATCAATGATTGATTTTTAATGAGTCACGTCACCCAACACCAATCTGATTGCTGATATGCAGCCCAGCAGCTTGGAGAGCAGCGTTCGGCCAGTAAGTCTGTGGCAGGGAAGGGGAATAGTGGGACAGATGGAGGCCCCTGTGGTGAGGGAGAGAGTGGGGCAGGGGCAGGTATTGTCCAGGTGGGGCAGGGGACAGCTTATCTGTGGTGTGTGGGGCCAGGGGAGGGGCACTCCTGCCACTGTGTGCACCTGCAGGGTGGGGGCATGTACCCCCTGGATTCATGTGCGGGGCAGGCTATGTTTGTTGGCTGGGGCCAGGAGTGGTGCTGGGCTCTTCCCAGCAGGGGGGTTGGGCCAGGGCTGCTATGGGGAGGCTATGATGAATTTTGGGGTGGCTGTAGTCCCCTGCTCCATAGTCCCTTCTATCACTGCCACTGCCTGCCCCATGTGAACACCAGCCCAACCCCACTGCCGAGGAGAGCCCGGCACTGCCTCTAGCCCCAGACTACTGTGGCAGGCCACCCTAACCCCACACACAAATCCATGCCCCCCATGCTTCCCCGGTGGTACACGAACTGGCGGGAACCACCCCTTGGACAAGCCCCTCATATTTCTGTTCTATGCTCTGCCCTTCTCTGGCTGGGTATCACCTGTTTCTGCCCCTGCCCCAGCCTCACTCCCTCCCTCACCATGGGAGCCTCGATCTGTGCCCCCCCCCCCCCACGCCCTTTAACAAGTGCACCCTTAACAAGTTTGCAGATGGCACTAAATGGTATATACACTGGAGGGTGGGGCCAGGATGCAGAGAGACCTTGACAAATGAGAGAAATCTAATGAGGTTCGGTAAGGACGAATACAAAGTCCTGGACTTGGGCCAGAACAATCCCATGCACTGGTACCAGTTAGGCACCAACTAGCTAAGGAACAGCTCTGCAGAAAAGGACCTGGGAGTTACAGTGGACAATAAGCTGAATATGAGCCAACAGTGTGCCCTTGTTTTCAAGAAGGTTAATGGCATACTGGGCTGCATTAGTAGGAGCTTTGCCAGCAGATCCAGAGAAGCGATTCTTCCCCTGTATTCGGCACGTGAGGCCACATATGGAGTACTGTGTCCCATTTTAGCCCCCCACAGTAGAAAGGATGTGAATAAATTGGAGAGAATCCAGTGGAGGGCACCAAAAATAGTTAGGGATGTGGGGCATATGACTAAGAGGACAGGCTGAGGGAATTGGACTTATTCTTCTCTCTTCTAGACTAAATAAAAGGGGATTTAATAGCAGCCCTCAGCTACCTGAAGAGTGGTTCAAAAGAGGATGGAGCTAGACTGTTCTCAGTGGTGGCAGATGACAGAACAAGGAGCAACGATCTCAAGTTGCAGCAAGGGAAGTTTAGGTTAGATAGTAGGAAAATACTTTCTCATAAGAAGGGTAGTAAAGCACTAAAACAGGTTATAGATTCACAGATGCTAGGGTTGAAAGGGACCTCAATAGATCATTGAGTCTGACCCCCTGCCCTGGTCCAGAATGAGCGTTGGGGTCAGATGACCCCAGCCAGGTGCCTTCTAGCCTCCTCTTAAAGACCCCCAAGGTAGGGGAGAGCACCACCTCCCTTGGTAGCTTATTCCAGATTTTGGCAATCCTTATCGTAAAGAAGTTCTTTCTGATGTCTAACCTAAATCTGCTGTCTGTCAGTTTGTGGCCTTGTTCCTAGTGACTCCAAGGGGTGTCATGGTAAACAGAGTATCCCCTATTCCTTGCTGCCCTGCATTGATGAATTTGTAGGCAGCCACAAGATCCCCTGTCAACCTTCTCTTGTGGAGGCTAAAGAGATCCAAGGTCCTCAATCTCTCCTTGTATGGTTGGGTGCCTGCAGACAAAGTCCTAAAAGTGACCCTCCTCTGAATCCTCTAAAGGTTGTCCACGTCCCTCTTGAAGTGTGGCCCCCAAAACTGGATGTGGTACTCGAACTGCGGCCTGACCAGTTAAAAGGAAAGAATCACTTCCTTGGACCTCTTTGTCATGCACCTACTAATGCATGCTAAAGTTCAGTTATCTTTACTGATCACTTCATCACACTGATGACTCATGTTCATCTTGTAGTCAACAGTGACTCCAAGATCCCTTTGCACTGCTGTGCTTCTGAGAAGGTCCTCCTCCAGCCTGTAAGATTGCTGGTGATTCCTTCTCCATAGCACCTTGCATTTGTCCTTGTTAAACTGCATCCTATTCTGTTCTGCCCACTTTTCCAACCTGTCCAGATCCACCTGGATTTGTTCCCTACCCTCCTAGTTTCTTACCTTTACCCCATAATTTGGTATCATCAATGAATTTGGAATTCTTATACCCTCATTCAAGTAGCTGATGAAGACCTTGAACAGCACCAGTCCAAGGGATGAGCCTTGTGGGACTCCACTGCCCACAACTCTCCTGGTCGATACTGAGCCATCCGCCACTACTCGTTAGGTGCAACCCCTAAGCCAATTTGCCACCCACCTAACCGTGTAGTCATCTACATCGCAGTCGCTCAGTTTATCTATTGCAGTATAATGTAATACTTTATCGAAGGCCTTCTTAAAATCCAAGTAGATGACATCCACCTCAATTCCTGCATCTAAATATTTTGTGACCTGGTCATAAAAAGAAACAAGGTTAGTCACTCAGGATCTACCTGCTGTGAATCTGTGCTGGTTGCCCTTTAGCATTGCTTTCCCCATTGGACAACCACAAATGTGATCCTTAATTTTTTCAAAGATTTTCCTTAGGATAAAGGTGAGACAAACTGGTCTGTAGTTACCCAGATCCTCCTTCCTACCCTTCTTGAAAATAGGGACCACACTGGCCCTTTTCCAATCCTCTGGGACCTGACCTGAGTGCCAAGAGTGCTCAAACAGCCGTGCCAGTGGCTCTGCTATGACACTGGCCAATTTCTCGAGCATCCTTGGATAAAAATCATCTGGGCCTGCTGACTTAAACACACCCAGCCCCTCCAAGTCTCTCTTCACTAAGTAGGTGCTAACAATGGATGGTCTGGTTTCCCCTTTATGCCTATCTGTGATCCAATAGGGAGATTTGTCCTGGACTGAATTCAGGAATACAGAGTCAAAAAACTCATTGAAGAGCTCAGCTTTGTCCCCCCTCTCTGTCACTAAATGCCCTTGTTTGTCTTGTAGGGGGCTTGTGCTACCCTGCACCTTCTTTTTGCTCCCTGTATACCTGAAGGACTCTTTGTTGTCTGTCTTTTTTGTTGCCAGCCTAAGTTCTGTTTCAGCTTTGGCCTGTTTGACTGCTTCCCTGCAAGTGCAGGCCAAGTAAGTAAACTCCACCTTGGTAGCTACCCCCTGTTTCCATAGCCTATATGCTTGTTTTAGCCCCTAGGCTTTTCCAGACTTCCCTGTTCAGCCAAGAGAGTTTCTTGGCCCCTTTGCTTCCTTTTCTGTGCAAAGGGATTGTCTCTTCCTGTGCCCGTAGGATTGCTCCCTTTAGGAACGACCACTCTTCCTGCACTCCTATCTCACCAATTCTCCCGTTCTTCAGTGCCTCGCTAACTAGTCTCCTGATCATACTGAATTTAGCCTTTCTGAAGTCTAGCACTTCCACCCTACTGGTTACCTTACCCACCCCATGCCAGATAGTGAATTAAATCGAGTGATGGTCACTGTCCCCTAGGTTACCTTCTGTGAGTAGGTCGCCCAGCACATCATCCCCTGTAGCCAGGGCCAAGTTCAGTGAAGGTCCTGTATGCAGGTTATCCAGAGAGGTTGTGGAATCTCCATTCTTGGAGGTTTTAAAGGAATGATTCCTGGAATGTTATAGTTGGGGATGCTCCTGCCTTGAGCAGGGGGTTGGACTAGATGACCTCCTGAGGTCCCTTCTAACCCTAATTTTTTATGATTCTAAGGACAAACAGAGCCTGGAGCCTGTAGGGGTGGTTATCACTTGATTTTTGAGTGTGACTTCTCTAAGGTGAGGTAGGTAAGGGGAAGGGGAAATAAGATCTGAGGGGATTCCAGCAGCATCACAGCCACCCTGAAGTGGGACCCCGTCACAGGCTGTCTATAGGTCTGAACATTTTGTGGCAGGGTAGAAGTGGCAGTGTTAATTGTCATGACTCTGGGAGCCTTGTGGCAAGTAATACTGCCACCTCTTTCCTCTTGATAATTTTTTGGTCTTGTGGGGAGTCCCACGGACTGGATGACATGGTCCTATATACCAGATTGGGCCAGTACATGGGGTCTGTGCGCAGCCCCAGGTGCCCAGATCTCACACTGCAGCCGGGTATAAAGGCAGTGGCTTAGTGAACACATTGAGCACCCCAGGAAGGGTGGGTGAGGGTGGTGAATGTATGTGAGCTATGGTAGATGGGTTGGGGAACATGCAGTCACATGGGTGAGAGGAAGAGAGGCAGTCTTACCTACCTGGGCTGCCTCTGCCCCTGTTCAGCGTCAGCAGTGTCAGCTTTCCCTTGGTAGAGCTTCCTTGGAGCAGATCTTGGTGGCCCACTTTCTTCCTCTCCAGCTGATATATACATATTGGGAGCAGGCAATGGCTCCTCTGGAAGTTGGGGGTGGGAACGCTGTTTTGCTTACCATTTACCCCGTGTCCTCTAGATACACTTCCTGGTGTGATTATGAACAGCCCAACTCCTATGGCCAGGCAGGGCTTCCCCTACCATGACAAAAACTCCCAGCAGAGGGGGATGCTGGTGCCCCTCATACTCCATGCCTGGGGTGGGTGTCCCATTCACCCTGTCCTAGTTACGCTATTGCATGGAGGCCAGGAAGGGCAACAGCTCAAGGAATATGCAGTGATCAGTATGTGAGGATGATAGGGTTGGGGAAAAGATCAGAAGCTGTGCAGGGCAAGGGGCATTTTGCCCGTTCTGTGCCCTGGGGGTTGATTAAGATTGTATGAACAGTTATTTCCTACTTTGCTAATACTTGAATTTTCAACTTTCATGCCTCTTTACATAGCTTTTAAAAATGTAATTAAAAAAGGAGCAGTGGTAAGAACTAACCACTTCTTTTCAAAAGTTGACTGCTATTCACCTAGTTCAGCCCATAGCCAGCGATGCTCTGAAATAAACTTAATGTATCCAATGTTTCATAGTTTCATAGTAGGTAGGATCAGAAGGAACCTAAGCAGATCATCTAGTATGACACCCTGCCATGGACAGGAAAGGATAACCTCAGCGAGGTGGCTGTCTAGCCTCGTTTTGAAGACCTCCAGGGTAGGGGCAAGCACCACTTCCCTTGGAAGCTGGTTCCAGCTCCTAGCTGCCCTGACAGTAAAGTAGCGCCTCCTGATATCTAGCTTGAATCTACTCTCAGTCAACTTATGGCCGTTGTTCCTTGTTACTCCTAGTAGTGCTCGGGGGAACAGGGACTCCCAATGCCTGCTGGTCCCCCTTGGCAAGTTTATAGGCAGCCACCAGATCCTCTCCAGCCTTCTTTTGTGGAGGCTGAACAGGTTCAGGTCCCTTAGCCTCTCCTTGTAGGGCCTGCCCTGCTGCCCCCGATCATGCGGGTGGCCCTCCTCTGGACCCTGTCAGTGCTGTCCACATCCCTCCTGAAGTGCAGCGCCCAGAACTGGACACATTACTCCAACTGTGGCCTGACCAATGTTGCATAGAGAGGGAGGATACCTCCTTGGACCTGCTCATGATGCATTTATGGATGCATGACAAGGTGCGGTTAGCCTTCCTGACCGTGTCCTCACAGTGGCGGCCCATGTTCATCTTGGAATCAGTAGTGATTCCAAGATCCTTCTCTGCCTCTGTGCTGACAAGAAGGGAGTTCCCCAGCCTGTAGGTATGATGCTGGTTCTTCCTCCCCACGTGCAGTACCTTGCACTTGTCCATATTGAAACCCATCCTATTGTCATTCACCCACCTCTGTAACCTGTCAAGATCTAATTGTAGCCTGTCCCTCCCTTCTAGTGTGCTCACTTCTCCCCACATCTTAGTGTCATCTATGAACTTGAACAAGGAGCTTTTCACCCCCTTGTCCAAATCACCAGTGAAGATATTGAATAGTGGGGGCCAAGGACTGAGCCCTGAAGAACCCCACTGCCCACATCTCTCCAGGTCAAAAATGACCTGTCCACAACCACTCTCTGGGTGTGACTGTGTAGGCGTCGTCATCACAAATGCCTCATTTTTTGATGAGGATGGGGTGAGAGACAGTGTTGAAGGCCTTCCTAAAGTCCAGGAAGACTACGTCCCCTGCAACACCTGCGGCCAAGGTTTTTGTGACCTGGTCATAGAAGGCCATCAGGTTGGTCTGATAGGACCTGCCTCTAATGAACCCATGTTGGTTGCCCCTGAGCATAGCCTCCTCTGCTGGTCCCTCGCAGATGTGGTCCTGGGAAAGCTCTTTGAGAAAATTATCCAGGAGCAAGGTAAGACTAATGGGCCTATAGTTTCCTAGGTCCTCTTTCCTCCCTTTTTTGAAAATGGGGACCACATTGGCCCTTTTCCAGTCATTAGGCATCTCACCAGAGCACCACAAGTGCTCATAAAGCTGTGCCAGGGGTCCTGCAATGACCTCTGCCAGTTCCCTAAGCACTCTGGAGTGGAGGTCATCAGGACCTCCTGATTTGAACACATCTAGCCCCTCCAGAAGTTCCCTGACTAGGTCCTCACTGACCCTGGGCCTGGCTGCGCCTCCCCTGGGTCTGTCTGGAATCCCGGTTGGGGGGCGGGAAGGGTGTCCCTGTCCCTGCTTAGAAAAATGGAAACAAAGAATCTGTTAAAGAGATCGGCTTTGTCATCTGGTGCTACCACCAGATTACCAAGCATGTCCTGCAGAGGCCTCACATTATTTGGCATCTTCTTTTTACCTGCTATGTATTTTAAAAAGGACTTCTTGTTATCTTTGATCCAGGTTGCTAGTCGCATTTCCATCTCTGCTTTAGCCTTCCTAATAGGCCCCCTAAAATCTTGAGCCAAGGAGGTATACTTCTCCTTGATAATGGCCCCTCCCTTCCATTGGCTGTACGCCTCCTTTTTGGCTTTGTGGCATTTGTGGATGCTTTTGGTGAGCCATGGGGGCTTTTGACCATTCTTGCCCCCTTTGATCCACATGGGGATTGTCACACTTTGGGCTTGGAGGATCATCTCCTTAAGGAACGACTACTCTTCTTGGACTCCCCTCCCCTCCTGGACCTCAGTGCCTCCCTGACTAGTCTCCTTACCTCATTGAAATCTGCCCTCCTGAAGTCCAGGGCTGTTGCCTTGCTGCAGGCCTTTGACACCCTGCACTGGATGGTAAATTTCAGTAGGCAATGGTCACTCGCCCAGGTGGTCGAGAACCCACAGTCCCCTCGCCAGGTCATTGCCTGTGACCAGGACCAGGTCCAACAAGGCATTTCCCCTGGTGGGACTGTGCACTTTCTGGGTTAGGTGGAGGTCCTGTAACTCGGCTAGGAACCTACACGAGCAGTCAGATCTGGCTGACTGTTCTTCCCAGCAAATGTCCGGGTAGTTTAGGCCACCCATGATGACCAGGTCCCTTGACTTGACTGCTTCTGTAAGCTAACCTGCGAATTCCTGGTTCGGCTCTTCTCCCTGGTTAGATGGCCTGTAGTAGACCCTCAGTATTCGGTCCCTTTCCCCCCAACCCCCTTGTATTTTGACAAAGAGCACCTCCATCTGCCCTTCCTCAGACCCAGTGCTGTTTGCAGAGGATGTGTATTGCTCTTTGATGTAGAGCGCCACACCCCCATCTTTCCTCCCTGTTCTATCCTGCCTATACAACCTGCAGACCTTGATGTTCACCACCCAGTCATGCGTGGGATCCCACCATGTTTCAGTGAGCCCCTCTATGACTGGGTTTGTGTTAGCTAGCAGGAAGGCAAGTTCCTCCTGCTTGTTTCCCATACTGTGAGCATTAGTGTAGAGGCATTTAAGGCTTCCTGAGGGTGTATGTGCCTCCCCCTCCAATCCCCAGACTGTCTGGGCCCCTGTCACTTACCTGGGTATTTCTTGTGCTCATTGCCTGACTTGGTCGGGCTGCTCTTGTGGGTGTCTCTTGGTTTGGTGTTTTGTGGCTCCCTTGGTCCTCTTTCTCCCCCTCCCCTGACATGCCTAGTTTAAAGCCCGCTGGAGGGGATCAGCCAACCTGGAAGAGAACACACACTTACCTTTGGGGGATAGGTGAAGCCCACCACACCCAAGCATGTCTCTCGTTCTGAAGTGAAGGTCATGGTCCAGAAAGCCTAAGCCTGCTCCAAGACACCGTTCCTGAAGCCACAAGTTGACATCCCAGATGCAGGTCTCATGGTCTCAGGTCTCAGGTCTTCCATGCCCACTCACTGGAAGAATCGATGAGATGTCCACCTGTGCCCCTGTCTCCTTCAGCTTGTCTTCCAGCACTTGGTAGTCCTTCATCAGGCAGTCTGGACTGCTCCTGGCTGCGTCATTAGTGCCCACGTGGATTAGGACCATGGGGTGGTAGTCAGTGGGCTTGATGAGGGCCTGGGTCATCTCTGTCACGTTCTGAATCTGTGCTCCAGGGAGACAGTAGACTTCACATGTCGTGGGATCCTGGTGACAGATGGGATCCTCTGTTCCTCTCAGAAAGGAGTCACTTATGATGAGTACCCAGCGTCTCTTCCTCCGGGTCAACTTGCCTCCTCCAGCCCGTTCTGTGTGTAGAGTGGCCTCCTCACCAGAGGTTTCCTTCTCACATTCCTCTTCCTCCAATGTCACCAGGGCCTCATACCTGTTCCCCAGCTGGACTGGGGGAACTGGTACTGCACTGCTGCGAGCAGCCCTAGCCCTGGAGGGGCCTGCCTGTCATTCTGCCATGGAGGGCACCTCCTGGGGCTCTTCTTTCTTTGGTGCATGGTGCTGCAGGGAAAGAAAATACCCATCAATTTAATCTTCTGCTTTCCTGATCCCCCTCAGCCTGCTAACCTTCTCCTTGGAGCTCCCTCACCTGCGTCTCCAGGGCCCTAAGATGGGCACCTCCGGGACAGGTGTGGGGGCCCTCATTCCCTGCCACCCCCGGGCCCCACCAGGCATCCTCTGCAGGCCAGGGGGCAGGGTGCCGCCAACCCCCCTCGTGGGCATCCGTCTGGGTAGAGGCCTCAGAGGAGCCCCATGTAGGTGGCACCCCCTGGGCAGGGGCCCTAGTGGCACTCCATGTCCACACCGTTTTTATTTATTGGTTGGTGCTTTTGCCTTTCCCTTACCAAGGCTTCCTCCTGGCCCCTCCTGCTTGCCCGCCAGTGCAAACACCGGTGCGCCCTTACAGAGCATGCCTGTTTGCGCGCTCTGTTCGTGCATGGCTTGGGAGCACGGCTCCCTACTGGGTCAAGTAAAAGGGATCCGGGAAGCTTCCCCTCTGGATCCGGCTCAGCTGTGCCGGCTCCCTCTGCCTCACTTACCTTAGGGGGATCAACTGCTGCTGCCTCCACTGCTGTGTCCGCATCTGCCGCTGGTCAGGTAAGTTGACAAAATCATATGTAGTCCATAAAGATCTGGTTAAACTAGAAGTCATGCTTGTTTAGTGTCATATTTCTCCATGTATTTTTAAGGTTACACTGGTCTGGCAGAAGCAATTGAAAACTGGGATTTTCAAAAACTTGAGCAACTGGAGATGCATAGACGACTGCTGAAGCGTATAGAGGCCACCATGTTGGAAATCAAGGCCAGAGATATAATTCCCTTAATAAGTACTTGTCTAATAGATAGGGAATGTGAAGAGATTCTACAGGTATGATATCAGAATCCAAATTATATCCTGACTTGCAGAGCAAACAACCCTATGTAATCCTGAGCGTACCTTCAGTTATGTCAGTATAATGAGCAAGTTTCTTTTTCTCCTATCTTTTTCAAAAAATAAAAGAACGCGATCTTTAGGAATGTAATTGCAGCTGAGATGTGACTGGAACTTTTATAATTAGATACACCTGCAAGATGACTATCTGTAGCCAGTGCTATCAGTTGTGTACTTTTGACAACATGCGATTCACCGGCCGCATTTTAAATGCCCTTTGGTCTTTCTGTAAATCTAATAATCTTCAACAGAGATAGATGTTGATCTTGCATGATTGTTCCAGAGGAGATGAAAGGGTTTGAAAATGCAAGTGCTAGCAGTGTGCTTGTGCTTTGTTCAATATTAAATGCCCTTTTTTTATATATACTATATCCCAATCCTGCAAATATTTATGTGTTTGAGTAACTTTGTTCATTCAGGTGTTGTAGCTGAGAAGTATTGGATCCCTTGCTTATGAAGAGAGTGAGTGCCTCTCATAGAGAAGGTGGCTTGCCTGTTCTGTTGCAGGATGGTGTTAATGGATCATATGAAACAACTAGAGAGGATGGCAAAGGCAGCATCAGCTCTTTGATTGAAGTACACACTCTATTAGTTCCTGGGGTTTACACCTCCATCTTTTTTGGCCATGAGGCACTAACTCAGTTGACTTTCTGCCTCATGCATTTGGGTAGGAGGATGCAGCCTGCTGCTGCTGTCTGTTAGCCCAAGTTTAGACCATTATTCTCTGCCTAGGCTGCATTCTAAAACCTTCTAGGATTTGGAACTGAGATTGGAGGGATTGGACTTCTAATTGGGGTATAAAGCCCCTAACCACCAACCTGCTTGAGGAATCGCATCTTTCCCCATGTCATGCTGAATGTTGACAGCACAGCATTTGGCAGGGTATTCTCTGAGGGAGCAGGAGCTCTCAAACTTGTTCACCCCTCTGCCACAGGAGATCGAATTGCATAATGTGCCAAGCACAGTGGTGGAGTGTTACCTATAAATGTGTATTGTAACTTAGAGAGACCATGTAAAAGGGAAATGGAAGAAACAGGTAGTGTTAGTTCTTTATGTATTGTACGTTAGTGTTACTCTAAGGGTATCTAGTGGAGACATCTTAACTACAGATCTTTGCTGAAATGTAAATATGCATTCCATTAATTTTATTGTCCTTTTCTTTTCAAATATTGAGAGAATAAAAATAAATGTTCAAAGCATCTGCTTTTTATTTTCACCTGCTAGGGAATTTAAAATTGCAGTAGCAACCAAGCTTGTTTAGTAATTTTAGAGACTTTTCTTTTTAAAAAGGTTTTTTTTTTGGTGGGGGGGGGGGGCTTGGGTTTTTTTAAAGACTATTTTCAATAAAACGCAAAATGCAGCTTTAAATCTGAAGCTTTTTGCATCGCCAGCTTGACTGCATTTCACCAATCCCTCAAATCTCAGTGCCAAATCCTAGAGGGTTTTAAAGCGCAGCCATATGCGGAGGATAATGGTCTAAACGTGCACAGTAGAATTAGTCTACCTCGCAGTTACGTCTCATGTAGACATGCCCAGAGGTATGTTTGAAATATTACAATGTAGCCAAGGAAGCAATCTCCAGCCCTATTCTTACAGGGCTTTTTGTCTGAGAGGGACTGTTTTAAAGATGTATTCTGTTTTTGTTTTTTTTAAATAATAAGGTTATTATCTACTTACTCACTTTGTATCATTTGAAAAAGATTTGTCTTTGCCAATTAGAAACCTTTGTACCATTATTTACAGTAACATTTTGCATATGTGGTGCATGTTGAAAAGTCATTTGAAACTCTGCTCAACTTTATTAAGGTAAAATAACATTACTCTGCACCCTTTACAGGCAGGGCAAAGAGACCTGTCAGAGACATCACTTTACATACACAAGTAGCCCGTTGAATTCAGTGGGATTGTGTGTGTACAAAAAATTATGCATGTTTAGTGTTTGCAATTTTTAGTATACCGTTCTGTCCTGAAAATGAACAGTAGAAATTTTAAAAGTTTTCTTCTGAAGAAACTAAACAAGATTTTCTTTTGAATGGCAAACCTGTCTTTGGAAGCAGTAACAAATCTCATTTGTTGTTTATGCAGCTTGTAGAAAACAGAGGCCAATCAGCCGGTGCAGCAAAACTCGTTGAGTGCCTTTGCAGGTCAGACAAAGAAAACTGGCCTAAAGAATTTCAGCTGGCACTGCATCGATTAGGCTATGACCATGCATGTAAACTATGGGATATGAAAGAAGGTAATTTGCAAATTATTTTCTTTATGCTTTTTTACTTAAGCTTCTATTTTGGTATCACACACACATCTTGGTCCAGAAGGTAAAATTAACTTGAAGGGATGTTAACAGCCCGAATGGTTTTTTAATTGAATTTAAAAAAAAAAAAAAAAGTCAAACAACCCCTACCTTGTTTTCTGATGCAGCCTTTTTTAAACAACTTGAAATTAAAAATCCTTAGGGATGTTTCTGCACATTATTTTTGTACAGAATTTTTTAGCTAAAGAGACTGACTGTACACACATTGCCTATTGAAATGAAAACCAATTGGGGAAAAATAATTTGCTAACTTCATTGTGTTCTAAGATGTTGCTTGTTTTTAACTATGAAGGACATGACTTTTTAATCTGGATCTACTTCACTGTGGACCATGTTGTTGATATTTTAATAACCAAATGGAAAAAATATATTTTGTTTAGTACTAGGCACTTTTAAACAGTGTCTATATTTTTGTGGTTGGCTCTTATTTTGTGATTATTTTATATTATTGTAATCGAGTCATAATTTTTTGTCTTCAGTTGTTTATTTTATCCCCTATCAGCTATATTTTAAAACCATATTTTTGTGACTTTGGACTTCCACTAACAATTAGCTTAATGAAACCAAAGTTTGTTCTTTGGGGAGTGCTTTTGAATCATCTAGGAAATCATCGGTGTTATGGGCATTACAACTTTAATAGTCAAGAAGATTTGGTGGTCAAAGGTGCTACAAAACAAGTACTTTTTGGAACTGGACTAAATGCTGTATTGAGCTATTTTCTATCTCTCCAGCCTACCAATGACACTTTAGTAATGTGTTCTCAACTAGAAATGAATCAAAGGTAGCTTTGCTGCACAGTTTGGTCTCGTGTACATTGTCAAAATTGAGTGATAGTTTTAGAAGAATGCTGTGGAACCCCATATGTTAGGAGAACCAAGTAACATTTTAGCAGCTGTTGTCAAGTTAGGCAGAAATAAGATTTTAGATACTACACAAGGTATAGGGGTAGTCTTCCCATTTCAAGGAATGCAGAAGAAGACAAAAGCCTTGCATTGGTAAAGCTATTTAAGGCCCCCCAAGACATTGCTTTTCTTTATTTTGGTTAATGCCTGTAACAGGTCTGCAGTCTTGCTGCTACAAAGAGAGGATTGGTTCACAAGTTATCTCCTTTATCAGTCCTGAGGCTGGGGTGGAGTAGAGCAGGGAAGAAGCTGGTCTTTGTATTTTTTTTTCCTATGGCCTTTTAAAAAAGGCAAAGGTTTGCTGAAACAAGCTTTGAGTTATTGAAGATGTGGGGCCTCAAAAAGTTTCTCATAGATTGTAAAGCCAATCTGGATGAGGCATCCTTGTTTTTACCTCCTCTCTTCCAGAAGCCAACTATTTAGCTGATAAGCCATCCTGTAAGTTGTAACTTCTGTCTTACCCTGTGAAAAAGGTGACACTTGAAAGTAGGAAAGATAGATAAGATGTTTCTCTTGGCATTGTTCAGGTAATGATACAGAGAAGAATGGTGGAATGAAAGATGACCAGGATGAGGAGAGAAGTGCCTTTGACATAACTGTAACATATTCCGAAGCAGCAGAAGTTGACAATTTCAGTGGGAATCAGAGTTCTCCTCCGGGTAACGTATCTGGCAACTTAAATGTGTTATGACATTATAATTTTACATTATAGTAACCTTTTAAAGGGTGTGTTTGTCTGTATGGGGGGGATGTACGAGTACTCTAACCTAATTTTGCTAATTTATGTTCTAGAAGTGTCTGAAGTTCCTGTTTATGTACCAAAGAAGGCTCGATGTTATCAACTGGAGCTTGCTAGGCCTGCTATCAGTGGGAAAAACACATTAATATGTGCTCCAACTGGTAAGCCTATGTGTATTCCTGGTGCGTCCAGATATGCACGGTTGTTTGGTTCTCCAGGGACAACTGGCAGCGGTGCACCTTGCACTGCAGCTACTTGTCCCTGGGGAATGCCAATGCCGCTTGAGCTTTGGCACATGGCAAGTTACCCAGTAGCAGTAGGGGAGGCTGGGGTCAGCACTATGTTGGCCCCAGCAGCCCTACCTGGGATTCTGGGGGCCTCCCAGGGCTGCAGCCATGACAGTCCTGCCGGCTAGAGCCTGGCCGTTGGCCACAGCACAGCTCTGGGAGGCCTAGGTCTGCTTTTCAGCAGCACGGTGCTACCCAAGCATGCCCTGTACCTTTTTGGAAGTACTAAAGCATGGAGCAGTACAGGAGGTCATGGCGCTGTGTGCATGGCGCATAGTTAGATTTTGTCACTACATCACTACAGCGGCACACTATAACCTGGGAGCATGCCACTACAGTGATGTAGCTGTCAAGCACATGTAGACATGCCCAAAATGTACTATCTGTCAACTCTGGGATAGCATGGAGACCTGCATATAGGGGGAAGAATTTGTAATGTCCATTACCAGAGCTGACGCTAGGGGGATACAGGGCCTGGGGCAAATCAGTCTGCGTGGGGCCCCCTTAACACTGCATGGGTCCATGGTACCCCCGCAAAGGGGGGATGGTCTCCGTGCTTCTTCCATGGCATGGGGCTGAGCTCCAGGCAGGCACCGCGGGAGGGGCCACAGCTGCTCTGTCTGGCTCTGTGGGGCCCCCCCAAGCACAGGGCCCAGGGCAGTTGCCCCAGTTCTGCATACCCTAAGGATGGCCCTGTCCATTACTCATGTAATTTACTAGTACATGATATGATCTTTGTGTACTACCTTCCAAATATAGCAAAGATTTTTGTGTGTCCGTAAAATAAACAGTATACAGAGCAATGCAAAAAGTGGTACTGGAATGTCTGAACCTGACTTAAAGGGATACCTGAAAAATGTGAAGAGTAACTTTGATGGGCCTTAAACAGTTAGACTTGAATGTGGGAGCTCCCTAGACCTCACACTGTTTCCCTTCTATCTGCCATTTCAAGTTTCTGGGATTTTATCAATAGCTTATTTTGACACCACCAACCACAGAAGGAATTAAGAAAAAATCCTGTTCTAAAGGAGTATTGACACTTTTAAAGATGCTGGTGGGATGCAAGAAACCCAAAATCATAAGGAACTGAAGTGAAATGAGGCTATCTGTGTTTCAGTGTTTGTTAGATTAAAGAGATCATGATTAAAAGGGAATTTTTATTTCTTTAAACTAATAAAGCTAAAAACATCTGAATGAGAGGCACAAGAGCCATAATCCTATGTACTTAAGGACTGTCAGTTTATCTGTAAAATAACCATATATTTATGTAATATAGTACAGTGGTCTCCAACCTTTTTATAATGCAAGATCACTTTTTGGCACCCCAGGATCTACCCTGCCCCTCGCTTCCTTCCCCTGCCCCACCGAGATCGACTTTGTTGGTGACCACTGATATAGTATGCGTGATATATGGTAGATAATCTGCTTTATCCAGATACTTGATACTGTTGTAGAATTGGTGCTAAACAAGTTTGATGCAAGTACAGAGGTCTGTCCAGACAGTCTTAAATTGTTAGTACAATGTTTTCAGCTTACAGGTTTTATGGGATACTCTAAACATCAGCTGAAACCATTACCAAATTTTAAAAGCTCACTGTAAGTCTGTAAATCTACCTTCTTGGTAATTATGATTTGTTTTCCTCTTCGTTGTTTAAAAGGATCTGGAAAAACCTTTGTTGCACTTCTGATTGCTGAAAATCATCTCCAAAACATGCCTCCAGGACAGAAGGGGAAGATTGCCTTTCTAGTTACTAAAATTCCAGTATACGAGCAACAGAGAAATGTGTTCAAGCAGCATTTTGAAATGAAAAAGTAGGTATAATTTCATCTGTGTCATCTGCAGCTTTGTTTGCTCTCTAGTTTCAAACAGTAACAATTAGAGGTTCACCTAAACCTGTAGGCAGACCCCATAGTTTTGGTCTCTAATAGACATTTTTTCAAGAGACAGAGAGAAAAAAAAAAAAGGTTGAACAAGCAGTGATCCAGAATCAGAGGTGGGAAGTCCACTTAATCAAAAAGTGATTAGGAGATGATGAAGTGCTCCTCAAAATCCCTTTAAGGGTAAGGAAAAATTGTGTCTGAAAAACATCTGCTTAGGTACAGCAATGCAGAACTCTTGTATAGACTTTATAACCTTCACTGAGAGAGGTTTAAAAGAACTAAGTGCTGTGCATGTGCTTGTGAGCTTTGCAAAGCTAAGCAGAGGTAAAGTGTTCTCTCTTGAAGTTCAGACCCTGGGTTGGGTTGTGTTTCTGAACACAGTGAACTTTTTAAGTGAAGGATAGTGGTTACATGGAAACAACCAATTAAAAAAATCATTGTTCTAAACCAAAGGCTGTTCATTTAGTGGCAGATGCAGATGCTTTTTACTGTTGAAAGCAAATTACCTCCTCAATTGTCTGCTCCAAAACCCGTTGGAATTAAGAGACTGCAGCAAACAACAGTAGGTTTTGTATTAGATGCTAGGTGTCTTTATGCATCTACCGCCGAACCTTTGGAAACCAGTGGTTCCATCTTATACAATGAAACTGAACAGCAAGCTTTCTGAACTCGCTGGCTTGTCAGCATGGCTGCCGGTGGAACCTAGGGGGTGACGTCACCATTGCTTGTCCTCGCCCCCTTGCCTGCCACCAGTTGTGGCAGCAGTGAAAAGGCGTAGCAAGCAGTGCTGCTGGGTTTCAGAGACAAGCCAATGAGTTCAGAGAACTAGATGCACGTGCCCGGCGTAGCTGAAGAGGGGTGCATTTGCAGCCTTGCACCTCCTCTGGATTTGCCCCTCTCCATTGTTTAATGTCATGGAACACGCCATTCTTTTCCCTTTTAGGTATAATGTTGGAGGAGTTTGTGGGGAAACGGTTGGGGATATCCCTGAAGAAATGCTTATTGAACAGAATGATATCATTGTCTTGACGGCTCAGATCCTTGTGAATTGGCTTCAATATGGAAACATTTCTTCCCTGGGTGTTTTTACCCTCCTCATATTTGATGAGTGTCACAATGCCACTGGGAATCACCCTTATAAAGTCTTAATGTCCAACTACCTGGACCTTAAGTTTGACTCACCTGCCAGCCCACGGCCTCAGGTAAGGCATATAGCATGGGTGTGGTGAGGGAAAAAAGTTTCCTGGACTCATCAGGCTAGTGTGGAGCTTTGTAGCTGTGCTTTGTCATCTTGCTCCACTTTTCTCCCCGACAGTCCCATTTGCTCTCACACTTCAACTTGAAATACTAAGCTTACTGATTTCCAGGCACATAACTTTCTTAAGTAGTGCTTTTCTTGTTCACCCAAGAGTGCTGATTCAGCAACATGAGAACTAATGAGAACTTCAAGCTGGATTTCTTTGAAGGTTGCACAGGAGAAAAAGCGCATACTACAAAATGTTAGTGGGGGGGTGAGCGTGGGATTAATCAAATTAATCCTTGATTTTTTTTTTGTCTTCCACTTCCGATGTGTTAGTAATAATCTGAGTCAGATGGGGCCATCAGTTTTAGTGGCTGCTGTTTTTTGGTGTGCATGTGTGGGACAGGAAAGTAACGCTTCTGTATTTAAATGTGTACTCAGATTGTGGGTTTAACTGCCTCCATTGGAGCTGGCAGTGCCACTAACCTCATGGGCATAATGGAATACATCTGTATGCAGTGTGCCTGCCTGGACATACAAGTCATTTCTACCATCAGAGAAAACAGAGAGGAACTGGAAAAAATTGTATACACGCCCAAAAAAAGTAAATCTTTTTTCTTTTATTTTCCTGAGAGATGAAATATACCTTCCCTTAGGGCCTCGTTTAGTACCTCCAATGCAGCATGTATAGGCTCTATTCTAGACCCCTTCAGGGCAGCTTAAATCAAACTCTTAAAATTATACCTGTGCTCAAGTCCCATCAACTTCAGTGAACATACTTAAAATGTTAATGTGCTTAAATGCTGCTGTAAAAGAGGGATAGTTCTCTGAACTGGGTGTAAATTCAGTTTCAGTTGTCTTGATTTTCCTCTTGTCACTGACCTGACACAAATTAAGAGTACCTGCTCTGAAAACAGTGGAAATACACAGGTCTAAAACCTCCCTAAGGCCTCTGATCCAGCCAGGTACTTAAGTATGTGATTGATTTAACACTCATTCAATACCAAAACAATTTTAATTTGCCATATTAGTGAGTATCATAAGGGCTGGCTCAGTTGTATGGAAGTATAATTTTTAAACTCTCCTGGCTGCCAGACATGTTCTGAGTGGGTGGAGGAAGGGCCCCAAAGCAACCTTCTCCAATTTGTGTGGCTTGATTTGAGGACCAGAGAGAACAGCCGGTCCTGAGTGTCTCTGAGTATAAAGGCAGCTAAAGCCCTTGCTGCGTATTACAATTAACTGGTTAATCATGCAATACATTTAGACTGGCCACACCTGCAAAGTAATAGTCAAACAATTAAATGGTTAATCCCGTAATAAAGTTAGACCAGCCACATGACAAAAATGACTCTCCAGCTATACAAAGAGCCAGCTGTCTATGCAGTTCTTACTTCAGTTCTACAGCTGGTTTCTATCCAGCTTTAATTTGAAGGTGTGGTAGGATCCTAACTCTTATTCCTTTAAGGACGTGCCAGACAAGGTAGAACTATGTGCCCCCTACATACAGACCCACAGAAATGACCAGCTATATTTGGAGTAGTAATCTATAATGCCAGGAGTACTTTATCCCTATGTACCCAGGACCTCCAGCAGGTAATGGGCAGGCTTGTGCGAATAGGGAAGTACTGGATTTGGATTCAGATCTGGCTGACTCAGAGGATAGTGATTCAATTCAGAGATTCGGATCACTGCCCTGAATCAGTTTCCAAAGCTGATTTGGCTGAGATTCAGCGCCAATTTGGAGATTCGGATCGGCCGGGGAGAGGCAGGCACAACTGGGCGGCTCCAGGTTCTCTTGCAGATCCTCTGGTTGTGCCTGGTGGAGGGAGCTGTGGGAGAATCCCTTGTGGCTGCCGTGTCCGGCCCTATACCCCTCCTGGCCCCAGCCTAGTCCTGGCACTTAAAAATAAAGGCAGGCAAAGCGGTAGTGATTGGGGCCTCTGGGTGCTTGTGGCAGAGTAGTCCCCCCCCCGGTGCCCCACGGGGTAGTGGGGATTGCCCCCCTGCTTGGCACCTGGGCACCATGCAATGTCCAGGAGCTGGAGCTGCTGGGGCTGAGCGGTGCTGGGCTCCAGCTGATGCATGGAGCAGCCCCAGCTCCCAGACAGCATGTGGCGCCTTGCTGAGCCATTCTGCACCTGCGCCACAGGGCAGCTGCCATGTAGGTGCCAGGCAGTGGGGGGTCGATCCTTGCTGCCCCCCACTACCCCATGCTGCACGGGGGCGCTCTGCCAGTCCCAGCACTACCATGCCCACATCAGTGCTGAGAGCAGGGGCTATACCCTACTGCTGCTTGCCAACTTCTGCCTGGAGTGAGCTGTGCCTGCACTGCTCTGCCCCCCCCCCCCTTTCCCCCACCTCCCCGGCTGGACAAGTGGCAGAAGGGCAGAGCCCCCACTCCAAGTACTGCTGTGCCCGCATCCCAACCCCCCTCTGCACCCCCTCCCTCAAGTAATGCGCCCCACCTACCCCGGCTGGGCAGCCTGGCCCAGTCCCAACCCCAGCACCCATCCCTCCTTCCCCCACACCCCTTCCCTTTCCCAGCCCCAACAGACTTACCAGCTGGAGGCAGCTGTTTCAGCTGCCTGTTTACTCTATGTCCAAATTTCCAAAGCTGCTGAAGCTTTTTTCTGAAGCTTTTCCAAATCTATCCAGATACTTTACATACATTCAGAGCTTTTAATTGGTCTCCCAATTTGATTTGGATTCAGAGATTTGGTCCCCAAATTGGGCTGAATCTCCTCCGAATCAAATCAGCTACTGAAGCTCTGCACAGCCCTAGTAATGAGCCACACCATGACAGAACATGTCATCCTACTCCCTCTACGGCAGCTCCATATTGCCTCCAATTAATGCATGATTGGGGGAAATCTGATGTGGTAAACCTCCTGTTTGACTCCTGTGATTGAGCCTTGAGCGAGCCATAGAAGTGGAATTAGAGCAGAAGAATGGACTGAAAAAAATAACCGGATATGTTAATAGCAACTTCTTAGAGCTGAAGTGCTCAGTGTTTCTGCTATTACCTGGCTTCGGTTCTTATAGATACAGTCATAGTGTAGTATTGATCAGCATCTCAGTAATAATAAAGGTAACTGTGACCACATAGACCTGTAGCTTCCAAAAAGAATGTTAGTGAAGAACTACTCCCCACTCCCCCCATTTTCCTCTGCCCACCATCCTTTTCGCAGTTTATCATGGTATTTGTTAACAGCTCTAGAAATGTGTTACTTATACAACTACTTTTGCTAACAACTGTTCATTTCCTTCTCTTCTAGTTGTCAGGCAAGTTACGTTGCGCCCCCAAAACCGTTTTGTGCACATTATCTCGAGTATGATATCTGAGACTGAGGCACTGGCAAAACAGATATACCCTATAGGTAAGGTCACATGGAATGAAGGCAATAAGGAGAATTGGCCATTCATTCTTAAACAGTATCAGTAACTAACTTCTCTTATTACCATAGAGTTTATTCTCTCATCTTCCTTTTCTCTCCTTCTTGATCTACCACTTCTTCCCTTTTACTATCCTAATATTTCTTACATTAAATAGACCACTTGTGGAGAGAGAACTATTTTCTGTCATCCATGGCATCTTCATTTGTAAAGTCATTTGCATGTGATAGTTGGTGAAACTATCTGCCTTGATTTCAGATTGCCCAGTCTGCCTGTGTCACATTCCACATCACTGCTTTGCTGTTTTTAGCTGCTCACTGAAAACTAAGTGTATTGCTGCCTTTTTCTGTTCAAGATACTCTGTCTCCTATTAAGACTAAAGATTTTGGAACACAAACATATGAACAATGGATTGTTGCCATGCAGAAGAAGTGTAGAATATTACAACTGGAAGATAAGGAGGAAGAGAGCAGGATTTGTCGCGCTCTTTTTACTTACACTGAACATTTACGGGTAAGTCCTTGTCCCCACTCCATCCTTGAGAGGATGCAGTGGGCCCAATCCTCAGCAATATAAACTACTTTATTATGGAAGAAAGGCTACCTCAGGCATTTGGTAACTGGTGATTGTCACCCTTCTGGTGAAATGTCACCTTTTACTTATCATCTTTCATAAAAAGTGTATGAAGAAATGCATGGTTACATAAGGTCTGTAGGTTAAATAGACATACTAACCCACTCTAATAAAATTGAGTATGGAAGGATCAAGTGGTGCTTCATTTTCTTTAGAGGTGTCTTCTCAAAGGTATAGCACTGAATAATTAAATAATGGGAAACAGAACTTAAGAGCTTTTTGCAAATAGCAAAAAGCATAAGAAAATTGCAGTAAGACTGCTAACATTGGCCTTGATCTTGTGAAAACTTGCTTGTCGTGGAAACACACGCAGAGTACTTTTGGGTCAGGTCAGCAGAAGCTTTTACTCAAAAGAAACTACAGCTCTAGGGGGGGACTCCAAAGTGACATGGATTTCCCAAGCACTTGGAAGGGGTTCCCTCCCACCAAGAGCAAAATCAGGAGGCTTATATACTTTTTAACACTTGCTTACGACTCACGTGATCATATAGCTGCTTTTCATGCTACTTTCACTATAATACTGCTTTATTATTTCTTTGCTGTAATCAGGATGGGAACTAATGGGGGAGGCAAGGTTAGTTCACAAACCTCCTTCTTGCACCTGGAAATCAGAGTTGTACATACTTTTTGCTATCTTCAAGGCTGTGGTGAGCAAAGCAGTTGCAGAGGAGTTACAAAGAACAAACACTTTCTTTTATTTATTATACTATACAGAGTTAGCAGTTCTCCACAAAGCAGTTATGTCATCTTATAACTAAAATAATCAAAGTTTAAGGCATATATTTTTTCTGATTCCACATGCTGAAGTACTGAACTTCAAGCATCTGAGTAATTACATTGGACTCAGCCCTGAAACACATGTCTAAGTCTCTTTTAAAATCTGGATCAATATTTGTGGACAGGTCTGAGGCCTAACTTGCATTTTATTTACTGTAGTGGTAGAAGTAACTCTACAAGATTGGGTAAAGCCACTGTAAGGGAGATTAGAATCATCAGGTCTCCGATAGATATGAATTGGAACCAAGTTAGCAGATATTTATCTGAAATATAGAAACTGGTGTAGAAAATTAGTATGGTTAGTAAAAATGGGTGAAAAGAGATCAAATATTTTAGTGCAAAAGTTGCCTGAGGTGTTTTATTAATAACAGTATAATTAAAATAACATACTAGCATTCCTGTGTAAATATTAAAATATAAGTATTTCAAATACAGAAATCTGTCTAAATGAAATTCCCTGGATTTTTTTCTATGCTGATTAAACATCTGAATTAAAAATTGTTTTAAGACTGTCCTCATCTCTCCAAACAGAAATATAATGATGCCCTCATTATCAATGAAGATGCACGCACCCAAGATGCCTTGGCTTACTTGATAGAATTCTTCAAGAACATCAAAAGCAGACAGTTTGATGAGAGAGAGCAGCAGCTAACAGCAAACTTTGAAGGTACTTAGCCTGCCTGAAAGATGCAAGTACTAGTTAGAGACGGGCATCATTCTGGAGCATCCAAGTCGGGCACAGTCCCTGTCTTCTGTCTTTCCAGTGTAATGTAATGACTGGCCAGTTATCAGGCCTATAATTTGGGACCTTCAGGGTTAAAACCACAAGCCTTTCTACCTTTCCAGGAAAAGAGTAGTAGCTTGCCGGTATTAACTGGTTAATCTGAGTCAGCTCCCTAGAAGTGGATATATTCTCTACATGTGTTATACCAGGATGTGGGTGGGTTGTGCTCAGGAGTGGGATAGATTTTTCAAGAGTGCATTGGATAAAAACTGAGGGAAAAGAGTAGGCCTTGGAGGCACCAGGGGCAGCAACTCCACGGAACAGCACAGGGCTCTCCAACTTCTAAGGCCACACCAGCACAAACTATTGCCCCTTCCCCAGGCTACACACTGCATGGGCACCCTCTCACGGCATCATGTGCTCAGGTGCCCTGGCTTTACGCTCAGCTCCCCAGTTGCAAGCTGCCCTGCTTTGCTGTGCTGTGTGGGCTTCCTGGGCTGCAGACTTACCTGGCACCACTGGCTGTGCTGTGCAGCCTTCTTGGGTGGGAGTGAAGTGGAAGCTGGAAGGAGGAGTGGGAGTCTGGAGACTTCGGCTGCTACTGCAGCCAGATTGGTGCAGCCAGATGAGGGCAGCTAGGTGAGATCCAGGGATACAAATTAACCCCTCAAGGGCTGCCGGTTGGAAAGCCTAGAGCAAGAGTTGGATACATCTAGGAGGAGAACATGTTCTGCACTCTCTGATGCTCAGTTTCATACTTTTTCCAGTACTCATGCATAAGCGTTCTCCCAGTGCCTCTGGAATCCAGTATGCAGCTACTTGTTCCTTCTGTCTTTGCACTGTAAAATGCAATACAACTGCTGTGCGTACTTGTTAGTAACCATGCCCAAGACTGAGTGCCTGATAATCAGGACCTGTTTTCATGGTCACATGCAGCATAGGCTTGACTCCAGTGTCCTACACTTGGGTCAGTGAAAATAGTTAGTGGGCTGGGGTGCATGACTTCTGAGGAGAAGCTCAAGGAACTGGGTTTATTTAGTTTGCAGAAGAGATGATGGGGAGGGAGGTGTTGATAGCAGCAGCCTTCAACTACCTGAAGGGGGGTTCCACAGAGGATGGAGCTGGACTGTTCTGAGTGATGGCAGATAACAGAACAAGGAGCAATGGTCTCGAGTTGCAGCAAGGGAGGTTTAGGTTGGATATTAGGAAAAACTTTCTCACTAGGAGGGTGTTGAAGCACTGGAACAAGTTACCTAAAGAGGTTGTGGAATCCTTGGAGGTTTTTAAGGCCTGGCTCAACAAATCGCTAGCTGGAATGATCTAGCAGGAGATGGTCCTGCTTTGAGCAGTGGGTTGGGCTAGATGCCCTCCTGCGGTCCCTTCCAACCTTAATTATTTTCTATGATTCTAAATCAGACTCTGTGCTACAATGTCTGTATAGATAGATTGCCAGTGAGTAGAGGTGCACTGATGCATCTGTCTGCAGCAAAATTTGGGATGGATGCAAATTTTTGGGTGCACCAGCACCACCGCCGGTGCCCGCTCTGAGCCCAGCCCCCACTGAGAAGAGCCCCGCACGGCCGTGGCTGCAGCCCACTCTACCCTATGGAGATCTGGGGGCATAGTCTCCCCCTAACCTCATGAGCCATGGCTCTGGCCCCACTTGCCCCACCTGGGCAGCGCCTGCGCGTGCCCCTGCCCTCACCACAGCGCTTATTGATCCCCCACCTCTCCCCCAACACACACACACCAGACTTACCATGTGGAGGCAACTGTATCGGAAATCGGATTGGTATCGGCCAATATGTCTTGTAAAATATCAGCTATTCGTACTGGCCTCAAAAATCTGTCAGTGCACCCCTGCTACTGAGGCTGGTGAGAATTCATGGGCATGTAGTAAGAGCCCCTTTGGAGCCAGCTACAGGATCGCTGCGTCAGTTAATAGAGAACCAGCGGAACAGCATTTTTGTTTCTATACTATATTTACTTGAATCCAAGATGACGTTTCCCTCCATCCAAAATTGGGGTGGGAGGGGGAGCCTCATTTTGGACTTGAATATTGGGGCCAGAACTGCTGCCACCTCTGCTGTAGCCAGGTGTGCACAGCAAGAGAGAGGATGCATAGGAGAGAGAGTGTGGTGTGGGGTAGGGACCAGGATGGGGCACACAGGGCAGCTTGGGGGAAGTCAAGGACAGAGTGTGGTACAGAGCAGGAGCACAAAGAGATCATGCAGCAGCTGGGGAGCTGCTGTGGTTCCAACGCGGGGCCAGGACTAGAGCTGGAACCACAGCCAGTGCTGTTGCAGCCATGACAATCCTTGGTCCAGGGCCAGAGTCAGAATCATACCGGAAGCAGCAGCAGCAGCAGCAGGGGGGCAGGCAGTGGGGTTGGTAGATAGGGTACAGGCACTGGGAGCAAGTTATGTGGGGAGTAAGAGGCTGGCATCAGGCTTGCTGTCTCCCGCTGTTGCTTTTTAGGTGACAGTAGAAGACAGGGAAAAAATCAAGACAACCCTAACGATAATTAGATTCTATGCGTGGAAAATTGTAATACATTTATAATGTTCTATGTGTAGAATCTAATTATTGTTAGGGTTGTCTTAAATTCAAGATCATCTTAGATTTGGGTAAACACAGTAGCTTGATTCCTTTTGATGCAGTTTTCTGACACAAACTCCAGAACAGGTGATATGGTGTTCCAAGGCTGGCTGTTCAGAATTATCCTGATTCGGGTTTTGTTACAAAAAAAAATAGTTTGGGTTCTTTTGTTGTTTAGGAAAAAACAGCTGAGAAACGGGGTTTGGAAGTGAAATGATACAGGAAGCCAGTTTGGCATATGATGCTAGATCTGTGTCAGAAGTCTGTCAGCTAGAAGAGGTTGTTTTAGTTTCCTACAATGAGGATGTGTACGTTTTCTTCCAGAGAAACTGCAGGAGCTGACTGAGCTTTCCACCAATGAGTCAAATGAGAATCCCAAACTGCAGGAACTTTCTTTCATCCTGGATGAAGAATACCACCAAAATCCTCAGACTCGGACCCTTCTCTTTGTTAAGACGAAAGCTCTAGTGGTTGTAAGGCCTTCTTTTCTAATACTGTATCAAAAGGCAATGAGGAAATAACTCTAGTACACAACCTTTTCCTCCCATTTGTACTGGGCGCTCCCCAGAAAGGGCTCACATACGTGGCAGCCATAAAGAAGTGCTGGGAGGCTTTGCAATTTGGCCATGTACTGTTACCTGTGAGGTAGGGTCAGCTCTTCAAAAGATGGTCATCTTTGGTTCAGCCATGCTCTTGGTGACCACTCTCTTCGTGACCCTTAAGGAGTCGCTGAAGATGCCCTAATGCAGTAAAGCTAAATCTTTTGGCCCTGTGGGCCAGGTGAGTGGCAAGGGGCCTGGCATTGGGACAGATCTGGCCTTGCATGCTTGGATCAGACCACATGTGGTCTTGGGTCCCATGCCCCCTCTGCATATCAGGACCAGTCTCTGTGCTGCCCTGAGCACCCAGTTTAGGATGCATGGCCACACTGTTTGGACTGTGAGGTTTTCCCTGGGTTTGGAAATTTGGCAGCATGGGAGCAATGCCACCATTTCCCCATTGGCAAATTTTTGGACACATGGGGAACCCCATGGGCCAGGTGACACAATGCCAGGGTCTGGATGTAGCCTACAGGCCAGGGGTTGAACAGCTGTACTGTAGCCACATCTGTCATCTCAGCTCCTTTCCCCTTTTTTTGTCTTTTAAAGATTTGAGTTCCATCCACATGGAAGTATATTATGGAAAGTAGTGTTTCGCTTTCTCTGCAGCTCAGAGGTTTGGTGTCACAGTGCTCTAACAGTTGAAAAGCATCTACTCGTTACAGATTAGATGCTAAGAATATTAGCATTTCTGAGTTAGGCCTTTAGTGCAGGGTTTGTCAACTGGGGTACAAGGAGACGGACTAGGGGGTATGAATGGGTGGACAAGGATGGAGCACCACAGCCTACCACCTCATGCCGCCCCCTCCCAGGAGCAGGGCTGGTGTGGGGGGCAGCGGCTTTCCTCTACAAGCCACGCAGGTGCCACCCAGCTGGCTGGACACAAGGGGAAGGAGCTCACACACGGCAGCTGCTGCCATCCATCACACGCTTTCTGCATCTGGCTGCCACCACCCTGCCCCTGTGCTCCACCAGAAGTGTACCCAGAAGGGGTACACGCCTTAAAAAAGGTTGAAAACCCCAGTTTTAGTGTGGTGTTATCTACAAAGAATATCAGCTGTAAATGGCACCCAGGAGTCCTTCACACAGGATTGTCTCCTGTGAGTAATCTGTCCCTAGCACACAGCAGTACTGAAGTATGTAAGTGGGCAGAGTCCTTTTGAAGTTTCCATTTTGCCCTGTGCAGATTCTTTTGTCACAGCAATGCCCTCTCAAAGATTGTACGTTCTCTTGTTATCCTGGGCTTCCTACTTCTCAGTTTGAAAAATATGAGGTGGGGTTCAGGAAATCACCAGGAGGCCAGGGGTTGGACTCCTGCTGAGGTCCGTTCTGACCTTAATATCTATGAATCTATGGATCTGCAGAGAACAGTCTGAAAACTGCCATATCTAATACTTTAGAAACAATTACTAAAGGCTTACTTGTTTTACAGGCTCTGAAGAAATGGGTAGATGAAAATCCTGCACTCAGTCATCTAAAACCAGATGTACTGATGGGACATAACAGACATCAGAGTATAGGTATGGGGAATTGCGCTGAGGAAAACAAATTGTTTCACCACCTGTGTTGTCAGATTGATCTGATCAAATTAATGCTTTTCCATATTGAGTCTTGTGTGTTCAAAGACACTTAGGCTAACACTATGATTACCTCAGCAGTGTTAGCTTGGGATCTGATAGTTACAGGAGTCTTTAACCAAGTGATTCTCAACCAGGGTGTCATAGGATCCTGTGGGTGCTATGGGGTGCTGCATAATATTAGTCCTGTTGGGGTTGCAAAAACCTACGCAATCCACAAGAGCAACTCGGAGATTTTGAATGGAAATCTGTAGTGTCAAAAATATTCTGACTTGTTGTGGCCTTTCTGAGCTCTTGGCAAGAGAAGAATTGCTGAATTGATTTTCTGTAGTCAAGAAACAAGTGGAAGTCAGGAGTTGGCATTTTCTGAGGGGTGAACAGACTAACATTTAGCACTAAGTGCATCCCCTAAATAAAAGTAACAACTGTTTACTTGCTTTAAGAGTTCTTCATCTCACTAACAGTGCTTCACACTAATACTGTACTGTAGGTATGACCCTCCTACATCAAAAGGAAGCACTGGACTCCTTCAGAAGCAGTGGAGAAAGCAAAATGCTAATAGCTACATCCGTGGCTGACGAAGGGATTGACGTTGCTGAATGCAACCTCGTTCTTCTCTATGAATACACTGGCAACGTCATCAAAATGATCCAAGTCAGAGGTACTGGAAGCGGATCTGTGCCTGGTGTTGGGTCCATAAAGAGATGTGATTGGAAGCACCATGGACTGGTGCTCATATTTCAGGTGTAGGATGAATGGTTGGGCTGGGGCAGAATTTGCTGACACTTGCCCAAAGAACTGGTGAGCCATTGCTTAGGTCCTTCTCTGCATGCCTGTGGATGTACATATTACATGAAGGTCAAAAAGCACCACATCGCTGTGTTTTCAAGGAAGGACTTAAGTGGCCAATTTTGTATTAAAACAGATATAAATGGAAGAGAAATTCTTAGAATTAGAAATATTGCAAATGATACCCTCCTGGAGACATCAGAAGCAATTTCAGTTAAGGGTGTCTTGAATATTTGCTGTGCCTCTGGGCACAATTTTCCCACTGGTGGACATGAGTTGTCTCTAAGCTTATGTAGCACGGTGCATTTTGGTGAAATGTCAATGGTGGAGAACAAAAGTTTGGATTTCTGAGCCTGTTTGCACTTCCTGTGGTGCTCAACACTACTGTGTAGCACAGCCACAAGTAGGAGACAGACGCACACTGTAATCATGGATTCATTTTTAATGAGTATAGTTGAAAGTGGGTCAAAAATTACTTATTTTTAATCCATCTGCGATATTTTAATCCTGTGCTCTGAAATAGTGAATTCCATAGCTTGACTACAAACGCCATGGATTAGTTGCATTTTAATTGTGTTGAAGGGACAGGTTGGCCTGGTTCTCAGTCTCCTGACTTTTGGGGTTTGTCTCACACATTGTCACTGTCTCAATTTCATATTCATTTTGTACTAAATAATTACCCCAAATTTACATATTTTGGGTTAGCATTATTAGGAAAAGAGGTTATTAGAAACGCATAGAAAAGAGGCTAGGTAAACTGAATCCACTTAAGATGATAAACTTTGTAACTCAAGGTCAGTGTGAATAATATTCAGTTGTAGTAGAAACCTCAATCCTATTTTTGTTGCTCTTTTATTATATGGCAGCACTAAAACTGACTGAATTTCAGGTCCCGTTGTGTTCTGTACAAACGCAGAGTGAAGAAGCAAGTTTCCTTCTTGTGGTAATCCCTAAACTTCTGCATTTTTGGTAGTTATCCAGCAACAGGACAGATAACTAATGAATAAGACCAAGAAGGATGTCCCTCAGCTGGTCTTATAAGTGTTTCCAAGACCATAAACCGTGGCTGCTGACCACCAAGCATGTCTGAGCTTATCACTCCTAGAGACCAGGCCTTAGATACTGAGGGGTATTACAAACTGATAAAGAGCACAGGTCCAGTGGGGCATGATCATGGTTTTTTAAAACCCTTATGGTAAGAATGCTTCTTTGGAGGTGTTTATGCATTGAAAGGGAGTGGCCTAGTGAACATTAGATGGAGGGCTTCTCCAAGCATGTGTTCAAAGTTGGGAACAAACCAGGAAAATAAAATAGACCATGAAAAGCTTGGTGTTTCTAATATTCCTGTACCTGCAGGGAGATGTAGGCAGGGATTGACAGGGACAGGGATGTAGGCAGAGACCTTGGCAGGGACTGACATCTATGGATTTACTCATTTCTGTACAGAAAGCTATAAAAGGGCTAAATGTGTTACTCCATAGGTCGTGGCAGGGCAGAAGGTAGCAAGTGCATTCTAGTGACAAGCAGAAGTGAAGTGGCCGAGAAGGAGATGGTCAATATTTGGAAGGAAGAACAGATGCACAAAGCCATTAAGGAAATCCAGAATTGGAGTGAGGATCAGTTTTTAAAGAAGGTGGGTGTGCTTGCTAGTAGTCCTGTCAATAAAAATTAGAGACATAAGATAAATTGACCATTGCCACCAGTGAGGCCTTCAGCTGGCTAATGCACTCGCCTGGGGAGCATTCATCTGTCTGCATCAGGTCAGCACAAGGTCCGTGTATCCCAGGTTCTCTACTGTAATAACCTTTTGTATTGTATGTGCTGCCACCGACTGCAGAAAGTTAGTGGTCAAGTGGATTTTATCTGCATAGGAATAACTGTGCTAGTTTGCATGTTTTTCTTTACCTTGGTGAATTGGCACTTCTGCCTAGGGCTTGGATTTCTAGACTAACATGAAAAATGCTTCTAATGGAGCTGAGAGGAGAGAGAGAGAGAATTAATTTTAGACTAGTTAGTTAATGTGTCCACCCTGGTGGTTCAGACTTGTGTTCTGAACCATAACAATTATTTTCCAGCTCTATGCAAATGCTGTTTTAAACCATTTCAATTTCAGTGCTATTTACTAGGCCTGTGCGAAGCCGCTTGTATTTGCTTCAGATTCGGATTAAGCCAATTCTGAGGACAGTGATTTGATTCGGTGATTCAAATCACTGTCCCGAATTGATTTCAGCTGAATCTGATTCAGAGATTCAGCTGCTGATGAATCTCTGAATTAAACAGGCCTTATCCCCTGTCTGCCAGGCCCCAGCAACCAGACTCTTAAAAAAACAAAAAACCCCACACTCACTGGTTGCTGCTGGGCCAGATGTGGAAGGGGGGGGCACGCGTGATTCCTGCTGCCCAGCACTGTGTGGGGGCTTTGCTGTTAGCCTCCAAAAGCCCCAACAGCCGGTGCAGAAGTTGGTGAGTGCGGGGCTTTATTATTATTATTATTATTATTATTATTATTATTTTTAAAGAGCAGGGAACTGGGGCGTGTGGGGCTGGGGGATGGAGGTTCGTGGCAGAGCCCTCCACACAGCGTGGGGCAGTGGAGGGTAGTGGGGATTATCCCTCTCACCTGGCAGCAGCTGGTGACTGGGGGCTCTGGGGCTGGGGGACGCTCAGGGGGGCAGTGGGAGCAGACAGGGAATGGTTGGGGTCCCCACCAACAACAGCCTTTGGATTAGACTCAGCAAGCATAAATCCACATGGTTGTATTGACTTGGATGCTACTAACTTACTTGGGCCAACACCAAACTTCACCCATTGCTGAAGCAAAATATCGCATGTAACCGACATCAGCATCCACGGGGCTATACCACTTTACACCAGTTGCTTTCTTGGCCTTATATGATTAGACCAGACAATGGCCATTGCCGTGTCAGAAGTGAGACTTTGTAACTCTGCTAAAATCTTGACTATTCTTTGAGCATGTTCAAGTATGATTTTGGATGTTTTCCATATGCCACCAGCTTTGGTAACCTTTTGAGATGTTTGCTTGACTCTTTATTTCTGTTCAAGAATTGGTGGTCAAAAAGCTTATTGAATGTGTCTTCCACTTCTACAGCAGTTCTTAAGGTAATTGGAGTAAGTACATCTGAAATGAGGTGCCTTTGGCGTGGGAACGATTAGAGCTTCGAGAACTTGAGAGGTTTCAGAAGCAAGAGTCTAAAGGAGGTTGAATGTCAATATATCTCTGTTTTTGGGGACAGATCCACAGCTGGTGTATGTACAAGCATAGATGTATTAACTCTACTGGAAGAGGTCAGAGTGACGCCAGCATTTCTCTTAAGTGTGTAACCCATTTTGTTCTTAATGACTTGCTTTGTAGATAAAGAACCTGCAAAACCAGGAAAAGATCATGCAAGATACACGAAAGAGAGAATTAGAGCCAAAGGTATCAAAGAGCACTAAAAAGCTCTTGTGTGGGAAGTGCAAAGCATTTGCATGCAATACAGATGATATCAGGGTCATAGAGGTAAGTTCTTGGCACACAAGTCCGCCAGTAGAATGCTGTACAAAACTTTCAAGTCCAGTTTCAGTGTTGCTTGATGTGAAATTTAAAACAACCAGTTTATATTTTGATTCCTTGGTCAAGCTAGCTTTGTGTGTTTTGACTGCGATAATGACCAGTAGGGGTGTACAAAGTGGGGGCTATTCGATTCAGACTTGGCCTGAATCGGGAACAGTGATTCAGTTCATCGATTTGATCACCGTCCCCGATTCAGTTCAGCCGAAGCATCAAATCTTCGGATTTGGATGACTCGGAGACTCAGTGATTCAGACACAGCTTTAAATGTTTTTTCTACACACCTTGAGGTACCAGCACGGCTCGTGAATGCTGGGGTACACGGTGCAGCCCATAGGAGTCTGGAAGGGGCCCTCCATGTGCTTGGCGGCGAACCTGGAAGTAGACCGGAAATACTTCTGGTCCACTGGGAAGTGCACTAGGGGACCTGGGGGTGCACTAGGGGACCTGGGCCCCCCCCCCCCCCGGACCTAGGAGAAACCAGTTGCCGAGCTGGGAGGGTATGGGGGGATCCCCCTGTGCGCTTCCTGGTGGACCTGGAAGTAGACTGGAAGGGGCCCTCCCATGCTCCTGTGGGATGCTCCATCTGCCCTAGCATCTTAGTGTTCATGAACCACCTGCTACCTTGAGGTATGTAGCAAAAACATTTAAAACTGTGTCTACGTCTGAATCGTCAAATCCTTCCAGATCTCTCTGAATCGATTTAAAGGGTTAAAGGATCCTCTGATTTGATTAGGATTCGGAGATTCGGCCACTAAATCAGGCCTAATCTCCGTGGAATTGAATCAGGGACCAAAGCTTTGCACAGCACCTACTGGCTAGTATTGCTCATTTTTAACAAAGGTACAAAAATCAACATAGTATGTTATAAAAGAATAACGTGAAGAGTCTTCCTAATTCTGTGTTCCTAAGAGCTGAACTTATGTCCTGAAATACAGCTTATATCTGTAATATTTTTATGCTGTTTTATGCAATACTGGGGCCAGGTACAGATATGATACAGAAACTGGTATAGGTCATCTGAAACTGGTTTATACCCAAACAGACCAGTTTAGCACGCACAGACTGGTTTAAAAACCAGTGGAATGGTTTTTAAATGGTGGAATCCTGTCCGATGATGCAATGCAGTCATTCGCCCTCCCATCCCAAGAGCAAATGTGTGTGCTGTTCACTACTGATCTATCTAAACTATGCCTCTTAAACTATGTAACTTAGATTGATTCTGTCTCGGCTTTTTGAACGTCTGTACCTAGCCCATGGCTAATTCCCGCACATCTCTATTCTTTTTTTAAATACTTATACGTTCTTTAGCATAGTACAAATATCTGACAGTGAGTTTGACTGGTTAATTATGTATTGTTTATGTAAAAAAGTCCTTTTGTTCTTGTGTTAGGATAGAAGGTATATAGACCTATAATACCTACTGTCTACGCCAGTGACTTGGATCTTCCTCAGGGTTCTCTGCTCCATTACTACTTTTTTTCTTTAAGTGAATGTCTTTCCCATAATTGCTACAACAATTAATATTATCTTAGATGGAAGAATGAGGCCATGGGGAATTAAAGCGAGTAAGTAGGAGGTAGGATTATCTTGGCTAATGCATTTTGGGTTCAACTTTCATAGATTCTTAATACTTGCCACTTGAGTCGATCAAAATTAGTTGGAGGTCTTGGTACTTGACACCACTGCAAGCAGTGACGTATTTTTGGAAAGATTAGTACCTTCTGCCTCAATGGAGTCAGCTGTAAAGTAGACTGAACACTGAGCATGTTAGGGAGCATAGTAGTAGTTGTAATAGTGTGTTTTATGGTTCTTTGACATATCCAGTAAATGAAGCTCCTTGTAGTACTGAAAATATTTTTTTCTTTCATTTTTTTCCCTGTCATACTAGGACTCCCAGCACATTGTCATAGATAAGGAATTCAGCAACCGTTTTATAACAGGTCCTCATGCAAAAGTAAAGCGATATGGCCACTTTGAGAAAAAATGTAAGATGTACTGCAAAGACTTGAGCTGCCAGCATGACTGGGGCATCACAGTGAAGTACAGGACATTCGACAACCTGCCAGTGATCAAAGTTGAAAGCTTTGTAGTGGAGGACATTGCGACTGGGGAGCAGTCAGTTTTCCGGAAGTGGGTTCAGGTTGATTTTGAACTGAAGAAATTTGATGTTAGAGAAATGCCCTCTTAAGCTCAGATCAATCTGTCAATTTATATACAAAACTTTTTGCTATTTGATACATGTGCAAGTACTGTTTAGTGTTAACAAATGCTCTTCTTCCTAACTAAAAGTGTGGGTGAGATTGTATACAGTGGCCAGATTGCTAGAGAGGTAAAAGGGGTGTGGAGGTGCTCTTTAATTACAGCGTTCATACCAGGAGCAGGGAAGTTGCATATTATTTTGTGCATAGTAATAGTGTTCCTGGAATCTCTCTTCATGCTTCATAGACAAAAGACGTGTTATCTAAGCAATTTAAAGGATATGAAAGCTGCTTGCCGTTTACTTAATAAAATTTGCCATTGACTGGCATGCTTTAAAAATAAGTATGAAGTGTTTGACCTTGAATGGAGGCTGTAAAAGATGCCTTAAAGCTGTTTTAGTGGTGATAGTGGAGAGGTGCATCTGAGACCCATAAAATAGCAGACTCCTGCTCAACTATTTGTCTTTTGTAAATAAGCAACCTTTCTTTTGAAGTGCAATGGTCTTACTCAACTTATCACTTTTATAGCTAGACTTTTTTTTAAGTTATCTTTTGGGGTTTGCTATGCAAATTGGATGGAAAAGCATGCATGCAACAGGTAAAAAAAACAAAAAAAAACAAACCACAAGCGAACACACATACAAGGATCAATACCTCTGAACTAATGCGTCTCAACAAGTTCCAACTTCCACTAAAAGAAGTCACACCAGTTTCTCTCTGGTTATAACAGCAGCAGTCTGTATAATTTGGCAGGGGGAGGGAGGGGTATGAATATTTTGCAGTCTTCCAAAAGCCATGCAAAACACTTCCACAGTTTAAAGTAGCTTTATAATGCACCACTTTTCCCCCATCATCTCTAGTGCTAGTTTGCCTGATCTAACCCTTTAGTTGATCTCCAGGACTTGGTAGCTAGGTTTAATAACAATAACATGGCTTAGCAGGAGGGCATTTTGTTATTTGGTAGCTTGATCAAGGCAGAGGGGAAGTCCAGAAACTATAATATGTGTTGTTGAAAGTAATAGTAATAGAAAACCCACTGCTAGAGAGATTTACTGCCACCAAGCGCACGCATTGACCTCCCCTCTAAATATCTTCTAGAACAGTAAATACAACAACCTACAGAGCTCTAAGAGTGATCCACACAGATGTCTTTTTGTAGTCTTGAAATCAGTTAACAAAAGCACTCCAAAACATGTACTCCGGTTGCACATTTAAAATACCATGCTCTAACTCTTTGACTTCTGAATAACTGTTTGAAATTCAGGACTGATCAACTGCCGGACAAAATTTTGGATCAGTGGTGTGTGTGCACCATAGACAACCAGCATGTTTGGTGGACATGCCCTGGGCACCAGTACAGCACTTTGAGGGAGTGCAGAGATCAGGGATTGTTCGTGGCTCCATTTTTCTGAACTTTGCTCCACAGCTACTCAGAGCCGGGTAACTGCAGGTGAGTGGGAGCCAGGGAGGATGCTAGGGTGACACAGGCCCAATCCTGGAAAAGCCTGCACAGCTGCTGGAGAGCTGGGCAGGCATGGAGCAGACCTGACAGCTCCTAGCCACACCTCTGTTTACCAGCCCTATAGTCACAGGTCACAGCTGTGCATGTTAAAGAGTGTTAACCTTTAACGTTCAACTGCTGACAACACACTGACTTTAATACTGTCCAACATTTCTTAGAGTTAGCACTTGCAAATTGTAACCTATACCCTAAATTCTTTGCTGGTCCTTCCCACCAGCTGTATTGCTGCCATATTAGTTTCTCTCTAGTAACTAATAAGTTAACCAGTGGGAGTGTTGTGTTTGTGCAAAACAAAACCAAGCTGTCTAAAGACCAGACTCCATTTGTAAGCTATTTTAGCACTTTTGGAGCCAAATACATGCACTTTTACTTCTCAGAGAGTACATCTATGCATGCAATTAATGTAACTGAATAAACTCTGAGTCAGAGTAAACTAATCCTGATGTCACCATCTACCTGTGTGGTTAAGTGCAGTAATTTACTTTGCTCTCAGATAAGTCCTGTCAGATACAGGTACATCTTACACTGGGGTATCCTACTACACTCTAATTACAGTGCATGTGTAGATGGTAATGCTTTACTGTGCAGTAAAGTAACCTACTGCACAGTAAGGCACGTGTGTAGATGCAGCTAGACAAAGGATTTCTTTTCAGCTGATCTGCTAGGGCATGCAAAGATAAATTTGGTGTATATAGACAAAATTGAAAGTGAAATGTCACGAATTCCTGTATCAAAAGGTATCATTATAGGGAGCCCCGTCTTGGCACTCGTACTGATAAGCTATGGGAAATCTGTAAAGTTACAATCCTTAATGTGTCTCTGCACTTGTTTGTAATAATTTTCTCCCACACACTTCTGCATAAATACAGAAGAAATTGCAGGCATAGTCAGTTCATTTCTGTAAATTAACCAAATTTGGGGGTGAGAGTGGTAGAAGTAAAAAACAGGTTTAGAAGAGAGATATTCAACTTAATTATGGAGAGAATTGCCTTAAAAGACTACGTAGTTAATACATTTTCTTGTTTTGTGAACACAAATGCTACATGCCCCTGCAGGCTGGGCACAGCGAGCTCTGGCTGGTGGTGGCAGGAGCGTGGCGGAAGTGAGCGGGGAGCTGCTAGTGGCAGCAGTGGGGGCGAGCACCAACCAATGGTCAGTGACACCTGTAGACACTGCTGGCGGCCAGTGGCCATCATGGACTGCCCACAGACACTGCCAGTGGTGTTGGTGGTGATGGGGGGTGGCAAGCAGCAACTGCCCGCAGGTGCCACCATTGGTGGTGCCTTTTTGCAGGGGGTGCATGTGCACGCACCCCTAGGCATCATCAGTGTTTGTAAAGACACCTGGTTAAGTTTCAGTTGAACATGTTCTTCAGTTAAATAGTGAGTTTTTTCAAGAAAAGGCTATTCAGGAATGCCACTCAGTTAATGTCAAATGCCACTGATCTGCTTTGCCAGTCGCTGACCATTTACATATGGTGGGAGCAAGGTGTCACTAAACCATATGGGGGGGGGGGGGGAATAATTCAAACCCTATTTCTTGCTTTACCAGCAACAAGTTAGCTTAATCCCTCATTGTTAGAATCTGTTTCTCAAAACCAACATCCAGTGATTAGCTATGCTTTAATAGGCACCTCCCTAGCTACCTTGTGTTCCCTACCTATAATTTTTCTATCCTGCCTTAGTTTTGTATTTGGCAAGTGCTCATAACAGGTCGCAGCACGGTTCTGGAAAGCCTAGCTACCTGTAGGCAAACAGATACTTTTGCTACCGTTATTGTTTTGTTAATTCTTCAGGAAAACGCATTCATTTGGTGCTTTAATGGAAGCTGCGTGGCAGATTTACAATTCAAGACTGGCCTCTTTACAGGCAGGTTGCGACCTGTATCAACATGTTAACTGTAGCAAACAAGGGGTTTGAAAGATAGTGGGAAACTGATGGCCACTATTATATTATTTCCCTCCACAGGATTGTAGAAGTTTTCCATTGCAGAAAGTGTTCTTGCACTTAATAGCTATCATAAAAGGGACTGCAGTGTTTTAGACATAACCTAACCTGTCCTAGATATGCTGTTATTCAGCCAGGTACTATAGAATGAACTTTCGATGCCCTCTTTGTAGGACTGGATTAAGAACAGTAGTAAAGAACCTTTTCTTTTAAAAACTATGATCACTCCTAAGCAGGTTTATACTCCCTTTCCATATAAAGTTTTCCAATAAATAGTTTGCATCCCCATGGTCACTTGCTCCTAGAAGCAAGCGGAGTTTATAATTCTCATAGCAGTGGAAGAGTGATTTCAGCTGTGATGGAGATGGCAACATTGAATTCACTTGGAAGCTATGCTATTTCTCCATAAAGTGAGAGACAAATGCTTATTTTTCGAGAAAAAACAGGATTATAAACTGTTCTCATGCCTCTTTTGGGTTAAATACCCTGTACGTTCATGGATTGGATAAAAGTCATTGTTGGGATTAGTTTTTGACAGTAACTCAAACATATCCCTGTAACAGGTTCAAGCTGTTAGTTTGTTCAGAGACTTAAACACTACACAAAGAAATCCATGGTAACTTATTTTTGAAAATAGATTTAATTTCATTAGTTAGAAACTTTTTCCTGCCCCCTTCCTTGCCCCACAAAAGAGACCCACACTTCCATAAAAGCTTGTGCTCAGACTTTAAAGGAACAAAGTTCACATTTTCTTTTGTAATTCATAACAGCTAAGCCATTTAATACATTTCAGCATTAGACTCCAAGGGATTCTGGCCAACTTCTGTAAAAGCAAGAAAAAGCAAGTCAGGGTTTGATGCTTAGTCCAAAATCAAAAAAAGAGAAAACCCCCGGTTTGCACTGTCAGTTAATTTCTGGAACGCTGAAAGAAGCAGTTTGGTGACACAGGCTAACCCTAAAGGGACTGAGTATACAAATCAGCAATCGATACTTAACAAATCCACAGATTCCAGCACTGGTTTTGAATCAACCTCCACATGCTCGAACAGTTCATCAGTCCAGCCACCGTACAAAACAATAAGAAAATTTAACTAGGGAAGATGAGAGGATTTTTAATGTCAAGCAACTGGATACCTAAGGCCACGTTCACATGTGGTGTGGACATTTGATTCCCCAGGGACAACTAGCAAAGGTATACGGTGTGCTGCTACTTGTTGTCCCTGGGGAATGCCCATGGTGCACGTGCTCTGGCATGTGGCAGGCTCCTGGGGGGGTCGTACAGGAGGCAGTCTTACCTGGGGGCTCCCAGGGCTGCAGCAGTGGTGATTTTGCCACATGAAGCCTGGCCAGCACCTGCAGTGTGGCTCTGTGTAGCCCAGCTCCACTTTTGACTGGCGCTCAGTGCCCCTTCATGTGCCACTCTGCTTTTCTACTCCATGGTTTTTTTGACCCCTGGATATCCATGGGTCAAAAAACCCTCTGTGCTGCTCCCTTGCAGCATGGAGAACAACTGAATGTGGGGTATGTGGTGCCGCAGATGTGTTTGCAGCACCACGTACTGCACAGCTGCGTTCGTCTGGACGTGGCCTAAGAGTGTAAATGAGCTCCTTGATAATATAATCCACAAGGAGACCATTTCAGTTTAGGCTTCCGAAGTTGCGATTATGAGGCTTCTGTCTGGACACGTGCTCAAGTGCTGCTTTGATTAGGTTGCCATTTTGCGAATCATGTAGTTCAGAATGCCGCCATTGCGGAAATAAGTGAGTTCCACGTCGGTGTCGAATCTCATGATGGTTTGAAAGGTTTTCCCAGTGTTCAGCTGTAGGAGTAAAAAAAAACCCCAAAACAATAAAATACAGGTCGTGCTAAGAGAGGACAACATGCAAGTTCCAAATGCAATGTCTGTTGTTTGATAGCTTGATTAACAGGTCAGAAAATCAGAGTCCAGAAACCATAGTTCAGGTTATAGAAAGTCATGGTAACAGACAACCTTCTAGAGGGAACCTCTGCAGGTTGCCCCAAGCTAGCATACACGTTCTGCTCCTTCTAGGATAGGCAAATGCAGCAGTTTGTAGAGCTCTGACAGCTATCTAGACAAAGGTTAAAAAGCAAACAAGGGTTCATGCGAAGTTTGAAGCTTTGTTTGAGCAGCAAGAAACATTAGGAAAGAAGCAGTCAATGTGCAGCTATTAAAGTGCCACAGGAACAGGTATTCTGATTATTGGTCCATGTAGTCCAGTATCACGTGCTTTCCCAGCACCAGATGCTTCAAAAGAACATGAATCCCTCATAATGGCTAGGTAAAAGGGATCATGTAGGACTTCTGCCTTGGTACAAGAAAGGTTACACATTCCCTAAAGCTGGATATCCTTGGCTATGGAAGGGAAACAGCCCCAGCTACTTAAAGGTATTTTTTTTAAATACCAAGATTTTAGTTTATTTTTATTCTAAATTTAGTATTCTAATTTTTAAACCAAGCACTGATTTGTGTTTCTATTATTGGCTATTAGAGAACAATCTTACCTCTCCACTTTCTCGATCAATAAGAATTTCCAGGAGCCATGCACCCAATCTGTGCGGTTTTGTCAGTTTATTAAGTGATTCACCGGCAGCAGGAGTTCCTGCATCTTAAGAGGGTTTAGAAATTTGACCAGAACGGGCATAACTGATTGCTACTAGTTGTATCGTGGTAGTGTGCAGTATCTCATCACGCTAGCCGCTATACAGACTGCCTCAATGAGGCATGTCCAGAATCGTAGAAAATGGGGGTGAGCACCCCCAACTAGATCATCCCAGCATGGCTCTATATAGCCAGGACTTAACCTCCAAGGATGGAGAGTCCACAACCTTGCTGGGTAACCTGTTCTTCTGCTTCACCACCCTCCTAGTGAGAAAGTTCTTCCTAATATCGATATCTAACCAGTATAAAACTGATTTAAAATGTGAGTAGGCCAAATCTGACTCTCTATACCAGTGTAAACCAGAGCTCTCCGTTAAATACCATCACTTTTGCAAGGGATAACTAGTAATGAGAAGTCAAGGCAGATATTCAAAGACATAGGTAAGCAACAGCCTTCTCCTACATCCAGCATCTTTAGTTTATCCAGATTTCCTGCCTGGTAGGTGCCTCAGGGTGCAAACGCATGTTGCTTTAGTGCTGCCAGACCTGGTTTTCCTTTTACCACCGTAAACATTAATGAAGATCTACACCATTTGTCATACCATCAATGCCAAAATTGGTGTCTGTGAGAAGAGGAGATAACAGCTTCTGCTGCTTTATTGTGGCAGATGTCTGTTAGCTTTCTGGCAGGAGAGGTGTCAGCTCCGAGCTGCCCTTCCTCTCCAGCGGCCATGAGCAGGTGCTCACAGAGCTTGAGGGCCCAGCCCTGCAACTGCGGGAATCCCCACGCAGGTTGGGGTACCTGCCCAGCTTTTCCCTCTTCAAGGGATGCACGCTAGGCAATTCCTGTGGCATGCCTCTGAGAGCAAGGAACACATCATCCACTGTCCTTTAGGACTGAGCCCCAGCCCAATATGGAAACAGCAGGCAACGTGCTTTTTCCCAGTCAAGCGGATTAACTGTGCTGGGACAGATCCTGCCACAGCTGATCCATTTCATTTGACAGCACCTGTTTATACCATTGGAGCCCATTAGGAATGGCGGGACATCGCCTAGACTGTGTTAAGTGGTTCCCAATTATTACTTTCTCATTTATTTGGCTATAATGCATTTACGTGTTTCCAAATTAGCTGTACATTCCTGACTACTGCGACTCACTGCTGGAGAAAGGGGCGGGGAGGAGGATTAAATCAAACTCGGGATATTAAGGGAATTCATCAATCCTTAAGCTATGTTCATTTTATCTCTTGCCATGCTACAGCCCTGTAAGAACGTATGCGTACTACCACGCCTGTGACTAGACCAAAAATGCTATTATGCACAACTTCTAATTTGTCAACGGCTTTTGAAAATCTGATCCACAGTATCTCAGTTACCTTGATCTGGACATTCATCCTTGGTTTGAGTTTTTCAGGAATGACGATTGTGTAGCGCTCCCGTCCGGTGAGGCCGAGAGTCCCAGCAGTCTCCCCGGGCAGGTACTGCAAGGGAATCACGCCCATTCCTACTAGATTGCTGCGATGAATTCGCTCGTAGCTCTCAGCAATGACAGCTTTGATGCCCTGGGGAAAATCAAACAGATTTACTGCACTTACGTTTTGAATGATCTCTTGAGAGGGGGAAAACGCACATCCAACCAAAATGTATTCTCTTGCTGTACTACAACTATAGACCAATAGTCTAACAAAGATGTCAAGGCCCCTACACAAATGCAGGGGCCTCCCTGATCTTCCGTGCTCGGCACGCTCTGAAAACTGGATCCTTTTGGAGGAGTCCCCAAGCAGGGAAGCATTAGTCATTTGAAAGTCTAACCTTTGTTGACATTTATTTACTTTTTATTCCCAAGGGCAGCATTAGGGAGGGGTTGGGGGGGGTGCTATAGTCATTCCAAAATTTGCCTTAGCACCACCCCAGCCCTGCCTCCTTTCTCCTCCCCCTGGTCAGGCCACTGCTGCCTGCCCGCAGCCCCCACACCAGGAAGAGGCAGGCGCTGCCCCTGCCCCAGACCAAGAACAGAAGCATGGACCCGGGCAGCCTGAGTAAGCTTTCACTGCAGTGAGTGCCCATGCTAAGGATTTGTTTCAATAGCGCGTCTCGTAGCCATTTTCTAGATACCCATACAGAAACAAAGACCAGGCAGACAAAACACCAACCTCTGCATCAGTGGTAGGAGTTTCTAGACTACATTTGATCATAATATTGAACAATGCAATAAAAGGTATACTTAAAATAGCCCAAATTCAAGTACAAACTTTCACTTAAGTCCAGACCCTCAGAAAGGACCTGGGCAAGCAGAAGGACGATGCACAGATAAGCAGAAATTCCATTACATTTTCAGGAAAGAAGTTGAGAGCAAAATTTCTTTTTCATTTACTAAAATGGCAGTAGATTCCCTTTACAAAATGTGCATTGCAGTAGTATCCAGGAGCCCTCTGTATATGGCACTGGACAAACACAGAATGAAACCAGTCCCCATCTCAAAGAGTGGTATATATACTGCGGCATTATTGCAACCCTCCTAGGAAGTACTGAAGGTGATGCTAGCGGGGTGATAACAAAGGCCAGAAAGTCCCTGTAAAGGGCCAGATGACAACCCACAATGTGGCTGCACGTATCCTCCTCCAGCTCTTCTTATACTACATATAAGACTGAAATTATCCAAAACCATGACCAGATAAACAAACAAAATATCTAGCTGTAGTTTGGTTAGTGAACGATCCACATAAACCCTGTTGGCTATGAAGTCATTCCTTGTTCCTAAGCTACTGCTGAGGAGTCTGCAAATAATCAATAGTCTAAAAACTGATCGTAATGCGAAGCATTACTGGTTAACTTTCATTAGCATTCATGACAGGCATTACACTTTAACTTCAAAAGCAGGCAGACAAAACACCAAAGTCTGCATGATTAGCAGGAGTTCCTAGAAAAAAACACACATTTTCCTGTGAGAAAAATATTCTCAGATACCTATCATCAATTATCTGAACACCACACTTAAACTGCAAATCCTGGCATTCATTCAAACGCACTTGCATAAGCTTGTGTCTTACTAATCACACTACAGCCTTAGGCCCTTTTCAAAAGGGCAGCCTTGTGTAGCAACGTAATGATTGCAAAATATAACGCTACCTATAGACACAACAGTTCTCAGTACATCTGATGAGTTAACTTTTAATTTGCTTTTCCAGCACAGATCTTAATATGGGCCAAGTCACTGCTGAACTTAAAAAAAACAAGAAAACACCCAGCAGGAGGTTCTGATATAAATATAACTCTTGCTCTTAAATGCCACTTAGTTTACCCATAGGAAGTCACAACCAGCAGATATGATCTTTAAATTCACAGTGTTTATGGTTAGAGTCTTCTCGCCATATACGTCTGGGTGCCATATCCCATTTAAAATGGATGCATGAAAAAAACGTGGTATGAATACTTCTTTGAGAAACGTAGACACCTAAATGAAGTGGGGAATGTGTGCCCTTGGGTGCTACTCTTAAGCTACTCAGGAGTTTGTCAAAAATGGGTGTCCATACCACCCTCCCAAGCATTCCTGGCTTCTCTCCTCCTCACTTTCCCTTAAAGATTAGCTACTCACCAGCAGGAAAGGTCCCTTTGCTGCCCAGTCCCGAGAGCTTCCTGAGCCATATTCCTTACCAGTCAGCACGATGAGGGGGTGGCCAGCCTGCATGTACCTCTCAGCAGCATCAAACACATCAAGCTGGAAAGAGAAGACCAGGCATGCTGCAAACCTGGTGGGGAAATGCGACTACACAGAGGTAAGAGAGACCAAAAAAACCACTGCCTCCTCGCTTCACACCAGTACCGTTTCGTTCCATGTTCTCTATGATCAAAAGCGAATGGCTAACATCAGGCAGCAAGGGAGTGAGACATAAGCTACAATCAGTCCACTCTGTTCAGATAATAACTAGAGACACCGATGTGGTTACACAAGAAAGTAACAGCGCTTTCACAACAAAACCACTGTATGCACCACGAGTGGGAAGCTACACAGCAGCAGTAAAAACTGACAGCAGTAGCGTCAAATGCACCCATTATTTAGCACTGTGAAGAGAAGTCATGTAGTTCATTAAGCGATCATGGCACACAAAATGATTTTATTTCTAAATTACCATTACTTTTTTTAAACACCCTTGTAGATATTACCCACTCCCAAAGTTTTATTCCTTTCATATGAATAGGCGTTATACCAACATTTTATTCGCAGGAAAACTACATGTCATCCAGCATTTACTGACAAGTTGTATCCACGCCACTATCACTTTTTCCATATTCTCACAAGGGGTGACCAGAACAGGATAACAGATATTGTCTTTCATGGTATATAAGTTGGGTTTTGAAGCCCACTTTTTGGATCTTGACTTATACGTGATGCCACATCAAATAATTGGGCAGGGAGTTGGACTCCGCTGGTGCAACCCCGTCCCCAGGGTCTGGGTCACAGCTGTGCCACTTGCAGAGGCTGGGGGCACACCAGCCGAGCACCAAGCCCGGCGCTGCTCACACGGGATGGGACCAGGGCCGGGCTTGGCACTCGGCTGGTGCGGGCCCATCCCCTGCGAGCGGCGCTGGCGTGGCCCAGGCACTGCTGCTCGCACCAGCCAAGCACTGAACCCAGCCCCCAAGAGCAGCACCAGGCTCAACGCCGCTTGCAGGGAACAGGGCTGAGCTCAGCCCTCGACTGGGGATGCGCTGCTCACAGTGGGCAGGGACAGGCTCAGCACTTAGCCCAGCCTACCAAAATACTTATCTTCCAAATCAGAAAGCTGAGGGTGGATCTATACACTGTGTAATGCAGTGTGTTATGTAAAACCTCTGCGAGTCCTGTTAAACATCGTCTTTGGCATACATTTGTTTGTAGTGCTACAAATGCTGTATCGCTCTGCAGCGCTACAGAAGTGAGTGGTGTACACATTGTTCAGGGCTCCCTGGCTCGAGTGCATAGTCACTGCATAGGTGTGCTCCTCTGCTCTGCCCCCCCAAGCACAAGGTGACCCATCAGTCCCTGCTGAGACATCAGCTATTTCCAGGACCCCAGCCGAATAGCAGTAGCCCTCCCTGCTCCTGCTCCTGCTCCTACAGAGGCAGCAGCACCGCCCTGCACAGCAGTGATGGCACTGGATTCCCTCCAGCTCCCTTCGTGCAGCACGAGCTCCATGACAGCTCACCGTGCCGAGCAGAGCTGTAACCCGGGCTGCAGCGTTCCTCCCTGTGCGCTGTCAGCGAAATGGCTGCTTTGCCTCACCCTTCAAAGGGATGGGGCGGAAGGGAGGCAAAGCAGAGCCTTCTTGGATGCTGAGGGGTCACAGATCCTCTGTAGCACAAGTAACTGGATATATTACATTACATTTTGTGACACTACAAGACCTAGTGCTACAGACGTTCCCGTTTCAAACCAGGAACGTTTCTGCGGTGCTGCAGGTCACATATAGTGCTGCCAATGTAATGTGTGTCCAAGGCCACAATTTCCAAAATAGCTGCCATCAGACAAATAATACGACTCAATACACTCGCAGAAAAAGGACCTCCCCCACCCTCCTTTGAACCGCAGCCATCCTAGATTTAAAGAACAGGCTACTATGCCAAACCCAATCAAACTGGGGGAAGACAGCCAGCCCCGCTTTACTCACAATTTCCCCAGAAGGAAGGTGGATGGTCTGAGGTCCCTGTTTATTGACGAATTTGTTTGACAAGCGGATGTTGGCAAATGTTCCTCTGGCCATGACGTCGTCGTTACCTCTGCGGGAGCCGTACGAGTTGTATTCCCGAGGAGTCAAACTTCGAAACAAACAAACATGCAAACAGGTCTGGTTTTAAATCAAAGTACCTCCATACTTTGAAGTGATGAAAAGACCTTTTTCAGTTCAAATCTAACCACGCTTAAATGTGGTTCAACAGCTCTCTCGTCGGGCTCTTACAAGACTCCCATAAACACATCATATCAGCAGCTCTCGACTATACATTAGCTCTATTTTTCAGATTGCTATCTAGCCAGTCTGTCTCAGAGCCTGTTCTCATAACCCAGGACCTGCCTAGAATAGCTGTCAAAACACTGTTAGCCCCCTACCATCCACCACAACGACAACAGGATTGCAGTCAACATTTATTAGATTCACAGCCACAAAATCCAATAGAAACCACTTCAGATTCCCCATTTAATCACAAGGTTCCCAATGAATATAAATACTGCGACAACCAGAGATCCTGTAGTTCTGATCGTGTGTGTAGTGCCTTGCACAAAGACGGTCCCTGTCTAGAGTGCTTCGGCTTGGTCAGTGGTGCTCAACCCTTTGGCCTCGTGGGCTGGGTACGTGGTGCGGCACCTGTTCACACGCCAGATTTGTTGGACTGGTGCTTGGATCAGGACCTGTGCACCAAGTCCCACCTGGATCCAACCTTGTGCAACCTGGACTGGGCCCCACTTGCCCACATCTCACCCAGGTCATTTAGGTTTCTTTGGAAAGTCCTTACCAAAAATTTAACTAAAAAAAGGAAGTAAATTAAAAAAAAAAAAGGAAAGACCTAAGAATGAAAAACCAGGCACATGGGTATAAGTCACAAGTATGTTGCTATGTTACAAAAAGTGTGAACAGAATTACTCCAGACATACACAGACAGATTTATTTTAGGTTCACACTACAGTAATAGCACCAAAGCCCTGAATGCACATTCAATGTCGTTATTCAGAGAAGTGAACAGAAAACGCTTTGAAAGGAAAAAAAACCCAGCCCTGTACTTACCAGGTTTTCAAAGAAAGGGGATGTACTGCCTAACCGGAGCCCCATGCACCAGATCTAGCCTCACATCCCTGGATCCTATCTTCTACTTCCCAAGTCAAGTCCTGAGCACTCAGATCTCACCTTGTGTTGCCCTTGCCTTATGCACGCACGTTAACATGTGGGTCCACACTATCTAGCTCACAGGACTTCCTACAGGTCCAAAATGTGGCATCAAGGGAGTGTCAGCACTGCCAGTACTCAACCACCAATTTTTTTGGACCATGAGGAGCCTTGCTGGCGGGATGACATGGTGCCACGGGCTGTACCTGGTTCTTGGGCTGGGGGCTGAGCAATTCCTGGTCTAGGGTACTAGGCGAACAAACGGACATATGGTATCTGTGCGGAAGAGTGTTTGGAATCCTAATTTATCAAAAGAAGTGTAGGAATCACGGCTGAGCCCCAGCCCAACTATACATCCAAGACTACTTCTAACAGGCGTGTGGTACGCAGAGCTGCAGTTTGTACTGGACTACTGCCAAAGCGTGGTTGAAACATGTTGCATTCATTACACAAGTTGAACGTGAGATTAATTAGATTTTAAACTGACTGACATCACTGGGACAAATGATGCAAGATATTTGCCTTCAATGACCCATGTTACTTCAGTCCATTTTATTAACAAAATGATTGGATAAACTGTTACCAAAGCCCAGTGAGGGTGTACTTCTGATTTTAAGAGACTTGGACCATTCTGAGAGAAGAATGGAGGCAGACAGGGAACAAAGCTGCCCCATTGCTTGTGAAGCAAAATGGGAAGCCATTCCCCTCTGGGTCGTTACAACATTAAGTCAACTCGAGACAAACAAACAAAAAAAAGAATGGGAACTCATTTACAGCAGTATCACAAAAACAAGACGGTCTCAACAACATGCTTTGGTGACTTTATCAGTGCAGCTGCTGCAACTGGCAAAGACTGAAGATCTAAGCAGGAGCTTCTTTGGCTCAGAATGACCCACAAAGGAGAAGTCTTGTATTGCAAAGGATGTGCATTTGAGACAAAAAACCTAGTTCTGCTGAAGTCTAAGAACGTGTCGCTGCTGCTTCTGATGGAACCAAGGTTCGCGGGAAGGAGGAAACTTGACTTACCCTCTGCTGGTTAAGTAACGGGCAGCAGGGCTGTTCCTTGCTATATTCCCAGCTGGAGATATGTGGTCAGTTGTCACTGAATCTCCAAAATTTAGCAGGACATAGGCATCTACTATAGATTTAGGAGGGGAAGGCTCCAAAGTCTAGCAAGCAAAATGCAAAAGAACTCATCACAAAAGTAATCCAGGATTTCTTTAAATAGTTGTAAAGAGAAGATGAAGAAGTGAAAATGACCAAGTATATGTTGCCTTTTTATATATGCTTAGCTGCAAAAGACGGTTTCTTACAAACGCCATTATTCCTCAGACATGGCCAGATCTGCACAGCATGGGACTGTTACAGGTTTCTGACGACCGATGATTCTCCCTGTCCACACACTTGCCGTTCTTTCACTGTTCATACACACTTGTTATTAGAAAATACAGAATGCTTTCTAATTTCTGTACCTGAATAGTCAAATGTATTGCTATCTAAAAAAAAAAAATAAGATTTGAGTGCCTACCTCATCTCAGAGCAGTGAATTTTTTAAATAGCAAGCTTTTTACTTCTCTACTTTTATTTTCTTTGTTTTGGGGGTTGTTTTTTTTTTGCAAGACAGAATTTCCAAAACAGAAGTCATTTAGGTTTCTTTGGAAAGTCCTTACCAAAAATTTAACTGAAAAAAGGAAGTAAATAAAATAAAAAGGAAAGACCTAAGAATGAAAAACCAGGCACATGGGTATAAGTCACAAGCATGTTGCTATGTTACAAAAAGTGTGAACAGAATTACTCCAGACATACACAGACAGATTTACTTTAGGTTCACACTACAGTAATAGCACCAAAGCCCTGAATGCACATTCAATGTCGTTATTCAGAGAAGTGAACAGAAAACTCTCTGAAAGGAAAAAAAACCCAGCCCTGTACTTACCAGGTTTTCAAAGAAAGGGGGAGACTTTATATACGTAGACTTGGGATTCCAAGTATATAATTTATCTGATGGGGCATCTAAGGCATTCCAGGATTCATTTCCTGTCTGAAAAAGAGAAATCCCCATCCAATTATGTCTTTGGGCAAAACATTTCTAAGTGAAACTTACATTAAGGTAGGGAAGCCTTCAACCATATCAAGTCAAACAACATACTGCACTAGGGATTAACTCACCTCTATTTTCTTGTAGACTTCCTTGAACATCCCAGGAATAACATACTGACGTTCAACAGCCTGGATCTCATCTCTTGTTGGCCAAATGTCTCTTAGAAAAATGTTATTCCCTTCTGTGTTTACTCCTGCAGGAAACCATGCATATATTACATTAAAAAATAGTTTGGTCAATATTTCCACATACTACACATTCCCACTTCTCTATAATCTAGTCACAGGACCTCTGCTAGGCGGTATGAAGGTCAGATGTGGAATAGGCGCTCACACACTCCAGTGTGGAAAAAAAAATAGGATGCACTCCCAACTAGTATTTGTCAGTAGATGCTGCCACACAGGCCTTCCTTCCAGCTCTGATGTGCCCCCATCTTGAACCTTCAAGACCCTAGTAGTTAAACTCAAGAAGAAACTTCCACAAGTTTAGACGGTGCTGGTATTTGGGCTTCTCTCTCATGTGCCTAGCAGCCATTATAGGTACAGGCTTTGCATCCTAATAGCAATTCAGTGGCCTCTTCAGTGACCCATGCTGAAAAGGTGCTCTCTCCGGACTCTGACACTAAAAATCTTAACACCAATTGATTTCACTTAGAAGAGGGAAGGGAGGAAAGACTCCCAGTGTCTTCTTACCCAAAGGCTCTTTCTCAAAGTCAATCCTTACGGTCCCTGCGATAGCATATGCTATCACCAGTGGTGGTGAGGCTAGGTAATTAGCACGCGTATTGGGATGGACACGACCCTCGAAATTCCTGTTTCCAGACAACACACCCACAGCTACGAGGTCTCCCTGCAAAACAGGCAAGAAAACATCAAAGCAACAGGCTAAGAGGCTTCTTGCTCAAATGCATTCGGCAGATGTATACATGCATTTGGTATCAGAGTGATCATTTACATCCCTTTTCTTTCCAAAGGATTCCTAAATTAGCTTCCACAGAGAAATGGAAGCATGGAGCAGTTGCTGACCCACTCCTGGGGACAAGATAGCTGGCAGAACAACACAACTTAGAACAGCACATAGCAGAGACCTAGTTAAATGGCACGAGGAAGGCCGAAAGATGGGATATGACTTGGAGATCGGGCAAGTGGGAGTGCTCTTCCAAAAAGACCCAGGGACCATCTCTTCCCGTGACACATTCTTCTGAAGAACAAACCAGATGATCAAAAATAATCCTTTGTGACCCTTAGTACCTGCATTCTTCTTGAAGCACCTTGGTCTTCCTTGCAAGCTTCCAAATACTGAACTAGCCCAAAACCATTTTGCACACAGAGATATGGCTACAAGCCAACCTCAATTCTGGTGACAGACAACTGTCATATCAACCACTATATGTTACCTGAATAGCACGTGCCAAGATTGCTTTGGAGGTGCCTACTTCACCCTATATAAATTGAGCTCTGTAGGTCTTCAATAAAACCATGTATATTAGTGGTCTGATACCATTTGCTGCTCAGGAGTAAGGAACAAGAAATATATTCTCACAAAAAAAATAAATCATTGCTAAACCTTCCTTAAGTCAAGCAATTTTCAGCCTCCTACCTGACCCAAGATCTCTACAGGGCATAAGACCTTCCAGTCTCTCTCAAAACGAAAACCAAGTTTTGAAAAGCAGAGCAAGTAAAGATTTTGGGGCACCCAAGTGAAATAAATGAACTGACTCTGGAAAAAAAAACTTCTGCTGTTACATGCTGCAGGAGATTTGATTGCAGCTGCCTACCTGAGTGATGGCTGCAACAACAGGCTCTGGTAGAGGTCCGCTGTTCCCAATGCAGGTCATACACCCATAACCCACAACATCAAACCTACAGGCAGTGTTAAACATATTAGGCAATCATTAAACATAGTAGTTGATATCAATCACTGCACGGTAAAGCATATTATATGGCAGTGAAGCTACGCCTATTTTGAGATGTGTTATGTTGCAGACAAAACTGAACTGTGTTGCAAAAATGGTTCGTGTTCTTTTACTAATACCATAAAAGAAAAAAACCCCACGCTTTGCACATTTTTTAAATTGCATGCACATGTGCACCCAGTTGACATGCACAAAGAAACATATGTACATAATTATGCATACAGCTAGACACTAGTGCACACCATTGCAAATACTAGGCATCTATTTTTCAACCCTGAATAGGGAGTGGTGCCTTGCCTGTTGGTATCAAACAAAGACTTCTAGTACAGGAGTTTACGCATGATGCTATTTTAAAACAATTTCATTTAAGAAACAAGGCATTCCATTACTTCAAGACATCAAATCTTTGACAAAAGAACGAAAAAGAAGAGCCAGCTGTTAAAAAGGGTAGGTGATTAGCCGGTATAGAAGTCACCTGACTTAATGGTGTTACATCAGCTTAGGCAAGTCTGGGCCCTCTGGGCTCAACTGCATCTTTTGTTACCTTATTACATCATTTGTTTTTGCTTAAGAGTTATAAGCCCTGGGACTATAAAATGAAAATCCCTCTTACCCTAGTTGAGAAAGGTAAGGCATTACTCCACTGTCTCTCAAATAGTAAGTCACCACTCCACTTCCTGGGGACAAGCTAGTTTTAATGTATGGCTTGACAGTCAGACCAGCACTGACCGCTTTCTTCGCTAGCAATCCTGGAAAACACAAAAGACATCTATAATTATTCTTAAAAATGGCACCCTCTAGGGAAGAAAGAAACAGGCCCGGCAGCATGAACGGCTTCACTGAAAGATCCCATTTTCCCCACTGGTTGGTCTGTTCAGGCCCTAATTCAGAAAAAACACAGGCAAAAGTTCACTGATCTCCATGGAACAAGAACAACAATAAGTCAATAAGATCTGGATAGTTATATTCAAAGGTACACTTCGAAGCTTGGTTAGAATGAGGACAGACTGAAGATAAAGTTTAGGCACCTAGGTAATGTTGGAGCTATCTGTATGCATCAAAACAAGTGGCTTACAAACAGCAGGGAAAAGGAGCCATATAACGTCCCATATGACAGAGTGGTGACCCAGGACTGAATTAACTGCTGGCGTTGGATCACAGGCCTCTAATGCAGATGCATTTGCCAACAGGAAATCTAGCCCCTTGGCACAAGCAAGTGCTCTTACAACTTGTTGGTTATTTAAGGAGCATTTTGTTGCCATTTTAACAAGCAAACCATTCATAGCAGTGCATAGCCATCTTTAGGATATGGGCCACATTAACATAAATGATCCTGACTATCACTGGGTGTTTACGTCTTCTAAACAATTTCTCTGAATCTAGGTGAAGTCAGTGGTCCTGGTAGTAAAGGGCTTTGAAGGCTGCAGCCTTCCATTCAAGGATACCACACAGCATGGGATCCACAGCAACTATGCAGATTTTAAACCACATTACCCACGGCCGTGGTGGCCTGAAGTTCAAAGCACTTAAATAAAAGGTTCAACTTTCACAGGTGCTGAACACACAGTTTCTAGGGAAGTAAATGTGAATTGTAGGTATACAGTCGAACCAGACATTTTTAGGTGACCACACAATTATTGAGCCTCACCCAGTTCAAGAATATGGATGTCTAGCGAATTGCACATAAAAGACCTTACATGACTAGAACACGAAAGGCTGCAAAACTGGATACTCAGAAAAATGTCAGCAAATGCCAGAATTCAGGTAACCTGGGCACCTTAGCTCGGGATCCCTGCACGTGTATTATAACACAATTCAGAAATGCATAATGAGGCCCTTGCTGCCACCCCTCCAGAGCATCAAGTCATACTCAGTTTCCAGAAAGGATGGTGCAAATTCGGTGAGCAGCTATTATGCATGCCACCTTCTTGTTGCTTAATACGCGATCCCATATTTTATGTTGTGCATACAAGTCAAACCCCACTTTGAAGGCAGAATTGTGAACTATCCTGTTGGCTTTTCTGCGATGTTGACCACCACTGTAATGGAGGATTTCACAGAGATATGGATTTACCATAACATCATGCCTTTGTTTGGAGGATGGGGGAGGGAGGGGAGTATTTGCTTCCTCTTTCAAACGGGGACAAAGCATAAAGGGTGTCGGGAGACATGTGGAGATGCTGCTCCAACTTGTCGTAATTACCCAGGGCCCACGTAAAGGCACCAAAGGAGATTAAGTGGGTCCATTTACTTTAGGTGCCCAATTTGAAACACTTTGGACCTGATTTTTCTAAGTCCTACAAACAACTATGTAATATGAAAGTTTGAGCCCAGGTTCAAATGACTTAAATGACAGCCACTGAGTGTTCAGCACTTCTGCCAATCGAACCCCAACCGAACACAGGGAAATGTTAGAAAACTTGATTATGGGCAGTTCAATCAGCTCAATAATACAAGCAATTGTTTGGCATTGTAACAAACCAGAAAGGGGAAAAAAGCCCCCACTTAAAAGCTAAGTCACATGCAAATGGCAAAAGGAGGTTAGCTGTATTCTGCCCACTCCTGCAAGATAAACTTCCTGTCACAATCAAGCACACCCGCTCTGCATATATCAAATTCAGGGTCATCTTCGATTTGAGTACGTATGGTAATATTGGCCCGTACTTGCGCCTACCTCGATACTTAACGCCCTGAGGTGTGGAACAAGTAATAATTAAGTTGATTTGCATTACAGGCTAGACAGAATGAGAAAAGGCAAATTAAACTGTTACCTAGACTCGCCAGGTAGAAACCTAAGTACTTTCCAGGATTCCTTTTTCTAACCTTAGACGGTAAATTCAGAGAGACTCCACTGACAAGAGAAAGGTCCATTTGGCCTCATTTGTTAAGATGCAGAGCTGAAGTCACAGAAATACTTCTCCATGTAAAATAATCACGCACTTACCAGCTCCTAGCATAACGGAGGGGTTGCTCGTATTAGTACAGCTGGTAATGGCCGCAATGACTACTGAACCATGGGTAATCTCGAAATCAGAGCCGTCATAAACAAACTTCACCCGGTCACTGTGAAGTTTCGGGGCAATCTGGAATCCTTTGAATCCTTGCTAAAAGGGAAAGATCAAAGCCAAAAGAACACAGTTAGCCCAAATGTGTAAGCTGAGGTGTTGCAATAAACAGACATTTGCAGGCCTTTCCAGTGTCAAGTGATGACTATACTACAGTTCTTCCTCTATATACACAGTCAAACATCAGCTCACATTTTAAGTTCTTGGGGTCCTTAGGTCAATCCTCAGTGACTCAACTAAGCTGCTTTGTTTTGCTGGAATTACTACTGCCCTCTCATCCCTAAACGATGAGAAAGAAAGGCGAGGTATTTTGCACAAGAGGACTGCACAGGTTCGAGTTCTGCAGTTTCTTCTGGAACCCAGATCAACCTGTACTTCAGCGCCTGCTGGGAAAGAGGTACCCATCTATTATAATGCTCTCAGGTATTCTGGCCATTATGTCCAAGATGTAAGAACACTGTATGGTCACAAGTTTATGTTAAGACATGGCACAGTAGTCTAACAATTGATAGTTCAAAACACAAAAAAAATGAAGTGCGTCAGTCTCAAAATTTGGCTATGGTAAGAGGCTTGAAAAAATACAGCAAACATCAATTGAGTTGGATTTGAAAAATGTAAGACAACAATTCGTGGCTACTACCCAAAAAGTACAGGACATATGCATTTTCAATTCTTCATATGAATTCACTTTTAAAAGGAAACAAGCCCAATTTGCAAAAGTTTAGATCCGGTTTCAGATCCAAAGTTTAAGGGTGTTTGGGTTTTAGCAGTTAGGTTACAAAGCAAGTCTAGTTTTTATTCATTGGTGCTCTTCATTGGCTGGAACACAAAGACCCCCCTCTAAGTGTTTTTGATTTTGCTTCTCTAGAAACCTGTAGGAAGTCCTAGTGATGGCAGCTCATGTAAACACACCCAACACTAGTTAGTTTGGATACTGCAACTGTGTACTTATGGCAGTACGGGGTTCAAAGCCAAACTGGATAAACTGGAGCAACACTTGACAAATTACACCTCAGGCTGAGCCCTACGCTGCTGCAGTAATACAGTTACTTTACACATTGCTAATTTAAATTTTGCTCAGGTACATCTACAAAGGATGAATTTCAGATGCATCCTTTTATTAGTCTACAATTAGCACAAGGGAGTTACTACTTCAGTACAGCATTAGTTCTCAACTACTTATTCAATCCAATTGTTTCCTAACCTACAAGTGAAAGTGCAGGAAATGTTCTTTCACACAAAATAATGTGCCCCTTGTAGTGAATTGACCAATACATCATGTCAGTTAAATATAGGACAGCTTCTGAAAACGACAGACATTTCAGTTTGCGGTGGGGAAGCACACTTACCTTGGCTCCCAGGCAAGTCTCAAAGTCCTTCTTCATGTCTGATACGGCTACTTTGTCCTGAGGTCTTTTGGGTCCACTACAGCAAGGTACGACAGTATGGAGATCCAGCTCTACAACCTGGAGAACAAGGGGAGCAAAGACTCTCTCACCAAAGCACTAACATGAAGCAAAACAAAGGAAGAAACATTACTCTAATGGACACTTATATACATCGAAGAATTGGGGTAAGGAACATCAATAGTTAAGGTAATATAGTTGGGGATGGTCCTGCTTTGAGCAGGGGGTTGCACTAGGTTAATTTCAACTTTAATTTTCTATCATTCTATGAATAGCTACCATTGACTTCACAGGGGCTTCTCAGTTTCTTACAAGTTTTAGTGCTGATACCATCCAAAGAAAGACTTTAAGGGCAACGTTTCTCACAGCCATCTGAGGTGAGTTACAAGTTGCAATATTGTTGGCTCCCAGGTAAAAAGGAGCCTAAAATGGCCTTGGTATTTTTGAGAATTTTGCCCCTCCATCTTCAGAAATCAACACACATAGTATCATAGTGCCTAGGGTCAGAAGGGGCCTAGAGCAGGCCATCTAGTCTGACCCCCCGCCAATGGCAGGAACGAGTGCCAGGGTCACAGGACCC
>JAGPOW010003395.1:32532769-32556561 GCA_030014935.1 Caiman crocodilus
ATTAGGGCTGGAAGGGACCTCGGAAGATCATCGAGTCCAGCCCCCTGCCCAAGGGCAGGAAGTCAGCTGGGGTCATAGGATCCCAGCAAGATAAGCATCCAGTTTCTCTTAAAGGTGTTCAATGTAGGCACTTGAACCACCTCCGGCGGCAGGCTGTTCCAGACCTTGGGGGCTCAGACAGTAAAGAAATGCTTCCTTATGTCCAGTCTGAAACGGTCTTGTAGTAGTTTATGACTGTTCGACCTAGTCGTCATCCCTTGGGGTGCTCTGGTGAACAAACGTTCCCCCAGATACTGGTGGTCACCCCTGATAAATTTGTAGGTGGCCATCAGATCACCCCTGAGCCTGCGCTTTTCCAGGCAGAAAAGCCCCAGGGCTCTCAGCCTGTCCTCGTAGGGTCTGCTTCCCTGAGCTCTGATCATGAGCATGGCTCTTCTCTGGACTCTCTCAAGCTTCTCCACATCCTTTTTTAATTGTGGAGCCCAAAACTGGATGCAGTACTCTGTTAACAAACCAAGACCTTTCGGTTCCCGTTGCTTCTTGAATGATACAGCTTGTATTAGTTAGTGTCACATACCCAGCTTCTTAAAAGCCTGGTCCTGGCTGACAGCCATGGAATGGATAATTAACCATGCTACAAAAAGATGGAACTGGGGATGAGACTATAAAGAAAGTTAGCATGGAAAGTTAAAAAGTCAGGCTATATTTTTTCCTTGCATCTTTTGAAATCCACTGTTACAAGATCAAATAGAAATCAACAAATGTAAATAATATTGAAGGGGAAGGGCAAACTGGAGGAATAAAAGGGAGGCTAGAGACTAAATATTGATCAGTCTACTAACCTGAGTGAAATCTGGATCTTGAGATGATCTATTGAAGTCTCTAAATATTCCCACCGCTTCAAGGTATGTCTTTATATGCTTAATTTTTTCTTCGTCACGGCCTGAAGTGAAAGATATTATAAAATAAAAGGAAAAAAAACAGTTAAAGAAAAGAAATGCAGCAAGATTTTAAATAGGCAGAACAGGCGTTTTGTAGGAAGGTTTTATTAGCAGCAGCTTAACATACACCTAGTTGCTGTTTTACTAAAAAAGCAGGAAGAGAGAATCTGCTAGATCAGATTATCTCAAACGTGGGTAGTTTATTTACCCCCAAGGTTTGAGTTGAGTGCTCAATGATTTTTCAGCAAAAATCTCTTATGCTGGAGTCCTTACAGGCACGACCTGACCAGCTGCCCAGTACCCGAGACAAAGAGTTGCATTTTTATAACATATCAAATAGTCCCTGTGCAGATAAGCAAACCTAAGAGGTTTGTAAAGGTACTAGCACCAAAATGCATGCTGTTGTGGTTCCAGTTTCAGCCCCTTTCTTGCCCATATTGAGCAAAAGAAATTCTTTTCAAGTCAACAGAATTATACCAGCAAACTGAGGTCTACATCTCCAAGGCTCAGTGCCGGTTGGTAATCACCTGGCTGCTCTTCACACTCACCCGTTTGCATCAGGTACCTGATGCTAACTTCATCGACTGGAAAGAAAGCAGCAGTTGCTCCATACTCTGGACACATGTTGGCAATGGTGGCTCGATCTGCAATGGACAGCTGGGCTACACCAGGCCCAAAAAACTCCACAAATTTACCCACAACGCCAACCTGGCGAAGGTGCTGTAATAACAACAACAAAGTTGTTCAGCATCATGTCTGGTTTTCATAAGCCACAGAGCTCAGGTACAAAGTGCTGCTCTACACTCGCAACCCAGATTCTTTAACCAGACCAGAGTACCACAAAACCTTTACATCTCATCACTATCGAGGCCAAATATATAGGAAAATGTTAACACTCCTCTAGTAAAACAGGGGAATTGTCATTCTGAACCTCACTTTCCTCTTAGTTACACTGGATTTAACGTTGGTGTAACTGCACTGGAATTAGTCCTAAATTACCCCAGCATAAGTGAGAAGAAAATGAAAACCAGCATCCTTCACTTTACAAAATGCATTTATCACCAAATCTCTCTGACAAAATTCTTAGATACAATCCAATTCCCTTAACCTCTTCAAAAGCAGAGACCCCATGTGCTACATGACTTTCTATGGAAAGCAAACATAAAAGAATGAGAGTTGCTATACTGAGTGACTGTGACGGAAATAAAAGTAATCAGAGACGACCCCTGTGCATAAATCAGCTGCCCTGGGAAGAACGAGAGCCACCAATTGCAAGATTTTTTGCTCCATGGACACGTGAACATTTGAAATCAGATAAAGATGGATGACATTTGGATGAACTCAGACAAAAGAGGGTAAAAATGTCAGATTTCCTAATCCTGCTTAGCATTTGGCTAGATTTCTGAATTCCAGCTCAACGGAATCAGACCGAGCGACACTTAAATATTGCCACTACCAGTGGTGGAAGGACTAAAAACCATTACGCTTATGCAACATGGGAGTGATAAAGTTGTAAATGAAACCTTGACTTCAGTATTTTCTGACTTGCTTTGACATTCTCATTCCTAAATGTTAAAACCCCACTAATAAAGTAGGTTAAGTTATATTATGTTTAAAGATGGGCATCATTAAAACCCTCACTGTTACTCATTTATGCATCTTTTTCCATCACCTTAGTTCCCTCTCAACCTGTTATACATCTTGGATCAGGATTATAATTGGCTTAAAGAATGGCTCACTAAGGACATTAAAGCCAAAAAGGGGCAAGCAAGATTGGACACTGATTCCACTGCCGGTGGTGCAATGGATTAGTAGGCAAGAGCAGACAAAGAGCGTGTGTAACTCTGGACCTTCACTGGATCTCAAGGAAAGGAATGAATGTTGAATTCTCAGAGGGGGCTCCTAAGGCCGCTCTAATGTTAAGACAATGCATGTAAGTACAAACGCCTGTGATGCACTTTAGGATGTTACAAGAAATCTTCCTAAGCAGTGTCAAAAGTGGTACAGGTGTTTACCTTGGTAACTGTGAGCACTATGTCAGTGGATGTTACGAGAGGTTGAGGATTTCCTTTCAGCTTGTAACCGATCACTTCAGGAAGCACCATGCTGATGGGCTGACCCAGCATCACAGCTTCTGCCTCAATGCCACCAACTCCTGAATCCAAAGACATTGCATGGTCAAAGGTTTAAAAAGCAAATAAGTCTACTGAAATAACGTGGTTGCAAATGAAGTGGTTGTTATCAGTAGATAACAAGGTGGAGCTAGAGGGCACTTATCAGACTGCTCCAGTTTGTTTTGCATGCCATTTAAACCTCTGTTAAAAGAGGGCCAAGTCCTCCAGGACCATCTCGAAAATGAACTGCATTTAAATGCAACTGCATTATGTTGCTGCTTGATCTGCCTACACAAGGATGAGTTGAGTTCAGCACTCTGAGCTAATCAAAAGTGAACCCTGGACCCAGAAGATTTTTCCTCTTGCCTACATGTAACACCACTGAGGGCAACTTGTCCTACTCTACACAGACCAGTCAGCAGCCTATCTGGCAACACAAATTTGTTTAAACACTGTGTCACCAATTCCTTGAAGCAGAGGCCATCATGACACAGTTCATCTTCCAAACAAAATAATTTGTACTGCAACATCACCTACCAGGCAGCTGTGGCTAAGGACCCCCATTGTGCAAGATGCTCTATAAATAAATGAATACTTTTCTTGTTCCAAACAGCTTACCATGCAAGTAAGAAAGATGGTCTGATACAGTGCTTTATAACCAAGCTAGCAGAAATTCCTATAAAACTATAAGAAAGCAATGTCTATAAAATATGAATACTGTAGCACTAGGTAATGTGGGCAACAAAACTTTACTAGCACGTCTGTGAACAGTTACATCATTGTAAAAAACCTTTGGGGGAAGAAAATTTGTGCTGAGCACAATCTGATCCTGGAAAAAGTAGGGCTTCTATTGCAATACAAATTATTAGAGTTATTGGAGCATTTCTTAGGCATTCTCTATCCTAATTACATCACGACTTCAAATATTTTGGTTATATTTATATATTTGTGCTGCCAACATTGCAAAGCAGCTGTTGTCTGCCACTGCATGTCTGCATGTCTATCTGCTGCTTTGACAAGCATTATCTAAGCGCAGAACATCAGTATTAGAGTGCCAATATCAAGCTGAGACCTCTTGCACTTTACACCCTCTCATTAATGTTGGCTTAGAACCAGAAGCTCCAATCCAGCACTGCATTTATAGTTATCACGATTGGGCAAAACCTTAAGAGCACTTAAGTGACTGAGGAGCGCTCTGTCCTTCAAAAAGGTGTTGGCTCCCAAGAGCGGAAGTCGCCTCTGAAACTGAAAATTGGGTTTTTTTCCTATCATTTAGGTGCTTTTTGAGGGGGAAAAAGTACCCCAGAGAGTTTTCCTCATGCTTGTTTATACTTTAAAGAGAGAATATTAAAAAAAAAAAGACCCCCAAAACTAAAAAACCAAACATATACACATAAAACATCCCACCACCTAGTGAATAAAAGCAACGTGACTTGTTGTTGGTTACTACTCTTTATCATCGGGTATAGAACCAGAGACTAAGTTAAAAAGCCCTGAACCTATACCGTTATTTGAACTGGGGGAAAAAAGCAGAGGGAGGGGGAGCAGGGAAGATCCAAAAGGGGCTGGGGGCGCAGTGGCATGTACGCCCCCCACCCCCCTTCAGTCACCCACACCACAGGAGCAATACCCAGGGGTTTTAAGTCCCTGAAGCAAGAATCCCCCCTTCTTCATGCTCAGCATGTCACCCCCACACTGTTGCCACTCTGTCCAGCTGCCCCAAGGAGGGAAGCTTCAGAGCCGCCCCTGCCCACTCCAGCCAGGGACAGCTGCAGCAGCACGCAGGTCCCTCCTCCCTGCCCAGTCCCCCTAAAAGGCTGGGGACAGGTGCAGAGGAAGGGAACCTGCCTGTCCTGCCTCTAGAGGAGCCTGGCTCCACCGGCAGGAGGGCTCTGGAGTCACCCTCCCCGCCCCCACGTCATCTGGGGACAGTGGCAGCAGTGGAGGAAGGGGGGAAACGGGAGGGGAGGGCACGTGCACACTGAGGCCAGAAGTGGAGGGAAGTGGGAGGGAAGTTCCTTACCTGCTTGAGGAACTTTTTAAAAATGTATTTTATTTGTAACGTCCCCAGCTGCTGCTCATGAGGCACTGTCTGCCTGCCCTGATGGGCCACCCTGCAGAGCTGGTTGCTGCTGTGGCATCGCCACTTTTTGAAATCCTGGATCTTACCATGGAGAGGAAGTGGGGGGAGAAGCTAGTGATGCTTAATCGGTCTTTGTTTCAACACAATAGATTTTGTTCCTCCCCGGTTCGACTGAGGTGCATTTTGCCAGGAGCTCTAGTCAGACTCAGTTAAATGGTACTCAAACGTTCAATCCACTTACCCCAGCCGAGCACTCCCAAACCATCAATCATCGTAGTGTGTGAATCAGTGCCCACCACACTATCAGGATAATAGTACCCATTCTGATCAAACACCACTCTTGCCAAGTACTCTAAATTCACTTGGTGGATAATCCCCGAGCCCGGGGGAATAATCCTCATGTTGTGGAAAGCCTGGGAGCCCCACTGAAAAACAGGGAATAGAAACCCAAAATGTTGAATGCCCAAGAACAGTAAAAAGGTGTTAATTTATCCTTTCTTTGTACATGGAAACAAGATGTTTTCCTCTACCTTCAAGAACTCAAACCTCTCCTTGTTCCTTTCAAACTCCAGATCTTGATTCTTCTGTAAACTGTCTGTCCTGAAAATGAAAATAAAGATTATCAAGAGCTGCAGGTCTCCAAATGGATTTGGTGTGTGGTCCAGTGTGTGTGTTCACAGAAACAAAAGAGCCTTTGCGTCTAACGACGTTGATCGTATTCATACGTTCTAATCTCACTGCTGTAGCGAGTGCGAGGCAACTGATGACAGGGGTTTAACGAGTCAGTTAACACCTACAGTACGTTCCACAATGTTAATGCTGTATCCAGTGAAGGTATTAACTTGGCTTAGCAAAGTCTACTCTGCATGTTAAAGCAAAGGAAAGTTTTTAAAATCTAAAATTATAAGCAATCAGCACAACAGTGAAGAAAGCTGAAACATCAGCATCCCATAATTACGGCTAAATACAGATTATAACCGATTCAAAATGCATACTACGATACTTTTGAAACACATGAGAAGTCCCTAAACTTCTTCTGAAAGGTTCCAAGCTGAAGCTTTTTCCCTTGCTCCGAGAACCAACTTATACATTCCTGAATGCTCCCGCAGAACTAAACGGTACAGCTGGTCAACATTTCTAAATACTTTAAAAACAAACAAAAAACTCCGTGAGCTCGAGCCAAAAAAACATTAATTTCTAGTGAAAAAGAAATTTCCGGTGACAATAAAAAGATTTAACAAACCTAAGAATTAGAAGAGTTTCAGTTCTGATTTCACCCAATTAAAAAAAAAAAAAGAATATTCTATCCTTCTGTCACAAGAAAATAAGTCATTTTCAAGGGGTTTAATAATAATACACAAATTCAAATCAAAGGGGAAAAAAGGAAATAAAACAGGAGTTAGAAGCAGATCTTATTTATTTTAGTTTCATGCTTTTAAGAAATAAAAAATGATCTTTGCAAAATATACTTGTGCAGAGACTTGACTTCTTTTATAAATGATTAAAAAAAAAAACACGATTTCATCTTGGAAATGTTCTTTATGTCAGAAAGTTTCCCTCTAATTTTGTCACTGATTTTTTTTTCATTTAGGTAGCCAGGGCCATGAGGTATTTCAAAGTGCTAGTTGAATATGCTTGCAAGTATCTAAGGATAAGCTTTTTGTTGTTGAATTTGCTGAGGACAACCACAACCAATTCACAGTTTAACTTTATAGTCATAACAGATTGTATGCCGGCAGCACTATTACCCACACCAGTGACTTGAATCCTCTTATTTCTTGTTACACTCGGGCAAATATAACAAGGGTAAAATGAATTCAAGGAAGAAAGGAGTTAATGAGAAGCACAAAAAAGGCTAAAAGACCAGCTAAGAGGACCTAGATTGTAGAGAAGCTTTTAAGGTCCCAAAAACTGTAGGTAGATAGAGCCTTGTGTAGAGCCCCACTGATTTTGGAGAGGATCAGTGAAAGTGCAAGCATTTGTCTCTATAGGGAGCTTACTGCAGGGTTGGAGATTATTGTAGGATCCCCTCTTCCTTCCTTCTATTGCCTCTTCCTTCCTTCCATTTTTGTAGGGTCAGCATGTTCTCCGTGCTTCTTCTCTATGGCAGCAATGAACTAACTCCTCATTTTCAGTGCTGCACCATGAAGGCTACTACATTCTTGCATAAACAGGCTGAAATTGAGGCACCTTAGTTTATCTTCTATGTAAGACATAAGTGTATTAAGGGGTAAGGTAGGTGGTGGCAAGAAGTGTGACTTTCAAGCAATTATAGTTATCATGGAAAACTAGAAGGAAAAGTCACAGTATTTGATTGTGTCCTTTTAAAATTAACTTCAACCCAGACCAAGAGTTTATCAAAAAATCTGCTGTGAGGAAGTGGAGAAAACACACACACACACACACACACCCTATTAAGATAGTTTAAATTAATATGCAGGCTCCATAATGTCTTGGACAGACCCTCAGCTGGTGTAATTCATTTTTATCTCCACTAATTTCAGTGGAGCAATATTAGTGAACACCTGCTAAGGCCTGACTTCCTAGCAAGCACCAAAATAAGATCTGTTTCGTTCCCTTACCTCCTGTTGAAGTCAACTTGGATGGAATGATCAATTACTAGGTCAGCCGGACAGATGGGATTGATTTTTTCAGGGTCTCCACCCAGCTTCTTCACAGCATCACGCATTGCAGCAAAGTCAACCACTGCAGGTACACCGCTAAAATGAGACAAGATTGAACAAACTGAAGTAACTAATTTGACACACACAGCTGAAAAGGCAACACTCAATGGGCGCATAGAACTAGTGTAGCGGAAAGAGCACAGTTATAGTCAGGTTCATAAAAGCTAGTTTTTGGATGCAGTGGCAGGGAAAGGATGGTTGTGTAGTGTAGGGAGCAGATGGGGAGGCAGGATAACTGGTTCTGCCCAGAATTTCATGCGATCCATCCTTCCTTCCTCTACTTTGTCTGTCTGGTCAACTTAGACTGGAAGGTATTGAGGACAGGGGCTGTTTCTTACTCGGTTTGCAAACAGTGACAAGCATAAGAGAACTCTAATCTCGATCAGAAATTTAAAGTGTTAACATACCAAAAACATTCAAACCTTCGCCCACGCTGACAAAAGAAAGTATCTTTAGACTTGTAAGCTGAATGGATGCAAACCAGCAGGAATGCGAGTGTGGAACCTCTCCATGAGGATAAGTTGCTTTCTGGAGGAGAGAAAACTGTCTTGGTTGGCACTTAGGGCCACACTGAAGACAGGAAATAACAAGGCCTTGCATCCAACTGTGTCAAAGTCCTTGAATTTGGAGATTTAGAGGTAAAACTGGCCAACCACATGCTTCATGCTCCAAGAGCTTTCACTTGGACAAAATTCACACTGGAATTGTCTCTTCATATCATATCTGAAAACGGTGAAGCTCCAAAAAATAGAAGAGCAACAAGCAAAAAAAAACCTTCTTGTAAATTTGTATTTGCCTTTCATGAGAATGCTGGAAGCCATTTTCTTACTGTTAATTAAAACTTCCCAGTCCAAGTGAATTAGATTAATTTTGCTGCATTTCACAAAACAGCAAATTAAGGATGAAGATGTCAAATGTTTTTTCCTTCAAAAGCCACACAGCTATTTAAAGTAAAACCATGAATAGAAAAGCAAAACTTATGACAGAGTTGCAGTTATATGCTCCAACTGCCTGAACTTTTTGCAACAGCAATCCAGGAGGAAGAAGAAGAGAACGTTTTAGAGGCTCAAGCACAGCAAGGAAGGCCAAGCATCTGGACACTTACCATGTTCTTAGCTTCCAAGCCCGTTAGAAGTGAGCCTAGGAAGCTTACTTATCAGAAAGCTAACTTAGCTTACTAAAAGCAGCAGGGACAATGAAGGAAAAAAAGATAAGCTTTGTTACACCACACTTTATATTACATTAGGCAAGTAACTAAATTGTCATCTTATCTCGTGCTATACTTACAGCAGAGGAAGCAATCAGTAATATGAGCTAGTAGAAGTATTGGTACATACAGAAAGAAAAAAAGACAAGGGCACAGGAGGCTATTGTCAACACTTCTGGAGGTTGGAAAAATGACTTCTTGTTACCCATCAGAAACTAAAATGAATCCAATGAGAAACTCCCCAAAAGTCTAACCCTGGACTTGCAATTTACTCATTATGAGGCCTCAAGGTTAGGCACCAAGTTTTTTCAAGAGAGTTCAGCTCCTATTTAGACACCTGCATAAAAGCAATGGTTTCAAAAGCAAGGACCCAACAGCTTCCGATGCAACAGTTCTAAGAGATTTCAGAAGACTTCTGCGCTCAGCTTGGTTGCTTCTCTAAATACCAGAATAGGAAAGCAGCTCTTCCAACAATGTGGCTTAACCTTTCTGCCCTACAGGTCTCCATTTGTGACAAGGAAACACTAGCACCTCGCTCACAGGGCAAGAATTAATTTCAAGATCATTTCCAACAGAAAAATGACAGTTTCCTTTATTGACTTCAAAGGACAACCAAGACTGGGTCCTTAGTGCTTGCAAAATGATCTAGAGAATGCAAGCCGGTACAAATGCCAAGCATTAGACATTGTACCTTCTTTCTCACACCTATGGGTGAGGAACAGAATGTACTTGTGGTTTAGTAACAAACCCGTGAGGCTAAACCAAATTCTCTCCGATCATGAAGGGTTGAAAGATCAAAGGACAGTGGACTATTGATTCAAGCACAGTACAAAGCAACACAATGTTCTACTTGAAAATCCATCCCTCTTGCAAACTGCCCTTGGAAAGCTAACCATACTCCAATGCAGTCAACTGATTTCTTTGTTCTGAATTTGTATTTTACAAACAGATGGTAACATTTTCGCATTGGTTTCAAGCAACTGCTTTAGAAACCTGCAAGTTCCAGGACAATATTTACAAGTCAATTCCCAAAGACAGAAATCTAGAATTGCCAACTATACCAACAAAATCTGTAGGACCCTGCAGAGGGGGTATTCCCTTCTGAAATACATCTCATTTTGTCCCTTCCTATTTTTAAATAGCATTATAAAGGTATTGATTTCCCTCAAAACACAGTGTTTTACGAAGTGCTTTTAAAATGTCTGGTGTTTGTTTAAAGCAACACTATGAACCTAATATCCAGCAGTTTTAAGACAATATTTAAAGACTACTTCAGACACTTCACCTGTTCTCCATCCTCTCTCCACCCCCATCTGAACTCCTCTGCAGCTCTTACAGTCATATTTCCTTAGTTTGAGGGAGCGGTAAGACTCACGTGAAGTCCTGTAGAATAACTCGTGCAGGTTTAAAAGGCACTTCGACATTCTTGTGCTGCATCACCTGCCAATTGAGGATGTTCTCAACGTCTTCCTTCTTCACTAGAAATTCATCACAGTTACGGACTGCTGACTCCAGAAGGACTTTAATAGAAAATGGCAACCGTTCTGGGAGAAGAAAGAGACTGGAAGTAGTTTGGTTTTCATGTCTTAGCTGTCATATCCAAATGCCTGCATGTGGCTATATCCTTTCACCTGTTAGGTGAAGTCCCAGCTACAGTGAAGCAAATGAGGCTTTTGCCATTAGTTTGTGGGGGGGGGGCATGATTTCACTCATTAAAAGAGGATATGCCTCATGGTCATTAATAGCTGATCTCTAATAATATTTAGAGCTCTTGAAGAGAGAAATATGCTGCAAAACACACTTAATCCCTTTGAATTCAAGCCAAAGGATGCCATATCTTAATCTACAGGATGGTCACTACCTGAGTGCTAGCCCCAAAAACAGTGTAACCCCCCAAAACCATGCAAGAGCAAGCAAAAAAACCCACAAAAAATAATCAAACCAACAAACAACGCCCCCGCATTTTGACTCAATTAATTTCCAGTGTTCCAAGCCTTTGAACATTTCCCCACAATAATGTATATTATGATGCAGACTCTCAGTCATCACCTGCATAATAGGTACTACCATAATAACAGTGTATGTGACCCTACCATATTTCAGGGATCCGGTCGCACATTTCAAGGCAGAGCCAATGCCAACTTATATGGCTACAAAAAAAATCTATCATCAGCAAATTACTCAACAATTGTCTGTTATGGAGTTGCTTGCCTCTTTATTTGAAGAAGTAAAGAGCTGTCACTGCTGGAGCCAGTGTGCCAGAGCACACAAGGCATTACTAAAATTCATTATGGCAATTCTTGCATTTCTAAAAAACCCTGCTGGTATTTAAGGGACAAAATGATAGCATTCGTTTATTTGTCATCGTCAGTCTAAACGAACCACAAAATATTGGGCTCGAGAGGACATTGTTTTTCACCATTTAAAGAAAAACAGCAACAATCTGCCTCTTGATCAACTTTTAGTTTAAGCAACAGTTTCTCTTCTAAAGGCCGGGGGTATATATGAATACACGTACTGTAGTTTTAGCATTGGCTTTAAACATCAACAGTACCATTTAAGTATTTGAGGGTGCCATAAGAGGGAAGTTTGCCTGAATTCGGGAAGAGTAAGAGTTTTCAATGGAGTAAGTAGGAGAGATGGAAAAAAATTCCGGTCAATTGGCGGATTCAAAGGTTAGACACACAGCAGTTACCCACCGCCTTTTTCCAGCTTTGGGAAGGAAGGATAAACCAAGCTTCATTTCTACTGTGCCCTTTCAAACTTAATGGCACCATAAGGAGAAACTGCCCTTCTACTTTTCCAGCTACTGTGGTCCTTCATGGCCACACCATGAAGCACATGCCATATACTGGGCAACACTGAACGATTACATGAAACAGGGAATTATTCCGTTCAGAGTTACAAGTAATAATATTACTGTGTTGAGAGACTAATAAAACAAAGTTTGGATTCTAGTTTGCAAACTTTGGGACCAGTTTTCAAGAAGCAACCTCCCTGTATCTCTAGGCGCGCAGGCAGTTATTTTCGGTGCCAAATGCAGCCTAAGTGAGTAGTAGGGAGAAGATATGAACATGTCAAGTCCTTTATGGTGGCAACGTACCATATCTTTCGTCTTTCAATTTGTTCAGATTGAAGAATTTCTTTCCAGGCTGGCTGGAGTCTAATGGCTCCGCGATCTGCGTGAAAGGGTTGCTCATGATGAAAGGTCCTTCGTGTCACTGAAAGCACAAAAGAGAGAAAGTCCCACCAGCTGATACAACCTAAATGAAGAGTGGCCTCAGCAGTTAAGCCTGTATCAGATTGTATATGACTGAGCAAACAAACGATTCACTCGTTATGCCTCTGAAGTCATGTTAAGATCACAGAAAGACTATAAAAGTGCAGTAATTTCTCTGTAGTATATTTTCAGCTGGATTTCATGACTCTCTAATTTAGGAACCATAGTAACACTGTGGTGCCAAGTCTTGCACAGTGATTTCCAAGATGAACTGACAAGTGTTCCCACTCGGCATTCAAACAAATGGAAAGAGCATACAGCACCAGGCAGAATCCAATATAGACAATGAACTCTGATCTTAAAGTTTCAAAAGGGCTAAGTACCCACACCCTGTTGGGGTGGCATATAAGCACTGGAAAAATAAACAGATAAAGAACCTCACTGTACACATTTTTTTCCAATTTAAACATCTTATATAACTGTGACTTAATTTTAGCTACTGTAGTGGCCCAGCATTGATTTGGAGATGGTTCAAGCCCTTTTTGACTGGCGTACTTTGCATCCCTGGGCAAATCAGGTCACTTTTCTTGGTTTCCCCATCTGTAAAATGGGGATAGCAATACTGACCCTCTTTTAAAAGTCTTTCAAATCTATAAGTGAAAAAACCCTTTTTGAGCTAAATATTTGTTCTAATCATCATACTAATACAGGCCAAGTTGTGCATTCATTTTGCCCATCAAGACTGCATCTTCCCAAGTATACCTGGGACAAATTGGATGAATAACAGGCTCGTGTCCTGTCTCACTTTGTTAACAGAAACATTTAATTAGAGGTCTCTGTGTGTAGGGAGGAGCACTGAGGTTTTAAATATGAATAGCAAAGAACGAAACTAGGATGGAAATAAGGAAGTTCATGTGGTTGTCACACGTACTGGTCAGTGCATAATGTAAATAATTGCCCAAGATACACCAAAAACGAAAGCCAAAACCCACCACTCTATTCCATTTACTGAGCATGTTAATTGTGAATTAAAATACGTCTTGCATCTCGAACTCCTGCAGACGCAGCCTACAGAGTTAAGCTAGGTTTCTTTCGGCTTGGGCATTACGACCAAAATAAAGATTTGGTGGCTCAAACTGTCTTCAGTTGTTGTGGGCCACTGTTTAAGTTGGAGATGCCTGTACTTTGGTGTTGACAGTCTCATGTCATACCCACTGTGAACTTTACATGGGTCCAGTGACTGAAGCCCAGTAAACAATTCTGCTGGGGACATCCAGGGAGGAGGAAAATCCAGCTGCTCCCAGCCAGAAGAGCAGTCAAATGATTTTTTACTTCCAGTGTCAATAGACTTTAAAGGACACTAATCTCAAAGGTGACAGGTAGGATGCTTAGGCAAGCATGCATTTAACAGTGACCTTTCAGAGCACAAACACGAAGTCTGGGATTCAGACTTTAAGAGTCACAGGAAAAGCTTAGATCTAGGCCAGTCGATTAAAAATAAAAACTATTTTACAGTGTTGTTTTACTGGGGTCTTTGTCCTTCTCCTTTGCTCTCCCCCACCCCACCAAATCCATTGTGTTCAGTGTCTATGTGACCAGACAGACTTTACTGGATTCTGGATCTGAAAAATTGTGCACACCAGAAATCAAGTCTGCATAATTTTTACCTAGGTGACAGTAAATAGAAATGAGTGGAAGAGGCAGTGAAGTGGCACTACGATCCTTGTACTGGTACCAAGAAAAAGAGAATCCAAACAGAACGTAAATTGATGGGGGTGGGAGGGGAGGGCATTGAAATACAAGGCCTCGGAGAGTACAAAACAGAATGGAAATCAGCAGATGATTCCCCTATATATTAGCTAATCTATTCTTGTGAAATTATAGATAAGACTAAAATGGCCATACTGTGTTTAAAAGGTCAAGGTAAACATTAAGCGCTTTCCCAGCATTTACCTTGATATCCTAAATACACGGAGAAGGCTCCCACCTTTTTCCTGTAGCAAGGATTAGAGCAGAGATGGTCTTCGAAGGATGGGGCAAGATAACAGCAGACAGATTCCAAAAGTTTCCTCATCTGCCTCAGTGGCAAATCCACTGGCCATGCAACCCCACAAAGTTTACCTTCATGTCACAGAGCAACTCTCACATACACAGGCAAACGTGCTTCCAGCCTCAACCTCCATCCCTGTGCAAAGTGGAGTTTATTTTCTACTTAAGAGGACTTTTACAATCTTTGCTTTCTCCTCAGCCTGAAGTGTGCGTGCCCAAAGGTTTGCAAAAAAGAGGTTTGTTATTTTTTAGTTGATCTAATAAAAGATATTATCTCGGAGCCAAGACTTTTGTGTTTTCCCTTTACTCAGCTGCATCTCATTTATGTCCTGGTGGTCTCTTCCTTATCTAGTCTTGTCTGAGTCTAGCTCTCTGTCGCTCATTAACTGAAATCCTTCCTTAATGGCTTCTTTTACGAGGAGAAGCCACTGGTTTTTGGCACAGAACATCAGTGAACAGCAAGATACAAGACAAAGCTGTTTTAAAGCCCATACAAATCGAGATGTGCATTTATTTTGATTAATCTACAGCTTTCCAGATACGGTGATGTTTTTACATCTATAAGCCATAACAGTTATAACTGGTGTTTCATCTGTGCTATCCATTCCCACATGGGGTGGGGCAGTGAAAAAGTGTTTATTTAGCAACAAAAATCATCATCTTCACACTACACATGAAGTTATTGGCATGCACTAAGAGAATACCCCTCAGGAACGGACATAGCACTCTTCCTGTTATGAATATTAAACCATGGCAGAGGAGGAAGGGGCAGGGGAGGAGAGGATAGAGGTGAAGAGGAAAAGTCAATGCTCTCTGCTCCTACCCCATTACAGGATTCATCAGAATCAGATCTCACACATTTAGTTGCATCCCACACACCACTTTATGGTCACTCAAGAAATGTAAAGCAAATCAATAAGTGCACTAAATCAATGTGCATACATTAAAAGGGCATTTGACCACCATGCAGATTCTCTATAGAGACATATTAAGGTATAACAATCCAAGATCACTTTTCTCCTGAATAAGAGATTTCACCTGGGGGTCTAAGACACAAATTTATGCACAATGGCGTCACACCTTTAGTTAAATTGCCTTAACTCTTTCAAGCATTATTACACAGATGTAGCCATAACCATACTTCACAATAAATACCCTACTGACTGAGGAGATGCATGCTTTTCCACATCATTATTTAAATGCCATGAAAGTGACATGTGTGATAAGTGACCAACATTACCACTTGGCTTCTCTCCCATAGGTGACATAAAACAGCAATATTTTTAGAAGCAATTCCACCTAAACCAAATTAAACCAACCAAGAGAAGCACAATTACATTTTCTCTAGTGGGGTGTTTTAAAAATTGAAAATTTGTCCAAGATACTTCCAGGAAATCCAACAAACTACAGGGACCAAGAAAATATAATGTTTTACTTGCTGTCAAGGAAAGGGGAAAAAACCAAGGCCTATGCTTGCCTTGGCTGTCAGTTCAATGCACTCTATGCTGGCTGAAGGCAAAACAGGCTAAGACTAAAAATGAACTGTGTAGAGCAGATGAAAACAACAAAACCACACACTCCTGCAATTAATACATATAGAGCATTCGTGTTCATATCAGAAAGAGAGTGAGAGACAGAGAGAGAGAGAGAGAGTCTCAAACCCATATTGGGCAAAATCCCTTGATAAAAGTGAAAGCAAGCGTGACTCAAGGGCACAACCTCACGTAACGCACAAAGTTCAGACTCCACGAAAAAAAGTAAATCTTTACACTCTACAGAAACTCTCGAAGCAGTCTTTCCCATACTCTCACATTCTGTTTAGAGATGGGATTGAGTCGAGATCTAACCTTTCCCAAAGACTGTGCCAGCTGTGGCTCTGCTACTCGAAATCCAGAAGATGTAATAGTGTGAAATCTGCTGTTGAGTTAACATTTAAATGTGCTTTGAAAACCCACCTCATGAAAATATCTGCCCTCAGTGGCAAAAATATCCTCTCCAACCAAAGCTGTAGATACCCAAACATGAAATATTACTGAAAATATTTCCTCTTCTTACTCAAAAATCAGAAATTCATAAAAACAAAACAAAAACAGGGCTAAAAAGGCCATCTGGAAATCGTCGACTCCAGCCACCTGCTCATGGCAGGATTATCCCTGACTAGAAAACATATAACTTGAACTTCCATAATTTCTTAAATGTTTTTGAAGGGTCCATGCATAGCGTGGAATTACTGGCCCACAACATTTTTGCAAATTCCCTTTTCTCCCCACCAAACAACAAGAGGTGAGCACTATAGATAAATATTTTACGTTTAAATGCATCCATTTTAGTTATCTACAGGCAAAATCAGGACAGTTGCGGTCTTTGGCACATACAGGAAAAGGAACCAAAGAGAAGGATATTTGGATCAAATCCAATGCTTTGGATATTGGTTGGAACAAGTGGAGTCTTATTTTACAGTGCTTTTGGTGACAGTTGTATGCCCACCAGCGAGAACATAGTATGCAAGGGAAGATACTGTTATAGTGAAGAAAACAGTTCTGTTAAGACACAGAAAAGCTCCTTCTACTTATCATTTGCTCTATTTAGGTCAGATAAACTCACTATATAAGAAACGTACAGTGTGTTGAAACACTGCTGTAAATAACACCACTCAGTGCGATGCCTTGAGAAACAGACAAGGTTCTTTGGGTAAATGTGATATCTTTTATTAGACTAACTAAAATAGGTGGAAAAAAATCTTCTTTGCAAGCTTTCAGGCACAAACACCCATCCTCAGGCAGAGGAAGACAACTGCAGTTGAATGTGTGAAGGGGTTTTTATATCACCATGAGATTGACACTTTACAGGTATTAAATGAATCAATTTACAGGAATTAAATGGAGCAATCAGGATGGGATCCCAGGCTCAGAACACATGCATCACTTTATTCCTCATCCGAGTAGTCTTCTTAACTAACAAAGCTAGAGCTGAAATCTTAGATGACAGCAAAGATACAAGTGTCTGTACAATTCACTCCGGGAAGCATTTTCAGTGTTGTAGGCCAGCAATTAAATTTATGTTATTTCTTTTCATTGTAAGGAAAGTCTCAGAACTTGGATGCCAATTTATGGCCACCTCAAGCCAGGGTCCTGGTTTTCCCCTACCTATGCATTCATTCACGTTCTGCAACCCCGTAATAGATCATACCATACAAGTGATGGCCAAAAAAGGCTTTGGGTTTGAACAACTTCAGAAAGGTGCAAAATGCCCACTTCCAGTCTTTTTAGGGATAGCCTTTAGAGGAATAAATTGGATTCATAGTCTAAAGAAGACACGAGAGAGAGATGGGATACGTATGCTCATTTTTAACAAGGACGCTTGTCACACAAAGATGTGCAATTATTACTACCTGTTTGCGGCAGGAAGAGGCTCAAGCAGGCATTGTTAAACGGCGCTGCACCTCAAGCAGAAAATGATTTTATGAGCTATAGACTGGCAACAGTGAATATAGCTCATAAAATCATTTAATTGACTGGCAACAATGAAAATTAAAGCCACACATTGTATCCACAGGGCAGCAGCTCTGAACTCTGCCCTACATGTTACTTCTGTAGCAATTCTCTGCTGGTTGGATTGTAACCAACACACACACAGAGAAGGGCCTTGTGTGGACTGCCTTTAGCTTTGAGATAGATCCCTGCTTCACAAACAGCAGAAGACATAGGGGTAGGTTTTTCTGCATATCTATATGGATATCTGCTACATGCAAGCCTGAGAGAAGCATATCTAGTTTAGTTTCTATTTCAACCTACTTCCACAGGAAGAGAGGACAGAGAGAGATCAAGTATGCCATTGACGTCCTTTTATCTATACATTTCATAAGAGGCCATGGACAGTGAGGTGGAAGATGAAGAACGATGTACAGGGGTAGGAAACGCTGCGAACTGCAAGTTTCCTCAATTTACTCCCATGTCAAGGAACAAACCTACACCTGAGCTGCTTTGTCTATAAACCTGCGACTCCTCTTTCATTCCCTGCCCTCTCAGTTGACCTAAGGGGGTGTGCTGATGTGTGCATGGAGGAGGAGGCTCTTACAAGTACCGGCAAGGTGACACTTGATCAGGAATAAAAATCCTGCTCTGCAGTGTCGTGCCCTCCCTCTCCCCTTCCCACCTTAACGGGGACAAAAAGGCAAAACCTCAGACTGGAGCAGACCAGAAGCCCACAATATTTTTTTGTTGTTCTAAAACATTTAAAATGCCATTTCCAAAGCAAAATACGTTCCCCGTATTGCTACAAGTTGCCATCATGGAACTGACACGATTCTTCTCCGTCTCAGCTGAACCACCGCCTTCGATTAGTTTCACTGCTGACAGCTACTGGTGAAATGGGTTGGAATCAGGCCAGTTTGGGTATCTGATGCTAGAGGTTACTAGCAGTATTTCTTCAGAACATTCATTAAAAACAAACGTGCAACCACACACGGACACACTATTTTGCTTTCAACTAATGGACACCTACTGAGAGCAATTTTACCAACAGAACTCTTTTTCTGGCCAGCAGTATTTAAGAGGCTTTAGGATTCCCCATTTTAGACAGCTGAAATTCCTATTTGTGCAGCCAACAGTAACGTGAAAATATCTATCTGAGCTAAATAGTCCCCATAAGCAGCACTGGAGGAGAAAGCCCTGTGAAACTGCTCATGTTCACCAAGACAGAGCAGAGAAGAATAAGAGTCCCTTCCCAGCCTCCTGTTGCAAGGGGAAAGCAAAGGGAAGGGAGTCTCTTCCAATACACTCAAGTACTTCTAGTTGATTGATGACATCCTACAGCAGCTTTATTCTGCTGGCAATTATTTGAAGGATTTCTCATTGTTTCAATATAGGATCATAGGTAAACAGGGCTAGAAGGGACCTCACAAGGTCATCTAGTTTAGCTCCCTACTCGAGGCAGGATCATTCCTGGCTAAACCATCCCGTCCAAGCATCTAACTTGCCTTTGAAATAAATTTCCCCTGCTGCAGCTTGAGACGCCTTTCTACAACCTGTCTCCATCTTCTCCATAATCTCTCTTCAGGTATCTGAAGGCTGTTATCAAATCCCTCCTCAGTCTTCTCTTCTATAGGCTGAATAACCCTAGCTCTTTCAGACTTTCTTCATAAATCTCGTCTCTCAAACCCTTAATCATTTTTGCTGCTCTGCACTGGACGGCTTCCAAACTGTCCACTTCCTTCTTGAAGTGCAGGGCCCAAAACTGGACACAGTACTCCACGAGAAACCTCATGAGTACTGAATACAGAGGAAGAATCACCTCTCTTGATTTGCAAATAATGCTCCTGTTCATACAACCCAGGATGTTGTTGGCCTTTATTTTATTTTATTTGTTTTGCAACAAGAGCATACTGTTGGCTCAGATACAGCTTAGGGTCCACTGTAAACCCCAGGTCCTTCTCTGCAATACTGCAGCCTAACTAGTTATTCCCAAGTCTGTATTTGTGCATGTGATTATTCCTTTCCAAGTGCAGGACTTCGCACTCATGCATGCTGAACCTCATTCAATTGACTGAGGGCTATTTCTCCAGTGTATCCAGGTCACTCTGGATCCTAGCCCTGCCCTCCGGAGTTCTGCAATTCCACCCAACTTTGCATCATCCACAAACTTCCTAAGTATAAACTAGATCTCATTGTCCAAATCATTATTGAAAATGTTGAACAATACTCGACCCAGGACAGGCCCCTGGGGGACCCTACTTGAAACCTCATCCAAATAAGACATAGAGGACTACCTGCTGAGATGATGCAACCAGTTATGTTGGTATCTATTGGTATACATTACAGTATACATTTGTAATGTAGTGCTTTCTCTTGAGGTTTTATTAATGCGTCAGTTTTATGTGCTGCTACGAAACTATTTAAATAGTAATAGAGTGGGAGAGAATTACTGAGGGTATTGGTAAATGAAGAAGGAAGGAGAGAGAGAGACAGAGAGAAAAAGAGAGGCCAGAGTGCAAAGCCATAAGATTACTAACGAGTAAAACTTTCCATCTGTGCCAGCAGTATCCAACAGAGTGCACAATGCACAGCAGGATAATGCTACTACAAAGCTAAATCCTCCCTTTGGCTCCTGAAAGAGCACCAGGGTTTGGGTTTTTTTTTTAGTAAATCTCCTGAAATTCACAAGGAGAGTAAAAAATTCACAAGCTTAGGGGACCAAGCCTCTTGCCTTTTTTGACAACTTCAGGCCATGAAAGCTAGAGGTGTCTCCGATTCCCACTCCCTTCCCCCCTGCCCAAAATACCATAAAGGTTTACTTCTCTCTAAACCAACAAAAAGCCCAGGAGCTTGCCCACCCCCCAACAATGCCACAGCAATGACCGTGACTGAACCTGGCTACGTTTAGCCAAAGCAAGGCTAGAGGGAAAACGTTCAGTGTTGCAAATACTCTAATCCATGGAGGTCCTCCTGCACGTGAACATTATAGACAAGATCAGGGGTTGTCAACTGGGGGTACTTGAGCAGGCCCTAGGGGGGTACAAACAGGCGAGTCGGGACACAGCACCACCACTCACCATCCCGCGCCGCCGTGCAGGGTGTGGGGGCTTGGGGAAGCTTGAACGTGGTGGTTGCTGCTGATCCGTGTCTGGCCACATGCCACCTTTACCCCGGCTGTACGCCAGCCCTCACATCTGCCTACAGGTGGTACACTGACTAAAAAAGTTTGAAAACCCCTGGACTAAATAATTACCACCATTAGCTGGGATGGGAGTAGCCCAGGAGTCTGGTGTGCTTGACTGTCATATTTGTATATCATACCGTAAGCCTTTTGGAACAACGACGCCTTACAGTGCGCCTTGCACAGCCCTGGCTTCCTACCGAACATTACTCAAGCCAGACACTAACTCACTTTTCCTTCTTTTACCCCCGCACTAGTGCTAAGCTGGAAAAAACCTGCGCGAGGTGCCAAAGTACAACTGCCACTCAGGCACGAGAGAAGTGCACAGCTGAAATGAATCGAAGCCCCATGAAACAGCTCCACGCTAGTTTGGCTGTCTCCCTCACTCCAGATTTGGGCACATTATCACCTTAAGGCATGTTCCAAAAGGCTTAGACAGGACGGTAAAAACGATTTTTCTGTCTCCACTGCAGCAGCCACCATGCTATTATATTAGCAAGCACCGCATCTGCCGCAGTGCCCCTCCAACAGAGGATAGGATTCAGAGCGTTCGCCACTTACTGCACCTTGAAAGCCAGCTAACACTACACTTGTCCCAATCATGGGAGTTACTGTAATAGGGGCATTCATTTTCCCAGTATACAGGCAGCCTGATCTGGGGTCCATTCCCAACTTGTGACATTAACGAGTTGTACAACTTTGACAAGGGGTTTGTTCCTCCCTGCTGCTGCTTTTCCCCCATGCTTTTTGTCTGTTCTGCTCATTTAGGCTGCAACTTCGGCATGGCAGGAATGGTCTCTTACTGCATAACCCAAAAGCTTGCAAATCAACTACTTTTTTGCAAATATCTATTGAGTGTAACAAAAGAGATCAATTCTGCCATGAATTTTGATTCCTTTTGCATCTGCATTACAGAACCAAACACAATAAAAACCTGCTCGCAGCTGAAACTTCAAGGCCCTACTGCAATATAAAGGAGCAGCAGCAGTGATACATAATAAAAAGCTACTTTAGAAGTAGCAATTTCCAGATTACCCACTCATTAAACATTATCCATCCTTCCCTCCCTCTTTTCCCCCCGCTACAAAAGAAACCTTGAACTCACTGCGGCCATTTGTTTACCCATGTGCTGACATCACTGATGGCATCACAACTTTTTTTCTGCTATTCCAAAAAAACAAACATCACTCTTCAAATCAATTTGCAGTATCATGACCCCTCATGCAGGGCCCTACTCACTTTGCCAGGGTGCCAAGCGAGAACAGCCCCATCCATGTGGACATGAACCAAAGCCGGCAACGGTTCTGCCTGTAAAACCGGCATATGAACTTGGATCTTTGCGCTGGTATACATCAAAAAGAATTAGCTTCATCTTTTCCCCAGAAAAAGGCAGCTCTGTGCATTTATAGTTTTTTAAGAGGGGTTTTGAGACTTGAGTCTACACTGCCCTAAAATACATCAGCCTGACAAGGGGCAGATCTAGAATGTAAAAAAAACCCCCAGGTGTATACAGTTGTGTGGCATCAACACCTATAAAACAACATATGGTTGCTTTGCTGCTGTATAACTCCAGGTAAAAATAAACAAGAAGCTCCACTAATAAGCCAGAGCCCTAGGGCTGCATTATTCTGTTCAAGGTGGAAGCAGAAATAAACATCACTTCATTGGCATAAGCTAACAGCAGTCTGCAGGGCAGTGAGATAGGAGCTCCGTTACCAGGAGCAGTTTAACCAGAGGACAGAAAAGGAAGGCTGGCTTTCTTCAAGACGGCCGAACAAAAGAAGGGAGGGTGGTGAACACCTGCGGAAGGAAGAATTTAGAAAGGATCGGATAGATTATAATGGGCCACAAAGCGAAGTCAAGAAACTTTCTTAGCCCAGCCGGATTAGAAAGGCTGCTGCCACTGGTGGCAGGTGGCTTTGAGCGCTGGGCAGAGCAGAGATCAAACGGGCTGGGGAAGGGAGAGCGACAAGTGCACCCTCCCGGGCATGAAGGACACGTGCCCCTGGCGCCTGGGGGAGCACGGCGAGCTCCCGTAGGTGGCAGCAAGCGGGGAGCTCCCGCAGGCAGCCATGGCGCTGTCAGCAGCCAAGGGAGTAGGTGGGAAGCACTCACCAGCGGTTGGTGACCGGCCGCAGATGGCAGCCAGCGGCGATTGTGGACTGCCCACAGGTGCCCCCGGCCGTGCTGGTGGTGAGGGAGGGGTGGCAAGCGGTGACTGCCCGCAGGTGCTGCAGGGAGTGTTGGTGGCACCTTTTTTGAGGGGGTGCACCGGCACACTCAGGGGTGCACGTGCACCCATGTGCACCCCTACACAGTGTCGATGGTCCCTGGCCTACCGGGACGCAATGCTTCCAGGCAAAGAAAGGGCTGGAGGCAGGTGTCCGTGGCGGGCTCGTCCAAACTCCCCAAGCCCTGGCGTGGAGGTGGAGGGCAGGCCTCATTCTGCAGCCTCCCGGCCAGGTCAAGAAGAGGGAAGGCTGCTGGAGGGCGAGGGAGTTAGGCCCCGTGGCTGGGCCCAGGGACAACCCGAGGGTCAAAGCAAGAACCCCCTAGCTCAGCTGCTCCTGCGGCCTTGATCCCCCCCAGGCCGGGCAGACACCAGCCTTCCCCTCCCTTTGCCCGGACCCCGCTGAGCAGCAGCCCCCGAGCCCGCGGCTGATCCCGCCCCGGGAGCCGAGCGGGACGCAGGGGCAGGGGGGAGATGAGACGCAAGGCCGGCCCCTTCCCTCCTCCGCTGCAAGGGCAGCTCTGCGGCGGCACCTGCCCCGAGACGGCGCCGGCCAGGCCGGGCCCGCGCGGACTCACCGGCGGTCAGCGCTGCGGCGGCGGCGGCCGAG
>JAGPOW010003395.1:32556661-32586855 GCA_030014935.1 Caiman crocodilus
CCTCGGAGGCGCCGGCGCCGGCGCCGGCTCCGCCTCGCCTCGGCCCGCCCAGCCCCGCCTTGCCGCGGGCGGAGCAGCGCTGCCTCCGCCGCCCCCTCGCTCAAGGGCCTGCCGGGCTTGGGGGCCCCCCGCGCTCGCACTGCCAACAGCCCGGAGCAGCGACCAGGCTCTCCCTGGGGCTGGAGAAGGGGCCGCGTGCCCCGAAGCTTGCCCCAAAAGCGCAGCTTCTGTTCCAGCTGGTCAGTCGGTCTGATAACAGGCCATCCCCGCTTCTGCCTCCCAAGAGCCAGGGGGAGGGCAGGCAGCCTGGGGCACCGGCGTGTCCTTGGAGAGCCTCCTTGCCCTTGACCCTGGGGGCGGGCTATGCCGGGCAGCAGCCTCCTGCCTCCAGGTTTCGGCGCCCCCCACGTGCACGAACGCCTCGTGCCCCAGGCGAGCCCTTGCAGACCGTGGGGACACTGCTGGTGGCGAGCGCTGCGCTCCCTTGCAGACCGTGGGGACACTGCTGGTGGCGAGCGCTGCGCTCCCTTGCAGACCGTGGGGACACTGCTGGTGGCGAGCGCTGCGCTCCCGCAGGCACCCAGGTGACGGGGACACGGGGGGACCAGCAGTGTCAGCCCACGCGTGCTGCCCACTGCAGTGTCGGCGGCGCCGTTTCGCCGGGGTCCACCACCACGCTCGGGGGTGTACGTGCACCCTCTATGTGCTGCCAAGGTGCCAATGCCAGTCCCTTTTGCGGTTACCTCCGCTACCCCTGAGCCCGCTGGGCTGGAGACAGCTCTGCCCGCCTGCGCAGGCCGTGCAGTGCTAGAGCAGTGTTTCCCCATCAGCATGGCACAGCGCAGAAGTGTGCCATCAGAAGCGGACAGGCGTGCCACAGAATTTTGCCGTGGCAATGAGCTACAATAGCTAAGAGGCTAGGGACGACACACGGGGGTGCACGTGCACGCTCTGAGAGAGCCAGTGCACCCCCTGGCCGGATGCGCTTGGTGCTTAGGTGATGGGCAGGGGGGGCAGGCAGGAGTGCTGATGCCCCCCCTGCAAGCACCAGCCGATCGCTGCAGCTGCTCCCAGAAGTGACTGCAGCAGTCAGCCGTCGTGGGATCGGCTGCAGGGGGGTCTATACCCCGCGCCGGGCAGCGGGATCACCTGCAGGGAGACCCCTCCGATCAGCAGGATTGGCCGTGGGGGGACCAGGTTGGCAGGACTAGTGGGGGGGGGCATGTGTCCCCCCAACTAAGGCAGCACCAGCCACCCATGCGGGCAAGGACCGCAGGGCCAGGGTGGCCCACTCGGCCACGAGTGGCAGCATGGGGGCCTGGACGCCCGGATCCCGGGGGCAGCACTGAAGCCTCAGTGTCTCTCACACCCAATGCGAAGGCTCTGGGGGTGCCCCTCACTCCCGACCCACATCCCCTGGCCATGCCAGTCCCAGGCAGTGAGTTAATTCAAGCCATGCCCAGAGGTCACATTGTGCTTCCTCTTCCCTCTCCCCCCTTCCCATGATGTCGCAACCCAAACAGGGAAGTGCAGAGCCAGTGACTCGCATGGTCTCCCCCCATGCCATAGCAGCGGGGAGAACGATTTCATTGCCTGGACTCCGGGCATCCGAGGACTGCAGAGAGACCTGGTCACGGCAACATAAGCCAAGACGGTGAGTAAGGCTTCGCCCTCAGGGGGACTCACCCCACAAAGAACACCCCAGATGGAGGTGAGGGCCTATCTGGTTGGATGCTAAGTCAAGGGAATGGACAAGAGGGAGCATACCTCCACGTGCCTCACCCTGGGGCTGGGCTGCAGCATCTGGGAGGAGACCAGGGAGAGAGCCCAGGTGTTCTGGCTCCCAGTGCCCCTGCTCGACACCCAGTCCAAGCGCCCACAGTTCCCACTCTTGTCCCACAGCCAGAGGGAACCCAGGCATCCAGGCTCCCTGCCCTAAGCAACTCCACCCCCGTTCCCGTCCCAGACCTGGCTGGGAACTCAGATATCTGGGCTCCCAACACCCCTGCTCTCACGCCCCCAAGACCCCACTCCTCTCCCATAGCTGAAGACAACCCAGGCATACAGGTTTGTGGGGAGTGGGGAAGGGGGAATTATAGACTCGGAGTGCTGGAAGGGACCTCTGGAGGTCACATCCAGTCCAACCTCCCGCTCAAAGCACGACCAGCCTCAACTACATCATCCCAGACAAGGCTTTGTCTGCCCAGGGCTTAAAAACCTCCAAGGATGGAGACTCCAGCAACGCTCTGGGGAGCCTGTTCCAGTGCTTTACTATTCTCCTCATGAGAAAATTCTTCCTAACGCCCAAATTAAGCCTCTTTTGCTGCAACTTGAGCCCATTGCTCCTTCTGTCTTCTGCCACCACTGAGAACAGTCCAGCTCCATCCTCTTTGCAATTGCCCTTCAGGGAATTGAAGGCTGCTATTCAATCCCTGCTTAGCCTTCTCTTCTGCAGACTCAATAAGACGAGTTCCCTCAGCCTCTCAAAAGCCATGTCCCCCAGCCCTCAAACCATTTTCAATGCCTTTCGCTAGACTCTTTCCAATGTGTCCACACCCCTTCTGTAGTGGAGGGCCCAAAACTGGACGCAGGACTCCAGATGTGGTCTCACCAGTGCAAAATAGAGGGGGAGAATCACTTCCCTCAGCCTACTGGCAATGCTCCTACCAGTGCAGCCCAATATGCTGTTAGCCTTCCTGGCAACAGGGGCACACTGCTGGCTCAGTGTATTCAGTTTCTTGTCCCCTGTCACACCTCCCCGGTCCTTTTCTGCAGAGTTGCTGCCCAGCTAGGCAGCCCCCAGCCTGTACTGATGCTTGGGATTGTTCTGTCCCAAGTGCAGGACTTTGCACCTGTCCTTGCTGTACCTCATGAGATTTCTTGTGGCCCAGTCCTCCAATGTGTTGAGGTCTCTTTGAATCCTAGTCCTATCCTCCAGTGTATCTACTACGCCCTCCAGCTTAGTGTCTGTCACCTGCAAACTTGCTGAGAGCACACTCCATCCCATCTTTCAAGTTGTTGATGAAGACATTGAACAAAACCTACCTCAGGACCGACCGCTTCATACCAGCTGTCAACTAGACATTGAGTATTGATTACTACTCTCTGAGCCCAATGATCCAGCCAGTTTTCTATCCACCTTGCAGTCCATTCATCCAGCCCATACTTCTTTACCTGGTCTGTGAAAACATTGTGAAGACTGCAACGGCGATGCGCACGGGGTGCACATGCACCCCCTGAGAGCACTGGTGCACCCCCTGACTGGCCATGCTCGCCACGTAGGCAATGGGCAGGGGGCAGGCAGAAGCGCTAGTGTCCCCCCTGCAAGCGCTGGCCAGTCGCTGCAGCCGCTCCCAGAAGCAGCCTCAGTCACTCCTGGAAGTGCCTGCCAAAATCGGCCGCAGTGATTGGCCATTGTGGGATCAGCCATGGGGGTGAGTGAGATCAGCCACGGGGGGACCCCCCCCCAGGCTGGTGGGACTGGTCTCGGGGGGGCATGTGCCCCCCCCCCCCCAACTAAGGCAGCATCAGTAGCTCATGTTAGCTGGTGTGCCACAGAAAATTTGTATTAAGGTAAGCGTACTTTGGGCTGGAAAAGGTTGGGAAACACTGTTCTAGAGAGAAGCAGTGTTCATCTCAAGTCAAGGAGAAGGGGGTAGGTCTGTGCCTGATGGACTCGCCTAGGCAAACGTGTGTGTACCTCATGTATGCAGTGTTGCCAACTCTCATGATTTTTGGCACTGTTCTTAAAGTCTGTGCTTCCAGAATGTGAAAAACTTTTCACATATATATATAGATATATATATATATTTGAAGAACTTAGCTCTTTCTTTTACCTATATATATATATATCTATATATATATATAAATAAAAGAAAGGGCTCAGTTTTTCACATTCTGGAAGCATAGACTTTAAGAACAATGCCAAAAATCACGAGAGTTGGCAATACTGTCAGTACGTCAAAAGCTGGGGTGACCTGAAGCTCACTCTGGCAGATGCATAGGATGGGACCCACAGGGTGAAAATCCAGTCTAGAAAGGCATGTGCTTAAACCAGATCCATCAACAAGGCCCTTTAGGTCTTCAACCATGAGGACGGTGTTGGTCCAGGTTGTTTTTACTGTACCTAGCAGGGGAGATCCCTTTCTTTCCAACCTTGAATGACTTGGTGTGGTTGAGGGTGGAGACCTATGTATTGCCCTGCATGCAGGGACCCCTGTGAGAGCCTATAACGCCTCCCAGTGGGAGGATCTCAGCTACACATTTTATGGCAATAAGGGATTGCTCTCAAGCTTTCCCTCTAGCTTGCTCCTTCAGCGTTTTGGCTAGGGGGCAAGCAAGCTAGGGAGCATCTGTATTGCAAGGCCTCTGGGCTTAGGGCTTGCACATAAGCTGCCTGCCATAGATCTGGGAGCATCGGAAGCCCCAGACAAAGGCTGGGAGGTAGGATACTTGCTGGTGGTAGTATCCAGAGGCCACATTGGCATGAATGCAAATGTTTGCTTCCCCAGGGACAAGCAGCAGGAACTCGTCTTATGCTGCTGCTACTTGTCCCCTGTGAACACCCATGCCATGCACCCTCTGGCACGTGGCAGGTTAACCCCATGGGGTAGGGGAGGCTGGGGCCAGCAGTTGCATTGGTCCCCAGCAGCCTTACCTGGGGCCCTCGGGGAGCTGCAGCTGTGGCACTGCCGGTGTGGCTTCAGCTGGCCAGGCTCCGGTTTTCAGCAGCACATGCTGCCGCCACATGCCTCACCCTGCTTTTTTTTGGCATGGGTTTTTTTGACCCCAGGATTTCCCAGGGCTAACCGCCCCCACTCTCCTGCCCTCTCCCTAAGCTGCAAGTTACCAGCATGGGGAATGCCTTCATGCGTGGTGTATGGCGTTGCAGATGGGTACATGGTGCCACATACCACAGGCTCATTTGGACACAGCCACACAGACCTAAACTCAGTTGCTGGAATTCAGAACTGATTTGGCCAATTTGGCTTGAGACACAAAATTTAAAAAAACCCCAAACAAAACATGAGATGCCCACCTTTGAGGTGGACTCTCTGGCTTTGTGAATGAAATGGAGCCTTTACCATGAAAAAAATGCTGAGAACTAGCCTTGCCCTTAATGATCTGAAGGCAGCCAAGGTGAGATGGGTGTTACTGATGCTGAAATTTGAAAAGCATGGAGTGGCCCAGGTCTTAGCAAAGGCATGATTTGGCCTGCAGTGTTCTCATTTGGAGAGCCAGGCTTATGAAAGGAGGACCCCAGCTTTGCCAGAGACGTAAGTCAGACTGCCTATTAGAAATCACATTTTTTAAAAAGGCCATGATCAGTCTCATGATGCTATTTTTGCCGCCAGGTATTTCAGAGCAGAGCTGCCCTTTCATACAGAATAGGCATTGAGGCCCCCCCTGTAAGTTGAGGTTCACTGTGATGGAGTAGATGCATCCCAGCTGGATGTGAATAGCGAGGTGGGCAGCACCTGGAAATAACATGAAGGAAGAGAAAAGGAAACCATGGATTTCAAGGAGTTCTGGAATAAATTAGTTATCTGGGAGTCAGTGAGGAGTCATTGGCAATCCCTTGAAGTTGAGGATAATGTCTGTCAAGCTTGATGGGTCCTCCGGTGACTGAGGAGCCCATTTCTGGATGCACATGTTCTTTGGCAATGGGGGCATGTTGTTCCACACGGGAGTGGGATTCCCAGCCCCGGGTTGGTCTTCTTGTCCTTCCTGTGCTGCCCCCATTCCACCTCAGTATCAAGTCGTTAGACCTCGAAGTGGCATGTTCCTTGATGGACCAGGTGGCACCATGCTGAACAGTCAGGAGCTTGCTCCTCCCAGCCATTGGTGTCAATGCCTCCATACTTGAGGGCAGCCTTGAGCGTGTTTTTGTACTGTTTCCTTTGGCCGCCCTTTGAGCAGTATCCAATGGAGAGCTGGGAGAAGAGAATCTGGCAAGGGAGTCAGTGAGGAATATGCAAGAGCTAACTAACTACCTTTGAGAGGATAATGAAAGGCTAAGAAGGTGACCTCTAGGAGAACTAGAAGAGTAACAAACGTTATTGCTTGTGAATCTTCCTGAGCCAAAGGTGGAGAAGGCAGGGAGAGTGGTAGAGGAGGTTGGCTTCTCTGTGTAGAAGAACGGAGGAAAGTTAGAGATAGAAAAAACAAAGAGGGTTACCTGCTGCCTTATCCCTACTAGTGGCTTGGGGTGGAGAGATGGGAGTTAGTGGGTGGTCTTCTATTTTGGACAGTCAGAGAGGGTGGAGAGCTGCAAGTAGAATGCAAGCTTTCTCTTTCCCCAAATAACTCTAGTTAGATGACAGTGTGCTATTTGGAGTGTAGCAACATAGTGTTTTTATTTTTTCCCCTCAACTTTTTTTGGCTATTTGAACCCTCCTAGCCTGTTGTCTTGTATGAATGAGTCATCCTGTTGCAAGAGGGCCACTGTGCCTGCACAGGGTCCAAGTACAAGTTCAGCACTCCGCATTTCCTTACGTAAAACTATAATTATAACAATATTTATTCCCTTCCTCTTGCCCTGAGGTATTCCTCTCATGGGAATTCTGTTTCACTATGCACTAATACAGCATATTACCTTTCAATAAAATCATATATTTGTCTAAACATATTTGCACATTATTTCTGGCGTCTTACTTCTTTCCAATTCTCTCACATACTTTTAGGCATGGTCTTCCACAGACTTTAAAAAGTGCAAATAGCTATGTTTGGTAGGAGACCCAGTGCATTCACAGAAATGCCTACGGGATTTTTGTTTTTGCATGGAGAAATGTCTGCAGGCTCGGGCCCTTTGTTTTTGTAGGGTAGCCTTCTTGCTTATCTGAGTAGTTTGCTCATAAGAAATTTAGCATGTAGCAAATATAATACATATTCTTTTATCATGGAAGGAGCCTTTTTGTTCTGCTTTTTAGCAACTTTTCCACTGCGTACATCTCTTAAGTATATGAACAAATTGTTTACCCTCCTTTAAAGCCTATCCATTTTAGTCTACAAACCTTTATTTAAGGGAATAGCTCTGTTTAGTTTTAAGGAGACCATTCACCTGATTAGACCAAACCCTACTTCTGTGCATGGGGGAGCATCAGTGAGGCCCCAGTGACAGGAAACACTGCCAAAAAGGTCAGATGCTAAGAGAAGCCAAAACATGCCTTAAATATGTTGGAAGCTTTCCTAAAGTCTCAAGTGCTTCATGAGTCAGAAAGAGCAGTTTGCCATATTTTCTTGTATATACACCTACAACCCCAAATAAGACAAATGCATTTTTTTAGAAGGAAAAATGAAGAAAATAAGATATTTCCAGAGTTATAGCTCCTTAGAATAGGGACAGAGCCTAATCTTCAGTTTGCTCATGATTCCTTTCCTCTTCAGGCAACAGCTACAATTTTAACCTTTTCATAGATGAACTATCCGCAGTTCTCTGGTGCTCAACCGAAACAGAAACTACACTTGTTGCTCAAGACTGGAACCCATGGGCAGATGGAGGATTTTGGAAAGAGCTGAACAGGTCTGCCAAGGAAAGGATAGCATGATTAGCAGAACATCAAGACCATTAAAGAGAAGGGAGGTTCATTAGCACCTGTGGAGCAGGAAGCAGGTACCTAATAAAGAGCCATGAAGTAAATTGACTCCTTCTGCACTGATTGACTAGAAGTACCAGTGCTTCAGTCTGGAAGTTGGTTTCAAACTTAGGGTGGAGCAGGAATCAGATATGGTTGGTGTTGCATCCCTCCTGGGTCTGCTGGACTCTGCCTCTCCTTCCGCGCACCTACTGCAGGGAAGAGAAGGCAAAAAATTACCAGCTGTCTTAGAGTGTCTTCACACATCTAGTCTATCTGTTTCTATTCCAGTTAAGATGTATGCCCAGTTTTGGAAGGCTAATGTTGAGGCAAAAGGTGTGGGTGGTCTGTGAGTATATGTGGTATTAGGCTTGGAGAATAAAGCATCCCCTCGAGGTTCGTATGGGAACACAGGGGTTGGGTGAAACTTGTACTTGCCAGCCCCTATATAATTTTCTGAGAGATGCAAAATCTGTGATTCTGCTAGATTGCCAGCCTCATAGCTTCCATCAGCATTAAACTTATTCCAGTATTTAGAAGAAAGGTTTGTGCTGAAATAATGTTTAATTTTAGGATTACTTTACAGAGACCTCCAACAATGCATTGGTTGTTGCTGATGATGCAAGTCATAAATTATGCCGAATCAGGGCCAAAGGAAGTAAGCTCTTCTACTTCTGGCAGCAGAAACTGGGCAGTGTGCTTTTCTCATAGCAGTTGTGGGAGTCCCAGAGCCTGTGATTTCCTGTTTTGTAAAATAACATTGCACAGAAGCCCAGTGAAGGTCCTCACATCATGCCTTCCTCCTCCCCTCAGTGATGGGAAAGTCACTGGCAAAAGCCATACATAAAACTCCTGCTCGGTGCTTGCATCCAGTAAAGAGTGCCCTGCGAGGCCTTTTGCTACCAGCGTAGTAGATTGTCTCACTCCTTCCTTCCCCTTCGAGAACCTATGGTGAGCCATGATTTCACCCCAGGACCTCTGACTGTGCCTTTGGTCACATCTCTGGTCCTTACCCAAGCAGGCCACTGCCTGATACCTAAGGGAACACTCAGCTCTGAAGTTTGATGGGGTCTTGGACTAGTTCATGTTTCAGTATTTCTTGCCAGTCAGATATGGCCCGCTGCTTGCTTCAGACTGTTTAGCAATGCTGCCATGCAGCTGCTGAAGCAGAGAGCTTATTGTCCCGCAGAAAACTAAGTAGTAATAGCAAAGTGGATTACAATCATGTTAGTCTCTGGTACCTGTAACATTTATTCACAAAGCATTCTGCACCTCTTAAAAGCAATACAATGTGAGGCAGAATTTAGCAGTATAATGTGAAGCAGAATTTAGAAAATCGGAGGTACTTACCTCTGATTTAAGCATTAGTTTGTCTTCTGTGGAAAAAACGTGCATCTTGCTTACTTAATTTAAATGCCTTTCTTTTCAAAAGGAATCTAAATAATTGTAAGAAGCCATTTATATAAATGATGGTGTACGTATAAGCCGTATACTTGACACAAATAGCAAAGAATCAGGTTCTGCCCTCTGGTGGTTAAATCTAGATTGCATTATAGCTATAATCATTAAACCGAGTGGAATGAAAACTGCATGGCCAGGTACAGACATTGCACTTGTGCAGGTACCAGAGATCAGAGACTGGTCTATGCCCGTAACAGAGCAGACGTTTGGCGCACAAAACCAGTCTATACCTGTAACAGAACAGAAGTGCAGCGCACAAAGATTGATTTAAAAATGGCAGAACCAGTCTAAGATTTGTCCCCTCTCCACCAAAGGGCAAATATGTGTTCTGTTCACTACCGATCTAAACTATGCTGCTTACAGAAAACCACATAACTTAGATCAATTCTTCCTTGGGCTTTTAAGAGATCTGTCCTAGCCCTGGTGTTTGGGAAACAGAAAGTCATGGGAAAGTCCATCTTACAGTTTGATTTATTAGTAGCGTCTCAGAGCCCAGGGCCCCTATTATGTTTTATAATATGACATTTTGCATTCTGATAGCACTCTGCACCCAAGGATTTGAAAACCATTTTATAACACAATGGGTTTTGCTTTACAGCACCCCTGGGAACCAGGAATGACTATCTATTCTCGTTAAACAATAGGAGCAGAGGCACACCGAAGTAAAGCAATTTGTCCCAAATCAAATAGCAAGTCTGTTGCAAAGTTGGAAAGAGAGGCCACATCTCCTGACTCTCAGCTACATGTTTTAATCCCTAAACCATATGCCTTGCAAATATGTTGCTTTTGCAGAATTTTCTAAGAAAGGAAGTGGACAGCTGCAGCCTCACCTACCTCATAACCCCTGTATTTAGGAAAGTGTTTATGCAAGAAGACAGCCTGCTGCTGTTGAGGTCAATGGCACAATTCGGGTATGACCACAGTGGAAGCCCTGTGTCTTTCAAGCTAGCAAAAATCCTCAATGGTACAAAGGGACTGAATCTGGTGCATGGCCTTTATTAAATAGAGCATCATTAGAAAAATGAGGACTGTTTAACCCGGAGGTTTGTAAGCAATATGTGTTTATACAGGTTAGTGAACATGTGCTGAATTACTGTTACTTTTATATACAGTGGTGCTCACAGGCACCTTAATAGAGGTCAGTGCCCCATCGTGTTCTCCGTTCTACCAGTCACAGTTACAGTCTATGCTCGAGCCATTTGGTTTGGAAGCAGTCATGAGATTTCACCCTTACGCAATAGATGTGCAATTCAACTGGTGTCTGTGCATAAAAAACACAGGGTCATTCCAAGGACGCAGCTTGGACTAAGGTCATCCACCTTTACGTGATTCAGAAAAACATCCATGGTAGCTCTGAAATAAGAAGACTGAATAGTTTTAATGTAATTTATTCAAATCTGCCAGCTAATCAGTCAGCCCCATTTCTGATGCAGCTGTTTGTAACGGTGGTCATAACTTCATGCCTGACATTTATAATAACCAGTGACCAGATCCTGACATGAGCTCCTCATGGGTGGAGGGGTCTGATAGCACAGGACTCAGTGCAAGGTCAGGGCCTAAGTTTATGTTCCTGCAAAAACTAAACATCACTGCTGCAACCACTTATGTGTATGATTAATTTTATTTAGACTAGTAAAGTTAGGCCAGTGCCTATATGTTTGCAAGATGTCTGCTTTATTCATGTGTCTCGCTTTTTGCACTCTGGCACCTTAACAAAAGTGAAGCATGTGATTAAGTCTTGTATGATTGGGCCTGAGCTCTGAAAAACTTCGAAATGAACATTTTGTAATGAGCATGATCCAGGCCACAATGATTTTATCCTGTTCCTCCAACACAGATACCTTTTACACCAGGGCTGGCAAAGCTATGACCTGTAGGTGAGATCCGGCCCACAGGTCTCGGACCAACTGAGCCCACTGCACGTGGCACACACTAGCCTCAGCCCTGGTGCTGCATGAAGTACGTATGGCTCGACCCATCTCCACAACTGCTAGATATGGCAGAGGAAGCCAGTCCGGTGTGCCCACTGTATGTAGCACATATGTCTAAGGGGCTCTTTTGTGCTGGCTCCGGGGCTGGTCCAGATCAGTACTGTAGCAGGACCCTGGGATGTGCCTTCTCCTTTTAAGGGAGCAAGCAGCCTGTGAAACCACTTGGCAGTGGCACAGGGGAGCTAATGAGGGACACATCTGACTGGAAGAGGGCTTAGGCTTGAGCTACATCAGCCCAGAGCCTGCACTGGTCAGCTAGTCTCTCCCCAGCAGCCATGAAGCAAGGAGCTCCCGGCTGCAGGGCTCCCGAAGGGACCTGGGTTTTGCTGAACAACTCTGCAGGCGTGGGAACAGAGGCAAGTTCTCTAGGTTGAGAAAGCCTGGGCTTGTACAGGCAAGCGGCCTTTGTTTTAAATGTTAGGTCCCTAGAGGGTTTGAGGTGTCTGCCAAATACACTAGTAGTTTAGCCTTGAGCCCTGCAATGGCAGGCTCAAAGCCTGTTTAGAGAGCCAGTAATCCAGGACCCCTCAGACTGAGAGTGGGAACCAGTAAGGAGTCAAGCAGTTTAGGAAAGGCTGAGACCCGAACCAGAGGGTCCACGAGCCTTGAGTGGGCTAGAGGGTCTGTGTGCTGGACCTGGGTCTCCAAGAACCCAGAGGAGGTGTTGTATGTGGGACCAGGGGTCTCGAGGCTTGGGGGCATGGAGTAAGGGAAGAAACGGAGCCAGGCATTGGGCCCTTAAGGCTATGAGTGTCATGAAGGGGCAGAGATATGCATGTAGCCCTTGAGGCTACAAGGGTGGTACATGGGCACAGGCCAGCTGACAAGGGCTATTGAACTTAAGTGTCAAATCAAGGCAGCTGAGGGTCCAGGAAAGACCCAGGGGTACTGCAAGTGGACCAAGGCTCACTCTACGGCCTGTGGGTAGCCTCCCTTATTTCATTATACAGATGAGCAAGTAGACTTGAATATGGGTGGAACGCCTCCTATTGACAGCCACTTTTAGAGTGATTATAAGAGCCTAGAAATGTTGGTTAATACCCTAGTCAAGGTAGAAAGACACGGGCGTTGTTATATCTCAAAACTCTTCTGCTGAATTCTGTCATTTCTTGTCAAACATTTCTGATTCCCCACCCCTTTCTGAACTTGATAGTCATATTGCAAATGAATGATAGTTGAATGCTTCCTTCAAAAATAGAAAGCGAACAAAAAGTCTAGTTGAATTATAGCGTTGACACAGCTTGCAATGTGCAATTTGGGATGGTTACCACACAAAGTCAACTCTATTTGGTGTATGGTGCTAAAAATCTAATCTGGGTGCATCTACATGTTCATTCAATTTTGGGTGGTTACTGTACATTTAATTTAGTACAGGCAAGTACAGGTTTTACTTGACACTATTCCATTTAATGCTTGGATTTTCAGAAACCAATTAAGAGCACTAAGTCGTGGTTGCCTGTACTTGTAGAATTAAGTACTAAACAAATGTGCAGTAAAGTAACTGGAGTTACTGTACAGTGGCGCCAGCAAATGCCCTTTTAGTGATGCTACTGTGCAGTAGCGTATTAGCATTGCGTGTGCTGTGATGCACTACTGTGCGCTATTATTAGGCTACTGTGCACTTAGTGTGTCATGTGGATGTGCTCCCACAGAATGTATTTCTTCAGGCTAACCATAAGTAAACAACATGGTATGTCTACAAGTGAATAATAAACCCTACCAGTTTCCCAATAATTGGTGCCTTTTCCTCTTTCAAAATTGTTTTTTGAAACATCAGAATCACACCCTAAATTGAAAGCACAGGAAAATACTTATCTGCCTTTTCTAACTACATATGCTTGGAACTACTCTATTCTTAGGCCCTGATTTACAAGAGTGTTTATGTGCCATTGACATCCATGTAATGCAAGTATTATTAAGCATTTGGTTACAGTCCAATAGGAAAAGGAAAAGCTTATCCTCCCTAATAGTTGTGTGTAAGTGATTTCCTTGTAGACTGCTCTGCAAGCAAGGCCTTGGGAACAGATTCGTAGCTGGCGTGAGTTTCATTAGGAATGGAGCTGTGATGAGTCCACCTGCTGTGCGTATTTCCAGCCTTCCCCATATTTCGAAATGAAATGCTTCTGCAGGAAGGTATTAATGCAAAATAAAAATCCAGCAGCTGAATTAAACATCAGATTGGTAAGGGGCAGAGAAACTGTAATGGAAGTTAAGACTTATTTATGCTACAATAGTTGTTTGACATTAAAAGTGATTACATTAGAGTGGACACGAGGATAATTTAAAAGTAACCATGGGCATATTTCAATAAAATTAGGGAAAAGTCAAAGGCAATTTAAAAAAAATGCTTGAAAAAGCACATATCATTTAATGACACTACAAATGTGGTGTCTGAGAACGAGCAATGAGAGATGCATTGAGAAGAAACTAGGTTAGAAATAACCTTGGGGTATAAAGAAAAGTGGTGGACATATGAAGTCATATGAAGCAGAAAACAGTTCAACTGTAATAGGAAAGGAGTCAAATCATTGTGGAAATATGGGGAGCCTAGTGCAGCAAGTGAATAAATTACCAGCCAAAGTAAAATCAGATAATAGGTTGAGTAATTTAATTTTAAATGACTTTTTAAGTTGGTTGAAAATTAGGGATATACACTTAGACCTGGCCATATTCTTATGGTTGTAGCGCTACTGATTTCAGTGAAGCTATACTGTTTTAGACTAGCCATTTCACCAGTTTGCAAATAGCTTCTTGTGCCTGCTTTCTTGTGCACTGGAATGAAAGTGTGTGGGACCTCATGGGACCTTCCCCAGGCCTTGCAGGAGTGTGTTTTTCAGTAGAGAGACTGCTTTAAATTTGGGGTCAGGAATATCGTTCCTGTGACCCCTCAGGGAGTTGCATGAATCTAGAGCAGCGGTGGGCAAAACAAGGCCCACCGGCTATATATTGATTCTGTCTGGCTCGGGGATAAGCTTTGGATAGACCTGTGTCACGTTCGTTAGCATGTTAATAAGCCTTGTTATTTTGATTAAGTGTGGAAACTACATGAAGGATGGAAATGGTGCCTGGCCCCTCTAGCTGCTGTCCACCAGCGGGCAGCAGACCCCAGTGCTTTGCCCCTGCCCTTGCCCACAAGACAGCAGTCGTGCTCTGGGTGTGGGGTGCAGCAGCTGGAGGGTAGCAGTGCGCACCCAGGAATCTTTTGCATGTGGACAGTGTTGGCAAAGCAGCCTGGAAATGTCCCACGGGGAAATGAGCAGCAACCCTGCCACGTGCAGCCTCTACCCCCAAGTTCCCATGCGCACCACGCAGCAGGTGGACACAAGCCACTCCTCCATCCTGTGTTAACGGGACGCTGATCCGCGCTGCCTACCCCTGCCCCCACTGCTTGCCCTGCACCCGCGCAGATTTGCTGCTCCCTGGGAGCCTGTGGCAGCCGTGCTGCACGCTAGACTGCAGTGGACGTGGCATGCCCCGGCACCACCCGGCCTTGTTCCGTGGCAGGAAGTGCAGTGCAGCCTGGACTAGGTCAGTCGTGGTATGGCTGGAGTGGGGATGTGGGGACCATGGGCAGGAACCGGTGCTGGGTACTGCCACACCACAGGTCAGTGGGGGTGGTGGAGGGGGAAGCTGCATGGAAACTGTGGCAACGTGATTGTCTGTGGTGATTGGGGACCTGTTGTGTGGAAATGCTTATGAAAATATGACATTTGGAAAATTGTGTGGTAATTTGGGAACTTTTTTCTGGAATTGCAGATGGAAATGTGGTGATGTTGTGCAGAACACTGGTTATGGCGTCTATAGTATAAAGTTGATACTATACATGCCATAATTTTTTTAAGCATAGCTGTGGTTAAGCACCATTAATTTGTGTGTGCGGCCCTCAACAGCTCCCCAAAACTTGTTACGTGGCCCTCCAGCCCAAATAATTGCTCACCCCTGATCTAGAGCATGCAGACGTTAGGCGGTGGGCAGGGAACCTGCCTTCTTCAGTCCAAAGTCCTGTCTGGAGCAGAGGCAATGCAAACTAAACAGATGCCAGTGGGACTGGCATTGGGCTCTTGAGGGCTACACAAAATCATTCCTTTTTTCCAAATCATGCGGCATCTAGCCATTTATTTGCATGCAGCGTGTTAACGAAGTAATAGAACGGCAGTTCAGTAATGCAGTTAAATAGGGACAAGTGCCAGGTCCTTCATCTGGGTAGGAATAACCTTCACCACAACTATATGATGGGCAGTGGTCCACTGGCTGGCACTACATCTGAAAGGGACCCGGGGGTGATAATCCACCAGAAGATGAATATGAGCCAACCATGAGATGAAGTGGCCAGCAGGGCAAATAGGACTCTGGCTTGCCGATGTGTTGAGAACAGATCCAGAGAGGTGCTCCTCCATCTCTATTTGGCACTGGTGAGGCCACAGCTGGAGTACTGTGTCCAGTTCTGGGCACTGCACGTCGAGGAGGATGTGGATAAGCTTGAAAGGTTACAGAAAAGGTCCACCTGTGCAATTAGGGGCCTGGAAGACAGGCCCTATGAGGAGAGGCTCTGGGAACTGGAGAACGCTGAGGGGTGACTCGTACAAGTGCAACAAGGGTGAACACCAAGAACTAGGGGAGCAACTCTTCAGAAAGGCACCCCCAGGGAGGACGAGGACCAACTGGCACAAGCTAATTGAGGAAAAATGTAGGCTGAATATTAGGAACAATTTCTTTTTCATAAGGGTATCTGGAATCTGGAGCTCACTCCCAGCAGAGGTGCTGCAGTGGCCATCCTTAGAGGTGTTCAGAGGAGGTTGGACAAGCACCAATAATCACCTGCCCATGGCAGGGGACTGGACTTGATGATCTTGCAGGTCCCTTCAAATCCTTTGATTGGGCAGAGGAAGCAGAGAACCCGCCCTGGGAGTTGATTTAGAGGAGGGTCCAGCAGCAGCCCTCAATGCACTGAACCCATATTCGCTGGCACTCAGCATTTTCCCTGTCCCTCGTCTCACCTGCAATGACCAGTATCTCTGGTATTTGACAGCATCTCTGTCCCGGATGCCAAAAATGCTATTACTCTGGGTTAATGCCTTATACCCTATAGCTAATGGAAATTATGGAAACAGTTAAGGAAATTGCTTCACTTCCCTTTGATAGCTACTAACTGCAAATTACTAATTTTACTCTTTGGCTATAGCTGTTATCACACTAGACCTCCTCTAAAACTGAGACGGGACAGTGTAGGAGTCGGCAAATGTACAAGCAGTTGACGAGCCAGGAGCTCCCACCTTTCTCACCATATGTAAGTAAAAACTATCTATATATAAGCCTCACTAATTTCCCCAAAGTGTGAGAGTGACAGAAAAATATGTTCCTGTCCCCAAATCAGTCATTTTACACCTGTCCCACTCTTTCCCCTTCCCTGTCATCATATTGAGGTGAGAAAAAAACATCTAAATATAGAAGTCTCACTAATTCTCCCAAAGTGAGAGTGACAGAAAAAATATTCTTGTCCTGAAATAAGTCGTTTTACACCTGTCTCAAAAACAAATACATATTTTAATTGGCAGCCTTAAGGAACAGCTGGCACATTATGGAAAACAACAATAATGAAAAAGTTCTTCCTGGAACAAGGCCTGCATTTTATATATGTCTACACAAGCTCTGTTCAAAGACCATTCAGAAAGCAAAGCATTGGATATGCTATCCTCAGCCCTGCCCCTTGTACGTAGGCAAATAAATCTTTACTGACATGGTCGGTAAGGTCGATCACTACATTCCACTAAGCTGCTTTTCAATGGAAAACTGAGTCTCAGCGAGTATCTTTTTGCTTGGTTTACAATATGTTTGTCTGCTGCTGAAAATGTTGATATTTCATCGAAAAAACTAAATGTTCAAAACTGATCTTTTTCACCTAGAAATAGAAGCATTTTTGTTTAGAAAGGGAACCGCCGGGTTTACTGAGAGACGTAGTTCAAGCATTTTAAGGCTCCCATCCTCTTCTCCAGGATGGGCCCTCTGTCTGCAATTCATTTCCCATGCTACGCTGAAGATTGGGTGTCCTGTGGTAGAGGCTCTCGTCTCATAAAAAAGGGTGGTTAATCATGGAAAATGTAGTCTGATCCATTTAGTAATCGCCACTTTCATGAAGCACCACAACAGAAACGGAAATATTTTATTTTGTTGCATGTTCGCGTATAGCAAAAAAAAAATACAAAAATCTGTGGACTCCCCCTACCCACACGCTATTCTGATTAGCACTAATGATTAGCAACTCTGTTTTCGCTGGTCGCTATCACGCGGGCTGCAGGTTCCTCAGTGAATGAAGCAGATGTTTAATAACAAATTCCCATTTCAGTATGTCTGCCCAGAACACCAACACCATCAGAGTCTGATTCTATCACCCTCATCATGCCAAGTGCTTCCAGTACTATTACCTAGCAGTGAGCCAAAGTAGTATCTCCATTGTACATCCCGGCATTAACTATTTGTTATTCATATTCAAACTGCATTAAAAAACTACAGGGGGTCTTCAAATGAACCTTTTATCGTAATGGATATATGCACGAGGGTTGAGAAAACAATCTTAACCCGAACATCTGTGTGGTTCGATTTCCAGCCATCGGATCCTGTTAACACCAGTTTTCTGCAATTTCCTAGATTTTTTTTTTAAATCGCACTCTGTAACAGGGCACCCTTGCCCTGTCGCTGGAAGGTGCCCCTTCAAGGGCAGGGTCTTTATGGCACAGCGCAGGGGGTTAGAGAACAGCCCTATAGTCAAGTCAGCTGACACGAGAGGCGCATGACTAGAAAGGCTCAAGTAAAATAAGGGAGGACAGTCAGTCTCGCTACGCGGGACGGAGCTCTGGTGCCCAAGGGGGACTTCCTGGCTGATGGAGAGACCCGGAGACCTGCAAGCTAGACGCCTACAGTCTATAGAGAAGTAGGGCCTCGTATGGGAGACAGCCCGCTGGTTCAGACTGGGAGTGACTGGGAGACCCAGCATGGGGGATAGTTTTCTGCTGTAAGCAGAGGCTTTTTGTGTTGTGATATAAACTGGTGGTTTGGCCAGGGGGACATGCACACTATTTGGAGGTCTTATTAGTACCCTAGGGGTAAGTGATTGCCTTAAGCCCTACTGGGGGCAGGCTCAGGGCATAGTCACAGCACTCAGAGCATGGGGGCCACAGGGTCCAGAGCCCTGATAGGGACAGAGCATGGGGCTGGGGCCCAGAAGCCAGGCTGAGACGTGGCCTTGGCTAAGGGGCCAGCCAGGGTAGAGTGGCAGAAACCGGGAAGGCTGAAGCCCCAACAAGGGAATGAAGGCCTAAGGTGGCTTGGTGACTTAGGGACAAGTGTCCTACCTAATTACTGATTTACAACACCTGTGAGGCACAGGGCATGGTGTAGGGATGGATAGAGCTACATAATAAACCCTTAAGGCAAGCAAGATTGAGAGTCAACCACTGGATAACAGAGAGGATGCTTTAAGTTTGCCGGTCTCTGAGGGCAGCCTCTCTTTAATGAAGTTTCCATGAAGGTGTGGGAGGTGAAAAGGCAAGGCAAGACCCTGCGAAACATTGCAGAGCCGAGCAGGGAGCGTCATAATGGCCCTCGGGGGCCTAACCTGTTACACGCTCAAACACATTTTACCAGGTGTAGAGGTATTTGCTAGATGGCTATAGAAAAGTAAGAACTACTTCCTGGTCTTGCCCACTTTTGTGGCGAGTTGTACATAGCAGATGAAGGGAAGCGGAGATCTGCCTCCTTTGTAGGAGTGGAAATTTTCTAAGCGCTTAACATTGACTCAATTCTGTTCCTGCTGAAATCAAAGAGAGCTTTCTTGTTGACTTTAATGACAGCAGAATCCAGAATTATCTCCACAGGGAGATCTCCTGAAGTAGCTATTCCATGCTAGCTTTTCATGAAAACACTTGTTCTCCACTAAGAGTTGCTTTTGTTCAAGTTCATTCACTTTGGAAGAGGATTAAGATACACTGCAAATAAAGGCTCTTAATGCAGATGAAGAGTGGAAAATTAGTGTGGACTAGCTACTGCACTTTGAATTCACACCCAGTGTTTTTTCACAATAAGTTCCCTGTGTAGATGGGCCCTTAGGCTGACAATGAGACTTTCCAGAATTCTACCCTAGGAGTCTAAATTCTCAACCTTAACACAATATTATCACTTTGGACAAGGTTTTTTTCCCCACCTCTTTTAATTAAATTAGGATTAAATTGCTGAAATTTAACTACTGCACAGTGGCTCTTTCATCTTTAGGAAAAAAAAGAAAACATGCTAATGAATGATCTCAACAGTACATTCAAATATTTGCTGGTAATCTCAGCCTCTCAAGCTTTCAGAATCAGGCACAAGTGATTGGTATTTCAAAGAGCTCCAAAGGGCATCAGGAGGGAAGTAGTAGTGCTTTAAGGGAGAGTAAGCAGAAACTGATAAAACCAAAAGAAAATAATTTTGTTTGTTCAAATCATCGAATCATAGATATGTAGGGTTAAAAGGCAACCCTGGAGATTATCTAGTCCTACAATGACCAGAGGAAGGATTGTCCCTATCCAAACCAGCCTATACAAATCTGTTATCTAACCTCCTAGCAAAACAACACAGTTAAGCAAAACACATGCAAGGTATAACACCCTAATCTGCCAGAGGAAAAGTGGGGAAAACATGGCAGCCAGCACGCTGCTGCTGCAAAAGTTGTTAAAATATGCCCAGGAAGAAGGACAATGGAAGGCAAACCCCCCACAACAATAGAAAGCAAATCCCCCAACTTGCCATACCAGTTGGACCATGGGATAAAATTCCTTCCTGACCTCCAAGCATGATGACTGTTCTGGCCCTGAGTGGGAGGGCAAGACCCTCTAGGATTAAGGCCCATCAAGAGCACGGACACATCCCAGTCAAAATCTCCAGCCTTGGCTGCAGCCACCACCCAATGTTTCTGAGGCAAAATGTAGCACTAGGAGGGGGAAAAAAATTCCCTTCTGGCACCATGAGGCAACCAGCAAAGTCCAGAAGCATGGAAAATATCCATAGACATGCCTAGATCATCTCTGATCAATACCTGTCCACTCTCTTCTTGAACACTTCCAATGTTGGTGAGTCCACTGCTTCCCTAATCAGTCTATTCTACTGCCTCACTAGGCAGTAGGGCCCCTGCTAGACTCAAATGGTAATCTTGTGGCTACGCCAGATGAGAAAGCCAAAATTTTTAGCAAGTTCTTTGCCTCTGTCTTCTTGGACAGGGACCAGGACGGTTCTCCCACCACAGGTAGGGGCAATCTTGGGGATAGCAATGCCAGGCCTCAGGTCTGTGCAGATGTAGTTAGGGATCTTCTGGAAGGGCTGGATGTTTTTAAATCTGCGGTCCCTGATGCCCTCTACCCACAGGTGTTGAGAGAGCTGGTGGGGATCATTGCTGTGCCCTTGGCCTGGCTGTATGAGCAATCGTGGTCCATGGGCCAGGTGCCTGGAGATTGGAAACTAGCTAATGTGGGCCCCGTTTATAAGAAAGAGAGAAAGGAGAACCCAGGAAACTATAGGCTCATAAACCTCATGGCGGTCTTGGGGAAAATCCTTGAAATAATTCTCAAGAATCACATCTGTGGGGCCAGCAGGGGAGATCACACCCAGGGGAAATCAGCATGGGTTCATCAATGGCAGGTCCTACCAGACCAACCTGATTGCCTTTTATGACCAGGTAACTAAATCCCTAGATGATGGTGTTGCCATGGATGTAGTCTTTCTAGACTTTAAGAAGGCCTTTGACACTGTCCCTCACCCCATTCTCATTAATAAATCGAGTGATTGTTGCATTGTTGCCTACACAGTTGGATGGGTCAAAAATTGGCTGATGGGATGCACCCAGAGAGTGGTGGTGGATGGGTCGTACTCAACCTGGTGGGATGTCAATAGTGGGGTCCCCCAGGGCTTGGTCCTGGGGTCCACACTGTTCAACATCTTCATCAGCGACTTGGACGAGGGGGTGGAAAACATGTTGTCCAAGTTTGCCGATGACACCAAGATGTGGGGAGAGGTAGGCACGCTTGAAGGGAGAGAGAGGCTGCAATTAGATTTAGGCAGACTACAGAAGTGGGCAGATGGTAATAGGATGGGATTTAATGTAGATAAATGCAGGGCGCTGCACCTGGGGAGAAGAAATCCACAGCACACATACAAGCTGGGGAGCTCCCCCCTTGTGAGCACAGAGGTGGAAAGGGATCTTGGAGTCAGTATTGACTCCAAGATGAACATGAGCCGCCAATGCCAGACCGCAGCCAGCAAAGCCAACCGTACCTTGTCCTGCATCCAAAGATGCATCTTAAGCCAGTCCAGAGAAGTGATATTCCCTCTATACGCGACATTGGTCAGGGCACAATTGGAGTACTGCATCCAGTTCTGGGCACTGCACTTTAAGAAGGATGTGGCCTGCCTTGAGAGGGTCCAGAGGAGGGCCACCTGCTTGGTTGGAGGACAACAGTGCAGGCCCTATGAGGAGAGGCTGAGGGACCTGAACCTGTTCAGCCTCAGCAAGTGGAGGGCGAGGTGGGATTTAGTGGCTGCCTACAAACTCATCAGGGGAGATCAACAGCAAATAAGTAGAGCCCTTTTCTCCCCAGCACCTCCTGGGGTGATGAGGAACAATGGCCAGAAGCTGCTGGAGAATAGGTTCAGGTTAGAGATTAGGAGGCACTATTTCACTGTTAGGGTGCCTAGGATCTGGAACCAACTTCGTAGGGAAGTGGTCCTTGCTCCTACCTTGGGTAAATTAAGAGCTATCCTGCCAAGTCTCTGTGATATCAGTCAGATCATAGTTGTTTTCTCAGGCTGCTGCTTCTACCTCATCTTGTTTATTTCCCATACTTCTTGCATATGTACATTGGATGTATTTTGCATTCCTGCCTACTTGCTTCCCTTTTGTACCGTCCTGTGGCTCCTGGCTCTTTCCCAGAATTGAGCTGTTTCTTCTGATTCTTTTCTCTTTGGATTGCTTGCTCTGTTGCTGGAGCATTTTGTCCACCATCTCCCGTGGAGTCTAGTTGAAAGCCCTTCTTCCTAGGGAAGTCTTTTACACATGGTCAGTCTTTTTTAAAGATAGGCTATAAAACAAAATATCTGGAGTATTAAGAAGAAGTGAAAGAGAAAAATCAGAGAATGCTTGAAACAAAAAAGTAAGATTTTACTCTAAAGTAGGGATTATTATCCTACTAGCTATATCTGGGATAAATACTTATGTGTTCTTTACTTGGCTTAATTAACTAAAGATATAGAATTAGGTTCTGTCATCCTTCCTCCCTGTGAGTAATATCCTACCTGGACTAGTCCCACTGACTTCAGGAATAAGCTGCTTCTCAGCTTGAAAAAGGGCATCTAGACCCAGTTTATGGAGCCTCACAGACATGCAGCTAAGAAGGGGGAAATGGACAAAAATGACTGGCCCCAAACCAGCTTCCCATGTACCTTCCCTGAATGCTCTTTCCCTTGCCTGATTTGCTGCTCTGCTTCCTGCTTCCTTCTCTGTGTCCCCTACCTATTTGCTGCTTTGCTTTCTGCTCCTTGCCCTATCTTCCACCGTGTTTCCTGTCTCTCCCCTGATCTGCCATGGACAGAGGCTGCCTGTGCCACTTGTGGCACCTGTGTTGCAGGTTGGCCACTCTTGACAGAGCCTATAAACCCGCTCTTACGTTTTTAGATAGGATATTAGAACTAATCAGACAAGGGCAGGATAACTGGGCTGTTGGCAAAGTCCCGGACAGAATTGTGCCCAGATTCTAGACTATTACAATATTGGCAAAACAAACATACCCCCAAATAAAAACCAACCACACACACAAAAAAGAGTACCTCTTGAATGACTGTTTTCATTTATTTATACATTTATACAGTCACGTTCAAATGAGATCTGGAAACTGCTTTTGATCCAAGCCGCAGCAATATTATACGGTCTGGTATAAAAAAAATCGCTCCCGGTTTGGACATGGAATATTCCATTGGTCAGCGATGAGACAGCACATCTTTCTTTTTCACTTTCTGTTTGACTTTATTCCTAACTTTAGGAATAAAATTGCACATTCCTCACCATATACATAGGATAGCTTCTGTTTCACTTGATCTTTATGGATGGCTTTATGCTGCAGGCTTAATCTGCCTTCTTAAATATGCAAAGATCCATTTTCCAGGGTCTGGCATCTCTTGAATTCATTTACACCAGATCAAAGTGGGTGCGAAATGGTGACAGTGGGCATGTCGACACATGACATTAATTCAACTGAATAAACTCCGGTGCAGTTTGCAGTTTATTGCTCCCAGGTGCTGCATTTCCTTGTGCTCCCAGGGCTGCAGTATGTTGAGCTGGGTCAGAGCAGCCCTGGGTAGCAGACGCCTGGGAAGTCAGCGAGCCAGCCCAGGGCTACTTCAGCCTGGTTCGATGTGCTGTGGAGGGGCTGGCTGGGGCATAAGGATGCTCCAGTGCCAGGCTAGGTGGCTGGCAGCTCTTGCACTGAGGGACCCTTGTGCCCCAGCCAGTCCTGTCAGTACCCACACATGCACTGTGGTGTACTAAACAACGCTGCCGTAGTATAATAGGGCTGCAAGTGTAAACGCTGAGACTTTACTGCTGAGCAAATTAGTCTACCGGGTAGTAAACATCCCATGTAGATGTACCCAGTCTGATCTAGTAGTATTTACACTCACTGTACCTGCACTTTTTACTTGGGAAAATATGCATGAGGCCAAAGGCAAAAGAGAATTGCATCCTTAGATGCCATGCTTATAGTATGATAAATCCGGAAAGGGGGATTCCAGATGTGGAAAATTTCTTCAGGATGAGATTCCTGATGTGCCTTAAATACTGAAAATGAGACACGGGCGAGAGAGCGCAGATTGGGTGACTCAGCAAACTGCAGATGAGCTACGGAGGGTGTAATTCTAGGTCCGCCGGTACCACTAGAAGCTGATCCCTGATCTTAAATTTACACGTCACCAGTATGAAAACAGCTTAGATGGGTAGCTTCCAAGTCATTAAACATGGGAGGGTGAAATTCAGTGATGATTTCAGTCAATCCCTGTTTGACAGGTGCCCACAACACAAAACCCACCATCTCAGTTAGCAGTGCCACTCTCATGCTGAGGCTCAGGAAAAAGACTGGATAGATGTAAAGAACGAGCCATCTCTTTCCTCCAGAGGTGAACTGCAGCACATTTCCCAGGGCAGAGAGTGGGAAGCTTTGACTGCCTCTGATACAGCTACAAAGAGGATAGCAATGACACAGAGAGCCGTCAAAGGCAGAGTGGTATAATGGGCCCCTGTTCATGTTCCAGTGTAATTCTGTCATTCTCTCCAACGCGATTTTTAAATTGCTTTATAAAGTACTGTCCACATTTTTCCCTGTGGTAAGTGGCAGGGCAGCCAAAAACTAACCTATAGAGCATACGTGCTAAAACAGAGCCCATGCTTCCAGCCTACCATTTTCCATTCTTTGATCAGCCATGGCTAAATCCATTGTATTTTCAAGGTCACACACTGTTCTTTATCTGCATAGGTGTGCTGCAGAAGAGAGCATAAAATAAACAGCCCCTGCCATACAAACACAGAGCACAAGGTCCGCCTAGCTCAATCCACCCACCAGCTCCTTGTTACCGGGGCTGGATTAAATGGCACATAGTACAGGCTGCGATTTAGCACTTCTGCTCTTGGAGTTAACCGATCAGCCTGAGCATCTCAGTTGTTGCTTTGTTTTGAATGATGTTTCTAGCTCTTATGGGTCTGAAAAGATGAACCCAATGGAAGCAGTAGGCCAAGAAATGTGAATTCCTCCATTCATTCCAGAACGGTGAATTCCAAGCACGGTTGGACACCTGATTCCCACAGAGAGAAGAGGCTTAAGCTACACTAGAGTATTTCCTTCTGATTTGCACAGGTGGCTTATGTTAATCATCTTAGTAAGCGCTAACATTCCCTGTGCATAGCATAGGGCAGCCTAAAGGCCTAACGTGGGGTTATGAATTCTGCAAAGCAGCATGCCATACACAGCCACTGGGCTGAACCTTGCAATGTCTAAGTACACGTGCCAAATCTAGCTTTTAATTTCTCTGGACCTCAGTTCATTATATGTTATATCTCCTTTCTACTACTCATTGGGTGCATCTACATAAGATGCTTTTACTGCGAAGTAGTGTACTTTGCTGTGCAAAAAGCATATGCTTACTGCACAGTAATCCTCACTAACCCCAAATAAATTTACTATCTGCAAATGCAATTAGCAATTTTACTTGCGATTACTAATTGTACAGGAGTGCTCCTGTAGACACCTGATGGGAGCAAATCTGCTTGAGGTCAGCTGACTACCAGGGGGCAGGAGGTTGCTCCTTGACCCCAGGATCTGCCTGCTGCTAGGGTAGGCTCCACTGCTGGAGCTCAGGCAGGGACTATGTCCCCCTGGCCCAGCAGCAGGGAGCTCAAGGCCCCAATCCAAGATTGTGAGTGGGGAGTGGGGGCTGGGAGATCCTTATCTCCCAGGGCCAGCTCCATGACCCAGTGCCAGCCCCATGACTGCTGAGCTGGTGCTGGGAGAAAAGGCTCTCCCAGCATCGGCCCTGTGGTCGTGAACCTGGTGCTGGGAGGTCTGTTCCCTGCCCAGCTTTGTACTAATGGAGCTGAACGGGGAACCAGCTCTCCAGCATGTTCCCTCCACAGCTCCATGATCATGAAGATGAGCAGGGAACAGGTTTTCCGCCCCCTCGCCTCACAATAGTGGAACGGAGGCTGGGAACTGTCCCAATAAGGGGCAGGTCCCAGCCCCATGCCCAGATCAGGTGATCAAGGCACGGGGCTTGGAAAGAGCTGCAGGGGCCTCTGCCCTGATCCTCTGATGGGGAAACTAGTAGCAAGCCCCTAGCTGGGTGGGAAATCCTCACCCAGGTGGGAGCTCACTGCTAGCTGTCCTGCTGGCAGCTATGGCAGGGGACTGGGACCTACCGCACCCCTGCACCTTTTTTCAACTCCACTGCTCCCATCAGGGACATTTGTCCCTGCCCCTGCCGCAGGTAGTCCCTTGGGGGCAGGGAGCAACAGCCCATCCCTGGACAGGAGACAGCTGTCTCCTGGCCTGGTGCTCCTTGCCAGACCCCTGGCTAGCACTGGGGGGAAGCACAGAGCTCTCCTTGGTGGTAGCAGAGGCCCATTGCAGGGCTCCAGGAAATGACAGCAGGTTGCTGCCATTAGCAGCAAATCTGCTCCCACTTCCCTGCACTTGTAGACATCTGCCCAGGAGCATTTACTCCCATGTAGTTTACTCACGAGCAAACCACTCCCACATCTAACGCATGTGTAGACACACCCATTGCCTATTAAGGTTGTGAGCTTTTCAGGTAGAAATTACTTTTTACAATCTGTAAGGCACAAGGCACTTGCAGTTGTGGTTGGGGCCCAAAGTGCTACTGTTATACAAAAAGCAACAATTAACCAATCAGTCACTGGGAAAAGAGCAGCCTCAATGTCTGTCACACAAAGGAAGATCCTCTAATGTCAAAACACTTATAAATTTAGCAGCTGAATTCATGCTGAAGAAATGTCCCTGGCCATACCCTGCCCTGGCACCCTAGTTTTGGCTGAATTCGATTCCAGGGAGTTTCCAGGAATATCTGACTTTGTGCCTATGCTATAGATCAGCTGTTTTCACGTTTTTTAGACTCAAGGTACCCGTTGTTAGATTTAAGGTACCCCTTTAAAAATGCAGTTCACTCATTTTTTGACTATGGAAAAAATATGGAGCGATTCTGTGGTACACAACTCAGACCACAAGAGGTTAGAAGGTTTTCAGCACTATGGATTCCTATTTGAGATCTCTGGTTTATCTTGTGAATCATGGGGATGTTTACATGTGATGCTACATTGCTGTAGTGATATGCGACAGTGATGTAGTGTCCATGGGTGTCTACACGTGACCAGCAGCTACTTTGCCGTAGTCGTGCACTCCTCTGCAACAATGTACCTCTACAGCAAAGTAACTGCTAAAAATAACCGTGCACTGCATGTACGGGTGGTTACTACGCCAAAAAGAAGTACTAAAGTGTGGCATGGTAACAACATTGCCATTGGGAAAGGTGTAAACATGCCCCATATGTAGGTATTTGCACATCTAACAGTGCTAATATTGGCAAGCATCCTGTGATACCTTTATAAAGGTCTTGAGGCACCTCAGGGTGCTATGGCACCCTGGTTGAGTATTACTGCTGTTGATACTCCCCTGACTGTATATGTAATATAATCATTCCTCTGCCTAGTAGAGTTTTCTCAACACTTGTATTTCAACCAGCCTAAGCCACGTGAGCTGCCCTGCTCCATCTGTGCCTTACCTAGTAGCCCCCTTCACAGTAGTCCACACCATGCTTCTTGTTCTTCAAATGGGGCCTTCAAAGGAACTAAACTGCTCGCATTGTCTTCTGTACCTGGCTTTAATCATGGACAACAGAGACAAGAAGTGGACTGGAAGTTAGGAACAGAAAGTTCTGGGATTGCTGCCAGCAGACTTCCTGGCTCGTGAACGCGGCACAGTGGTGCTGAGGAATGGTTGGGGTGGGGAGTAGCGGGGTGGGGGTGAAGTGTTGAACACGGTAGGGAGGGATTGCCTAGTAGCTAGCGTTTATGCCAGAACCTGAAGTTCAACAGAGCTTCCAGGGATAGGATGGACTTCCACGGGGGGCGCAGATGTGGGGTTTCGGTATAAATGGTCAGCAAGCATGGGCTTGAAGGTGGGTATAAGGTCAGCCCTAGTGAGCAGTGCAGACAGCCTAAATGTAGTCAGCTCCCGTGCTCGCTCAGTATAGCGTGTTTGGTGATGCATTCATTCCACTGGCTGCTGTAATTTAGTGTGGCTGAAAACTTTTCTGCTCTTTTTAGCAGAAAACTGGATCTTTTGATTAAATGAAAATGTTTGTTTAATGAGTTAGGGGAACGCCAAGATGATCATACATACACTTCTATTATGTTCTCCTTCCTTCTGCACCTCAGCTTGACTCTTTTCCATACACAGGCTAGAGATTTGATTTTTCAGAAAGCATTACACAGAATTAAACCGATCCATTTAACACAGTATTGTTTGTAAAAAAACCCATCTTTCCCGGCCTGCTTTCAAAGACAGAGTAGCACGCAGTTTCTTTAAAAAACAAGCACTTAATGTGCACAGACACTACTGCAAATTGTAAAAAAAATAGCAAATTGTTTTCAGAATATTATAAATAAATTTTAAAGAGGATGTATTAGACAGTAAATCTGCTGAGGTTCTTCTTATTGACTCCTGCTCTCTATTGCTGTGACTTTTATTCAAAAATGCGGTTGAAACGTGACATCTATACCTTTCTGTTCTTTGCACGCACCTATAAACTCCTATTTTCTACTTTGATTTTCCTTCCAAGATGGTTTCTTTTAGTTTCCATGATGTGACTCCAAGAGGTTGTATATGTCACCTAGACCTTTCAGACCTTAAGAAAAATGTCAGTATCTCAGTCCTTTCTAAATGCTTCACAGCACCATTAGCAAATACTCTGGGGTCTCCACCAGTAGCAACATTGGTTAATAATTGACTGAGTTTCTCTCAGCTGCTGGTGAAACGTAAGTTTTTAGCCCAGTGATTCTCAGCATTTTTAGACCAGAGGCACCTGTCAGAAAGTGTCAGGTCTTAGTTTTCGCTTGTTTTTTGACTACAGAAAAATAACAGAGCAATTCTCCTGCTGGAAGGAACTCAGAAAGACAGCGACAGGTCAGAATGCTTTTTAACACTATGGATCCCTATTTAATATCTATGGTTTTATCCTGTGAATCATGTTTGCAGAACCGACAGTGCTAACTTCATGGGACCTCCTGGGGCATCCTTAAAAGGACTGCAAGGCGCTCAGGGTGCGTTGACACCCTCGCTGAGAATCAGCGCATTAGCTTATACTCAGAGTAGCACATGGTTTGGTATCAAAGTTCACAGCAAGCATTCACTGTTACTCTAGAAGGCTGCACGGTCCTCAGAACATTATCTTCTCCCTATAAGCCCAGGTAAGAGCGTACAAGCTTGCACTGCATTCAGCTTTTTCCTGTTCTTTCTTTAACAGAGAGAAAGAATCCGAGTGTAAAACAGTTCGCTAACAGTTCTCCTTGAGTTCAACAGGGTCTTTCCCATCGGGGTGACGGTTGCTTCCCTCTCAGGTCTGTGTCGACATCTATAAACACAGTGGGTTGAACGTTATTCAAATGAAGGGGTTCTGTAGCAAGCAAGGTTGGATTTGTGCTTGCCTGTGCTGAAAGTGGTACAGGTATCATAGTATCATAGTGTCTAGGGTCAGAAGGGGCCTAGAGCAGGCCATCTAGTCTGACCCCCTGCCAATGGCAGGACCCCAGCCAAGTACCTATCCAATCTACTTTTGAAGACACCCAAGGTAGGAGCAAGAACAACTTCCCTAGGAAGCCGGTTCCACATCCTAGCCACCCTAACTGTGAAGTAGTGCCTCCTAATGTCCAACATATTGGATGTATGTCCAGCATACCTACTGCCTAGAAAATGACCTGCTTGGTGGAACGGAAGCGGAAAGGGATCTTGGAGTCCAATAGGACTCCAAGATGAACATGAGTCGGCAGTGTGATGAAACCATCAGAAAAGCTAATGGCACTTTATTGTACATCAGCAGATACATGACAAACAGATCCAAGGTGGTGATACTTCCCCTCTATTCGGCACTGGTCAGACCGCAGTTGGAGTACTGTGTGCAGTTTTGGGTGCCACACTTCAAGAGGGATGTGGATAATCTGGAGAGGGTCCAGAGAAGGGCCACTCATATGGTTAAGGGCTTGCAGGCCAAGCCCTATGAGGAGAGACTGGGGCATCTGGACCTCTTCAGCCTCCTCAAGAGAAGGTTGATAGGCGAGCTTGTGGCTGCCTATAAGTTCATCACGGGGGCACAGAAGGGAATTGGTGAGGTTTTATTCACCAAGGCACCTCCAGGGGTTACAAGAAATAATGGCCACAAGCTAGCAGAGAGCAGATTTAAACTGGACATTAGGAAGAACTTCTTCACAGTTAGTGTGGCCAAGGTCTGGAATGGGCTCCCAAGGGAGGTGGTGCTCTCCCCTACCCTGGGGGTCTTCAAGAGGAGGTTGGATATGCATCTAGCTGGGGTCATC
>JAGPOW010003395.1:32586955-32615801 GCA_030014935.1 Caiman crocodilus
CTAGCCACCCTAACTGTGAAGTAGTGCCTCCTAATGTCCAACCTAAACCTGCTCTCCAGTAACTTGTGACCATTGGTCCTAGTTACCTCTGGGGGTGCCTGGGGAAAAAGAGCCTGCCCTATTTCCTGCTGATCACCCCGCAGCAGCTTGTAGGCAGCCACCAGAACAGCCCATAAACTGCTGTTTGAACAGCAGACAGCAACCAGAATGCCTCCCACTAGATACACATTGGTACAGGAGGGTGGCAGGTAATATGACCGTGGAAGGGGCAGTGATATGCCCCTGCCTTGCCCCTCGCACCCCTCACTCCCCAGTCACACCCTTGCCCTCCAGCCCCGCTGCTGCTCCTCACTCCTGACTAACACTACCCCACGCCCCAGACCATGCAGGTACCCCTCACTCCCAGTCTGTAGCACCCCCCACCCCTGCTCATGCCCCTTATTCCTGATCGATAGCCCGCTGGCACTGCCCGTGCCACGCTCCTGACCCACAGTCCCCAGCCCTGTCTCCCCGGGTGTCCCTCACTCCCAAGCCACAGCCCCACCAGCCGTGCTGGTGCCCCTCACTCCTGACCCACAGCTCCTTGCTCTCTGCAGCCCTGCAGTGTCTCCCTGTTCCACCCTTGCAAACGCAGGCGCTGGCCCTTGTGCTGCCGGCCCAGGCACCCAAAGCCCCCCCTGCCCTGCCGCAGCTCCAGTTTCACCATGCACCCAGGGCACTGTGCTTCCCCCGGCACTGGCAGGCACCCATCCCCTCCACACACACCCTACTGACAGTCCCCGGGCCCTGGACCTCCAGCCCCTGCCCTGTGCAGACCTACCTGAATACATTTGCTGGGCTGGTCCTACCACCATGTGATGCCTCTGCCTCCAATCACTCTCCCAGCTCCCCCCAGCCTCAAACAGCTCCTTGCTAGGGGAAGCCGAGAAATGTCAGAAATAACTTCAATGTTGCGCGAAGCAAAATCCCTGGCATTTTCTGATATTTTAAAAAAACCGCACAGATGGAAATGGAAGGACTCAGAAAGAAGACATGTTCAGCAAAACCCTCTGGTAACCCTACGTGTTGGTCAGGCAATTAACAGTCTCTAGCCCACGCTCTTCCCCCTGGTTCAGGGGGACTCAGTTCTCCATGGCCGAGGGTGACCGGGCATATCTTTCCAGTGGCTGACCCAGAACAAAAGCTTCTCCGACATTATGAGGAGCAGCTATTACCAAGCATCTCTTGTAACTGTCATGCCCCTGTTTCTGGGCACTTTTAGCTGAGTTATTTTGCTCTGCACTTCATGCACATGTGAAATCCCAGTTATGATGCATCTCTCTCCAACAGCTTACTTCCTCTCCTTTGGATCAACATCACATCATCCAGCCCGGAGCAGGAGTTACGTTTGCAGACAGTACCTGCTTCCCTTGCGTCAGAAAACCAAAAAATCTGCAGGCTCAAGTTGGCTAGCTACGGCAGAAAACTTGCAAAAAAGGAAATGCTTTTGGTGCTCCTCCATGCAGGCTTAACAGGGGTTATTTGATACATGCTGCCCTCTCAAGTAGCCAATAACTACTATGCCACGTATACTAAATTAATGTATAGCCTTTCCAGAGTGACCCACCTTGGGACAGAGGTGGGCGGGTAAGCGCTAAGATCAGGCTGCCGCTGCTGCTGCTTTCTGCAACAGGAAAAGGGAAGTGCTGACTGCTGCTGTGTCTCCCGGTTGTGGCACGGGAAGGGTGCCTACCAGTGAATGCTGCCAAAGCCTCCTGCCACTGAATACCTTCCAAGCTCCATGTCCAGGGGCTGGATCCAGTGGCTCTGAGGGCTGGATAACTTTCTGGCCCCGTTTATAGTGACTTCCTCTTGTGAGGCTGCAGAGCAGAGGCCTTGAGCAAACTGACACTGCAGCCTTGTGCTTCCTCTCGTTCCATCGACACGTGGAACAGCCTGGTTCAAAAGATGCCTGGTTCAAAAGGTGCAAATGTGAACATCAGCGTTGTTGTAAGGCTTCAGTTTCCTGTGAGGGGACTTTATACGTGCCAGGCCTCTACTGGAGGGCCTCCTCTAGTACTACCATCGTGCCTTCCCAAGTGCCTTTCTCCTCCTCTAAGATGTTCTCATGTAACACAAAAGCTTGGCACTTAGCTACATTGGCGTGGTGTTATCGCCATCAGAAATAGCTTCAAGTATAAACATTCATCTGAGTCATCCTTCTAAATGTAGAAGTCCCTAGCAGAGCTGTGCCGCTCAGACAGTCCTTCTACCAGGCTTCTAGCTTTGTTGGAGACACAGAGAGCGAGAAGCAGCCCTTTACACACACAGCACCAGCCTCCCACCCTCCACCAACTCCCTGCTGCAGAGGGCTGAGACATCCTAACTTCCCAAAGCTTGTTCACCTTTGTCGACCTTAACATAAGTTACTGAAATGGTCCAAGGACAGTGGTAAGCAAGTGCTCCTTAGCATTAGTATCAATTCTCCTTTCTATTATTAACAGCATTAAGTCTAAACATTTCAGTAGTGGGTCACAATTTTTGATACCCTGTTCGTTTGAGTGTCTAACTCGAGGCACCTTCAAGGGAGTTGATTTTCAGCAAATGCTGAATCCATACTCCTTGGAAAATCAGGGCCTTTTCAGCTGTCTCAAGTCATGGTGTGGCAACAAAGAGCTGGCCGTATCTTGATAAGGCTCTAGAGGCATGAGTTCAAGACTTACTCTGTAACTGGGGTTGAAGGCTGCTACTCAGGGTCATTCGAGCTAGGAAGTCACAGGCTCTGGCTCTGGAAAATGACATACCTTCCCTGTATAGGTCCAGATGGTTGTTAAGTTTGGGTAGATTTTTCCCCTTGGGATGCCTCATGCTCTCAAAATCTCTTAAAAAGGAAAGCCTGGATTGTTAGCCAAGATATTTTAAAATGCCACGTCTACTCAGGTTCTGTGGCACAGTACAATGCATTTGAATAATCTAATCATTCCAAAATGTAGTCAAAGTACCAGGAATGAATCATATTACAGTCTGAGCCTTTAGGATACTCAAGCTGGAATCAAATGCAAAGCCCATCAATCTGATATTTCATGGACACCTGCACTCTGTTTCTTCATATAAGCATTCTGGCTTTTGGAGGCATAAATCTTAAGACCTTTCATGCACCGTAGGCTTGTTTAATTATGCAAAGTAAAATCTCTTCAGAGATCTATTGAAAAAAGCTGAAGAACTATGTACTTCTGTGGTAGGTTTACCAGCTGTTTTCTATAGTGACGAGCAACATTATTTGCAAGCACTAGGTGGAGATATTGTTTCATTTATTACTGCAGAAATCTCCCATTGACAGTATGAAAACATGGCAGGGTTTATGGTAAAGCTGAAAATGGACTTAGCTAATAATAATAAGATGTAGCACAAAAACTGAGTTACTTGGAGGCTTTAACAGAATATAAGCAGAGGATAGCAACACGGAAGTGCCACGCACCTCTTTTAAAACAGATGTTCATGTATATTTTCTGTGTTATGGATACATGTACTGTATTTATCAGGAAACAGAAACCTCTGAAATGCTAATTTTTTGGCACATGAAATGTATGTTGTTAATGCAAATCACACAAATTTAGGCTCATTCGGATTTCTGAAGTCTGATTTTTGTCAGTGGACTCTGGGGCACAGCTGAATGCCTGCTTGGCATAGATACCCTTCCATTAGCAGCTTCTTTAGAGCAGTTATTGGCAAGGCTTAGGAAGAAGCAATTTTATTCTTTTTACAGGTATTCCTTTGGGAGGGCTCCTGGAATTTGGATAGCTTCTGCTTTGCAAATGAATTGATTCCTTTAAGAATTACGTCTTGTGAGTGACTTTGTATGAAAATTCTCCCTCCCACACTCCCCTTCACACGGAGCCCGTTGCGATTTTAGGAAGCATAGCTTTAGAGAATCCAGCAGTCCAGCACTCTCACAGCTTAGTGTTAGTCTTTGGAGAGTATGCCTTTTGCTCAGACCTGCTCAACAGTACTGTCACTTTTCCTTCCCTTTTCACCTGTACCTCCACATTAAATGAGACATTTGTATCCTGACATTTTGCATGTTCCTGTCATCATGCAGGAAATCATGCAAATGAATATCAAGCTGTAAGTGAAACCACGGCGTGAATCAGTCACACCACTGTCATTTACTCTGAAGTCAGAGGCTGGGTGCTGAGAGTATGCATCAAAGCTTTTCTAAGCCAGGTTGTTCAAATGTTCTTTTCTGTGATGCCCACAGCATCGATGAGTATAAGAAAGCAACCCTGCTGTACTGTCAGAAGAGACCAGTCCTTGGATAAAATGTGAAAAGAAAACCAGTAGGTACTCATGTGCTTGTAATCAATGGTTTGTCCATTAATCTCCTGCTAACCATCTCCTGACAATAAGGCAGCGTGTTCAGACCAATAAAACCAGCTCCATGACTCTGTCTTCAACATACTAGATTTTATTCCTGAGTGCTGCTAGTAATTTGCAGAGGCATTTTCCTCTATCATCTTTCTTACAGATGAAAAGCAAATGGGGGTCAAGTTTGACAGCATGGTTCACATACTCAATGACAATAAAAATGGCTGTTGGTTACCATTAGCAGGTGAAATTCATGCACAGTGTAACTCCATAAAAAGCAGAGATGTTTACCTGGTATAAGTCAGAACAGATCTATTGTCTTCAACAAAATTGGACAACTTGATCCAGTTATGAATCTGGCTTAGAAATTTATTTATTCCCAGACATTTATTCTCTCATCTCTCCATGTTGACTTAGTCAGACCTACTTATTTTTTTTCTGAATCCTTCCATTCACTGACCCAATCTTTCTGCTCTTCTCCCCAATATTTTCCCCATTTTCCCAGCTGCTAGCATGACACAGTCAGTGGAGCTAAGAAAAAATGAGCTAAATAATACCTCATGCATCATCAGCAGAATCACTGGATAAATTCCCAATCTCAAATCTTTATTGTCAGCAATGATGTTCAAAGTAGAAAAACTACATCTTAATTTTCAGGTAGGAGGGTGAGATACATTGCTGGCAGTCAGAAATATCTTATCTGTTGTCAGTAAACTAAGCAGATATGACTCCAGATGATACCTGGAGGATATATTGTAATCTTTCTGCACACATTACTTGTATTTGCATTTACTGACTGTAATTCGCTATGATGTGAAATGCTTCACAAGACATTTGTATGAAAGATTTTTCACAAAACAAGCAAACAAATGTATTGTCAAGTTACAAAGCTGAGCTAATGTGATCTGGAACTCATTGGGGGAGACAAAATGCAGAAGGCTCAGATGATTTTTTTTCTAGTCCTAACTGCATCTAAAGTAATGAAATAAACAGAAATATATGGGGCATACGTTAGAGGACTAACTTGGAAGATTTCACCCATCTCTTTCCAGATCCTCAGATACTTCAGTGACATTATTCTACTGAAGTTATGCTAGTTTAGAGTGTGGTTTCGAAGTTAGTTTAGAAGTTATGCTATAATCCTTACTTTTCCTCCCAAATCGCTTGATTAGGCAGAATGGGAATTAATGAGCTACAATTCATCCATCCCTCCTCAGCATTGATCTGCACTCATAACTGCTTTATGGTTCTCTATTTCAGTGTCCTGTCTGACAGCATTGATCTTGCACAGAAGGCAAAGGGCTATATTCTGAGAGGGGAATGGTTTTTGTCCCCTTTCTGACTTTGTGCCACACGGTATAAAGTGTTTCACGGTGAGGAGCTTTGCCTTAAAAATAAGCTTCTGTCCAGAATTTTTTTCATACTCTATCCCCTATTTCCTTGAAAGTCAGGCAAGGTTGCTATATACAAGAAATAAATAAAAAGAGCAAAAGCGTGAAAAAATAGATAATGAAAGGAATGGCTGGGAGCTAAATCCAGAGAACTTCAAATTGGAAAATAGGATGTACTGATTTTAACACTGGGGTGATCAACCACTGGAATAAGCTACCAAAGGGAAGTGCTGGATTCTCCATCTCTCAGTATTTTTAAGGCAAGGGTGGGTACCGTTCTGGAAAAGCTGCTTTAGTTAAACCCTTGATTTGGGGGCTTAATGCAGGGATAACTGAGTGAAATTCTTTTAGGAATTCAGGCTAGATGATCCCAGGGTCCCTTCTGACCTTACAGTTTCTGAATATGTAAGGCTAGGGACAGAAGTTGCACATAAACCAGTTTAAGTGATCAGAAACTGGTTTAAACCTGTAACAGAATAGAAGTTAAGTGCACATAAGTTAGTTAAAAAATGTCTGAAACTGGTTTAAGATAAACCTGGTTGAACATAGTACCACATTTAACTGATTTGGGTCATACTGGTTTATGAAACTTCTGTCCCAGACCCCTTTCTGGTTCAAGTTCAATCAGAGTCCTCCAGCATCCCAGCATGCTTTCCAGCCCTGGGCCAGGCTGTGCTGTTTGCTCTGGAGAGCAGGGCTGACCCCACCGCTCTGCTCCCTAACCGGAGCAGTGAGAGCTGGCTGATAAAGTGTGAGGGGGGCGAGCCCGGCTGGGGATGTAGCCCAGTCTGAAGGGGAGGGACTGCCCCTTATCTGGGGGGCCAGGCAAACTCCACCTGGGGCCTAGGGCCAGGGAAGGGGGTTAAACACCCCTTCCCCGCTCAAACTTACTTCTGGCTGCAACTGTAGACTACAAATCCTAGAGCGGGGCAAGCAATTATTTTGGGCAGAGGGCTGCTTACTGAATTTTGGCAAGCCATCGAGGGCCACATGACAGGTAGCCCAGGGCAGAATGGCCTGGTGGGCCACATCCAGCTCCCCGGCAGCATTTTGCCTACCCCTGTCCTAGAGGCACCTGGAAGCAGGATGATGAAGTGATGAGCAACCTTGCAAAGTCCTGCTGCTGTAATTCTGGACTGCAAATCCCAGGGACCTGGGGGGGCAGCAGAAAGAGGAAGTGAACACACCGCTAGAGAGCTGTACTGTACTGTCCCCTGGCTTCTGGATGGAGGCACTGCAAATCAAAGGTAAATGCCTGTTCATTTCTGTTCCAATTTAATCTGTGCAGTTTAGATTAACCTGCAAAACTGAACTGATTCAGCTTCCAGGCTTTTGACTCTCTGTACCTAGCCTCTATGGACAAAAAAAGGAACGAAGGATGATAGCTGAAGGTAAACAGCCAAGGAAGGATTAACTGAACAGAGACTTGGAACCCGAAATATTAATGCAATGATTTAAGAAGAGAACATGACTTACAAAATGAAGTCCTGAGTTAAGGCCCAGTGAAGTCAGTGGAAAGGCTGCCACGGATCTCAAACAGCATTGGACTAGACCCAGAAAAAAATAAATCTGATAATTGAACATTTTGGAGGCTCAATATTTTGAAAGCATTCAAAGAAGATAGTGGCCTGAACTTTCAAACTTGAATACTTAAAATTTAAGTGTGTATGTACCTGATCAGTACCTCCGAAAATGGGGCCACTGAGCTAGGTATCTGTAAGTGGGCTGCTTAGCCAGCTGGCTTCTGTAGGTAAGTTTTGCTCCCTGAAGAGCTTCTCAGCCAGTCTTCCCAAGTAAAACACAGTCTTTAAGCAATAAATGGGCAAACAAACTAAAAACCAAGCCCTTCTATCCTGCCGTGAGCACCAGTAGAGGAGCTTTTGGTTCTGGCCCCAGCACCACGTGCTGTTCGACTCACAGCTTGCTTCCTCTTTCCTTTTTCTTACTCTTCTGGGAGTCAGTCACTCCCTACTTACCCAAATGGCCTATAGCTTTGCTTTCTTAATAGGACTGACAGGTTCTCTTGAAAGGGAATAAAAAAGCCAGAGGCATCTTTGACACTGCTTGTTTTTAGACTTGGTCATAGAATTAGGAGCAAAACAAAGAATTATCTTGGAGGTAACCCTTCTTTTAAAAATGTGTGTATAGTTCTGGGCCAGAAAGAATGTCTATCATTTATATCAATATTGTGAACTGATTCGGTGGAGCAGCTGCTGTGGTCCTGAAGATGCAGGTTACAAACTGCTGGCACATATTAACCACCTGGGGATAACTGGAAATGCCCATTGTTATCTGCCCGAAGCAGGCATTAGTTAGAGCTGCAGCACATTGTGATGGATTAGCTCAGAAACTGAAGGTGTCGTGTTGTGTTTCACTGTGTCTCCTTTAGTGTAACATGGCACAGTGGGAGCTTTTATTGCAGTGATTTAGAGAGCAGGGATCTAATTTGTAATGATGCTGCAGGGATGGAAGAGAAGAAATGGTTAAACACTCACTGTGCCTGCGAAATGGTGCTCACTGTCACTCACAATGTATTCCAGTCACATTCCTCAGCTTTGAAGGATTTCTAGTGTGCTGTGAATTAAGTATATCTGTGCATCCAAGGGCTGGGAGGATACTAATAGTACCTGGAACAGGGGCTTGCTCATCAAATACACACCAGACGGCTGATGCAAAGGACATCTTTGTAGTCCCTCTCTTTGTATCTCTCCATTAACTTTCTTTTTCCTTTTGCATCTAACATCTTCACTTTCAAGGCCCTTTGCAGCCTCTCTCTATCCTATCTGCCAACTCTGTTCCAGCCCTGAGATGTTGACTCATGTCTGTGATGAGCCTACGTTGCCAAAATCCATTGCTGACATGTGCTGAGCCTACTGCTTGGCACACTGATTAATGCTGGCTCATTCTCTCTTTGTATGCTTTCCCGTGTCTGTATCTATTTTACCTTCTCTTTCTTTTTTTTTGGTGCTTGTATAATGTCTAGCACAATGGTCTCCTGGTCTGTAACTTCACCACAGTCTACATCCGCTGATATCAGGATAGTTTTATTTTCATTGCAAAGATAGGAAGGCATTTATGGTTTTCAACCTGATGGGATACTATGCCTTTGAATGAAAGCTTGGTTTTTTGCAGTAGGTTTGTTGTAGTAGGTATGACTTTATTAAGGAGTGAAGGAAGTTTTCTTGCTTCATGGTGAGGGTGGGGAAGGAAGAATTAATGCAGCTTTTGAGAGAATTAACTGTTCGTTGGCTTTTCAGCTGACATGAATGGCACAGGATGAATATCCTCTGTCTCTTTCCCCAGGAACACCTTACCCTTTTGTCCTAGGGTAGGGATAGGGAAAATACGGCCCATGGGCTGGATCTGGCTTGCCAAGGCAATTTGTCCAGCCTGTAGTGGGTCCCTTGGCCCTATCCAGCCCAAGCATAGGGGGCAACCTGGGCCATGGTGCGTATGGCTTTTCCTGCTGGCTGTGCCTGGGTGCACGACAGGGCTGGGGTGGCACGGCGGCCAGACATCATTTTCCAGCAGTCCTGGTAGTGACTTCTTCTGACTGCTGTTGCCGGACCTGTCCCTGCTGCCCAGGCACCCTGGTCCATCCCATTTGGTGTCACTTGGGCAAGGTGCATGGCTGGGAGGATGGGATGGGGCTGCGGGTGGGCAGGTGGGGAGCTGCATCCAGGAGTGGGGTGGACAGGTGTGGCTGGGGATTGGGATTGTGATCACAGGGCAGTGGTAGCACGGGGCTGGGGCAGAGTCATGACCTGCTCCCTGTGATGGGTACCCGTTCTGAGGGAAGAAGCATGCAGGAGGCAGATTGCAGCTCTGCCCCAGTCCCTCGCTGTCACCACCCTAACATCCTGATCCCTAGCCCTGCCCACCCATCCCACTCCTAGACACTGCTCCCCACCCATCTGTTCATCGGCGTGCCCTGTCCATGCAGACCCTGGGATCAGAGGGCAGTGACAGAATGGAATTGGGGCCCGGGCCCAGGGCACAGTCACAGGTCTCTGCCCACAGAACTGGCGCCCATTGTAGGGGCATGCGGGGAGCAGATCATGGCTCTGCCCAGGCCCCGTCCCCACATTTTCACCCCCCTGCAGTCCTGATCAAGGGGGGTAGGTGCTGACCTGGTCTATGACGGCTCACTAATCTTTGTAAGTGGCCCTCCAGGCAAAGTAATTGCCCACTCCTGCCCTAGGGATACCTGACTCCATGGAAAGGCAGAAGGGCAGATAAACAGCAAAATGGCCTGCGTGGAAGGGACTTTTCCCAGAATGCAAACCTCAGGAGAGCGTAGCGGCGTACACAGGAGTGACAGTGAGTGCACTCACGTATACTGGGTGGAGTGAAGCTGGAAATACCGATCGATCCATTGTCTCTCCTGAGGAATGAGAAAAGGATAAATGTGAAGTGGTGTATTATATTCCTTTTATTAGAGTGAAATACTCATTACACTGTTATTACGTCATCAAAGGGCACAAATACTCTGAGATCATATGGGCATCTTTTCTAAGGAACTCTGGTAAATGAGCAGAGCATTATGCCTTTGACATCAAACAAGAAGTATAAAAGAGACACCCTTTAATTGTTGAGGTTTTAATAAAGGAACTAGCTGAAAATGTTACAGTGACTTCAGAGCTAACTCTGCAAAGGCGATGCAGGGAGAACAGCATTAGGAGTCTGTGAAAATGCACATCTCCCAGGAGAGACATGGTATGTGCATGCTTCAAAGAGAAACTTCCTCATGGTGAAAAGGGAAGGCTTAAAAGCAGTTTCTCTGAGGAATACAGCGCTCCCAGGGATAAAATGGGGCAACCACCCACCCTCCTGCAGGCGCATGTGGAAATTTAAGCAAATACTCATGTGAGTGTATTTAGGAATAAGAAAAGGAGAATCCAAGCAAAGGCAGCTAATGCCCATGTATGGCACTGCATCCAAGAATGGGCTTTGGATATTCATCTTCACAATGTTTGCGGTACTGTTGTTAAATTCAAGACTGGTTCAGCAATGGGGAGAAATCAGCTTTGTAAAAGAGATGAACCCCCCTACCATCTCCTAAGCCCAGATTGGGGGCACAAGGCCAGCCTGTGGCCAGATTTGGCCCACAGCCTGACTCCACGTGCCAGATCTAACCCTCTGGGTTGGTCTGATGTGGGTGCCACATAGCATGTGCTCTGTACTGCTGTGTGTGCTGCTGCAGGCAGCACTTCACACCAGATGATAGGGCTCAATGGGCCAGATCCAGCTTGACACCCCTGACTGAGGGCACATCAGCATAAAGTTCCACTGTACAGATGTGTTATTATATGGACTAGTTTAAAGACCACAGTCCATATAAAGCTGAGAGTGGACATAGGGTTTAATATGCTGGTACTTGTAACAACTGAAGTTATTGTGCATGATAAAGAAGGGGGAAAAAGCTGACAAACACAAAAAAGCAACTCATAGGAAACAAATGAAGATTCAGAGAGATTCTTAGGAGAGGAAATGCATCTGTTTTAACTCCTGAGTGTAAGAATTGGGGAGTGGGCTGTGGAAATGATCAGGAGGGAAGAGGTAAGAATAGTGCTAGCTAACCTGAGTCTCAGCTTCCTTCTCTAGCAGGTCTCTCTGTAGCAAGACTTTTAGTTATAGTTACACCAGCTGTAGGGAGAACTTGGCACACTGCTGAGGAACAAGCCCTACCCTGCACTCACGCCTCCTCCGTAAGGGAGGCAATTTGCCGAGCATAGGACTCAGCGCAGCCCTGCATCCACTCTGCAGATTTGCAAGCCCGGTTACTCACAAGGTGGTCTTAAGGGTTTATGTCTCAGCTGCACGCCAGTTCTCTCAGCAGGCAGTGTTGACATACCCTGTTGGTTTCAGTTCCCTACCTATAAAGAAGGGATAATAGCCCTTCTTTAACTCTCCAGGGTGTTGCAAGAATGAATACATTAAAGATCACAAGGAGCTTGCATGCAATAACGCGGACTCTATTTAAAGTCACAAGACAGGTAAAGTAAAATGCCTCCATTCAGTCCCCGCTTACCGCTGTGCTGTCCTGAGGAGCTGGTTCATGCTTCACACCTGCAAGGGCCTGTGGAAGGGCAACATTTGATTATCTTTTGTTTTCCCCCTCCAGAGCCCCTCCTAAGGCATTTTTACTTCTTCAGCCTTCATTTCCCTCATGTGTCAGGCACTCTGTCAGCCTCTCTTTCCCTGTTCCCTAGATTTCTCTTGGCATTTAGAAAAACCGTGCAGTTTATCTTCCTCAGCCTTCTGTTTGCTTGACCTCCAAGTCCTATATTTGTCTCCTGTCCCTTTCCCTGGCTCTCTGAAAGCCAAGACGCTGAAATAGATCAGTTCTTTGGTTTCTGCCTTATAGCATGGAGAATGGCTATGCATTTGTGCACTTGCCGTTCTAGTCCATAGTGGGTCAACATTTTAGTTCAGTGTTTGAGGTGAGAAAGATCTAGCTAGCCAGCTAAGTACGGAACAGCAAGGCATGAAGGAACAAACCAGACTGTCATTCCCTTTTCAAAGGCCAGTGCACCACAGTGTGGGATTCAGGATAGGAAAACATGTATACTGCCAAGACCTCCATAGTATTCACTCTCCTCTATTCCTTTGATGGTATCCAGACCAAGAGCAGGAACACTAGTGAAGACTGGGCACCAGGGTATTTATCCTCTGGTTGTTGAGACACTCCCAGCCAGACCTGACATTCAAGCATCTTCTTTACCTTATTCCCTGTTGAGCAGCATCACTTTTCTTTTTGTCCCATTCAGCCACAGCACAAGCAGAATGCATCACTTGGCACCCAGGATTTGATGATTAACTGCTGCGGTACAACGGGGATTATTGTGGAACATCCTCACAGTGCAGTCTACTTTGAGTAGCACTGAGATTTGCCACTGAGCTCTTGATAACATGCAGGAAACAAAAGACAAACTATAATAATCTGCTGCTGAAATGACACTGTAGTGTATCAAGAAAGATTTCCATCTCATATCTCTTATTTATCTACCCACATATATGGTAATGGACCTGGGCCCGGCTGGGGATGATTCAGCACAAGGCATCAGCTGGAAGTAGTCTAGGAGTAGGCTGAGTCACTCCCTAGGCTACAGAAAGAGGACGCTGCCCACACAGTACTTTATTAGCCAAGAGTAGACAGGAGCTACCTATCTGGGCAAAGACTGTGGTGCCTTGCTTGTTTCCTGGTTCCTGGTTTGCCTTCTCAGCCTCTTGGCCCGTCTTGGTTCTCTGACCGTTGTCGCTGGTCCCATAGCTCCCAACTTTGGCTTCTTGGCTTTGGACTCTGAGTGTGGATTCTGGACCCTGCCCCGGCCATTTAGGTGACCCACCCTGATCCCTTAGTGACTTTCCCTCTACTGAAGAAGGGTGTTTGTACCCAAAAGTTTGCAAAGAACAACTTTTTCAACTATTGACTTGGTCTAATAAAAGATATCCCATTTACCCAAAGAACTGCTCTGGTGAGACCGCAGCTGGAGTACTGCATCCAGTTCTGGGCACCACACTTTAACGAGGTTGTGGACAAGCTTGAGAAAGTCCAAAGAAGAGCCACTGATAGGATCAGAGTCTTAAAAGGCAAGCCATACAGGGAAAGGTTTGAGGGATCTGGGACTCTTCAGCCTGAGGAAGAGAAGGCTGAGAGGGGACCTGGTAGCAGGTTACTGCTACCCTAGGGGAGTACGTCAAGGGCTTGTGAACAACTGTACACCAGGGCACTGGAGGGGAAAACCAGGAGTAATGGCCACAAACTCCTGCAAGATTGATTCAGGCTTAACTTTATGAAAAACTTCTTCACAGTCAGGTTGTCCAGACTGTGTAATAAGCTCCATCCAGAGATGGTGCAATTGCCTACCCTGGAAATCTTCAAGAGGAGACTAGACAGTCACCTTGCCTGGGGTCACCTGACCCCTAGTTATCTTTCCTATTTGGTACAGGGGACTGGACCTGATGATCTTTTGAGGTCCCTTCCAGCCTTACAATCAATGAAATGATGAAAACCTTGCCTGTCCTGGTCCCTTAAAGATATTAGTAATATGACACGTTTATCTGAGTTTAAGAGCTGCGCAACAAAGAGTCATGGCATCAAAACATGTATTAAAACTGTAGTTAAACTACTTTTATGTGATGCTTACTACAGCAACCTCCCCCCCACCCCCCACATCCTCCAATAGCTGTAATTTCTCATCTTTCCAAAACCAAAGACTTCTATCAATGTATATTGCTAAGGTGTCAACATCTAATTACCTACTTACATCAAAACACCAAAGTAAGATAGTAGTTTATATGTTGGGGGTTGGGCCAGTTGGCCCTTCCAACTCTATGATTCTATGTCCAGATGCTACAATCATGGGTCGTCTCATAAAAACTCTGTTCAATTAATAGTTCATAAATTATAAGGTCAGAAATGACCATCGTGGTGATTTAGTCTGACCACTAATAGATGTGCAGTACGAACAGTATTGCACTAAACATTCTTAGGTATAGGTCCCACTTCAAATAGGCCAAATCATAATGCCCCATTCCCACAACTTCAAATAAAGAAAAGTGATTGCAGTTTAGGAGTGCCTTGGGAGAGGCACGCTACATGCTTCAACAATAGATGAGCACAATATATTTCTTGAGAAAGTTGCAGTCAGTGGTCTCATTCATCATAGTGACAATGATACTGACAGCTATCTGCAGCGATTCATCAGAGAAATGACAGCCTAGCAATGAGGCTAGCTAGCAGGGAACTGAGAAGATGCTCGAAAAATCCAAAGCTTTCAAAGTTTGCATTCTCTGTCATGTTTTATTCATCTTGTTTAATGGGACGGAAACAGATTTTGAATTTCTTGTAGGTTTCTGAGCAGGACTTTGTGGGCCTGCCTAACCCTGATCATTGCCAATTTACACAAACCGTCCTTGGGCCTTCTCTATAAAACAGCACACCTATCAGTGGATTTGGTCACTGTGGATGTTATGGAGTGAAGTTAGGGCTCACTGTAGGCCTTGCATTTAAAATCTCTTGTGATTGTATATACAAGTAGGCAGGAAAGCTTGCCAGGAGAGAATAGGAAGGCAGGCTCGATGTGATTTGCTTTTTGAATAAAATTGGCTTAGATATAGATGACCAGAAGTGATTTTGAAGCTATAAATCAGCCTATCTGCTGCATATAGAGAGGCAAATTAATGATGACATAAATCTAATGGCTTGTGTAGCTCAAAGAGCAGTAGAAGTTAGAAAGCCATGACAGCAACAGATGTATTAGGAGATGATATGAAATAGACTTTTAAATTTGGCAAAGATAGGTTGAAAAAATAATATGTGCAGGACATGAGTGAAATGCTGCCTGACAGCACGATGCAACCGCTTTTTCTTCTTTATTGCTACGAGGCTGATAGGAGACTTGTTAAGGCTGAACAGTAGCAGCATCCAAAAGCTGTGCTATAGTTAAGGGTCTGTGTCAGTGCTTCCATTAAAACCCTGTTTTCCAAAAGTTTATAGTTCTGCAGTAAAACATTTGACATGGCCTGAAAGGTGCTGCACAAAGTATCAGCCTAAGAGCACAATAAAAATGTGATCATGATCCAAAGCCCCTGCGGTCAAGGCGGGTATGACTATACAGCTTTTAGAGAGCATCTGGGTGTGCTGACAAGCAAGGAGCCTGGCCTACTCATCCCTATTTATATGCACCCTTAATCTCACCAGATGGGTAGTGTGGATGGCTCAGCAACAGGCCTGTATGATTCAGTGCATCACTGAATGGGTGGCCCCATTCCCCCTGGCGTTCAAGGGAGAGAGCCTAAATGTGGCCCTGGGGCATACACTCAGGGTCACAAAGTTCATGGCCCCTTTTGAGCCACCTTTTCTTCCTAATTTGTGGGCTTGATGACTATAGACTAGGCATGAGTAATCAGGACTTATTTCTGGGCAGTGTGCCCAGGCTCACTCAGGAGGTGATATAGACATAACATGGAAGGATTCCTGTTTGGCTCCCTGGGAGGGAAGGAGCCTGGCGGAGCAAAATTGCTCTGTGTGTAATTCTCCATTTGTACAAGTACTGCACACTAGTTAGGGCTGCACTTAAGCATCCCAACCTTACAACTTACAAGGAAACTTGTTCTGGGGGTCCCCAGTCAGGGTTAGAGGGTGGGGTGGGTATATTAGAGCCTCCCCACCTCAGGCCTCCAGCGCCAGCTCAAAAAACCCCAGACTGAACTCCTCGTTCCCTTTCCCCTCTCTCCTTATGGAAATAGCAACAGGCTAGGAGTTGGGCAGACGCAAGTTACACAATGTGCTGTGGTTTGGAGCGTGTTCATTTGAACCCTCATGCAATGAGCATTCAGATTTTTGCAGGTCTGGGCACTTTTAAAGTGGTCTGCAGGTGTGCACTTCTGTTTGGTCATGACATGCTTTCTGGTGCCAGATCTGGCACAAACTGTCACTTTTGTTTGCACCCATCCTGTTCCTTGCATCCCTTCATTTGGAGTGCAGTCAAAATGGGGACTCAAGCTCTTCAGGTCAATAATGTCACATCTTTTATTCAAGACTGCATAAAACAAAAATGAATCACTTAACACAGGAAAGTCGACATAGGGCACTCCCGTTACAAGACTTATGAACTGATAAATACATAACAGGAACCACTTGAAAGCCTTCACTTCATTTGTCACCTGATATATTCATTACTTTATCATCTTCTCTTAAAAGCGTAAGTTAATAAATAACTTATAATAACTTAATAAATCTGAGTAGTGCGTCACCACTTCTCCCACCTCTTTTCCCCAGGCTTTAGCATAGACAACAACTTCTGGAGCAACCCTGGTCAAAACAGTCACATTCTTGCATAAAAACTATTTACATTTGGTCCTACAAATAAAAAAGAAGTTAACAATTTTATTTAGGAAAAAAATCCACACACCCCACTTCAAAACTCTGCCTCTGAAAGTATTGCTAAATGCATAAGAGCTTGCTTTGGTTGGTCAAATCTGCAACTCCAAAGAGTCTGCAGGTTGCTCTCTCAGTGACTCTGCCCAAGGACTTTCCACCGGGCACTGTTCCAAAGTATCACACGTATGTGGACATGGATCCTTCCTGGGACTTGCTCTTGTCAGTTCTTGGCAACATTTTCCATGTCACCTTCACTGCTAACGTCCCATGGAAAAGACTCGAGAATGCGTCATACCATTACATTTGGGAGGCAGCTTTTCAGGTCCAGGAATCTGCAAAGTGCCAGGCTCGACAGTCTCATGTATCCAGCGTTCCATAGCTAGCTGATAAAGTCCCATCTGGATAAGTCCTTTCACTCCCCTTTCTGTTACTTGGTGTGACACTTCACCAACCTTCCCCTTACACAAATTGAAGAGGCAGTCACGGATGATTTCAAACAGCCCTTGGCAGTTCATTTTCAGTCTCCCTTTTTGCTCAGACCAGCTCTGCACATCCTGTACTGCTTTCTGTCCCTTGCTGCTGACAAACACGATCCTTCCAGGCCACCTCCCACATTGACAGACTAAAACTCTCCAGGCTCACCCTGCCAGCCGAAACTGCCCTCCTTTTCCTGGCAATAGATTTATAGCTTGCCGCTGCCTCAAGCACTTGCAGTTTCTCCCTGTTAAAGTCCCTCCTGGTTTCTTTCACACGCTGGAGTTAATCGTCAGTATTCTCTTTGTCTTCTCCACAATGTGGCAAGTGTCTATACCGCTTTCTGCATTCCCTTGGGTTCTGTGCCACCACCTTTCTCTTCTAACCAAGCTCATACCCAGGAGATCGTCTTGATGTCAACCTGGTGCTGCCTAAGGGCTGGACTTCTATTCTGCTGATCCAGTCATCTTATCTGCAATTATGGAATTTTGAAGACAAATATTTCCATTGCTTCTATGAGTTTATATAGGAAATGAATGCTATTTCAGCGTAGGCTTTTCAGTTTTCATTGAATTTACACTTATACTGACTGTCTTGAAAGCAAATGAAGTAGTTTGAGGGTTTCTAATGATGAACGTGAGGTTTATTTTCTGCTTGACTGTGTTAAGAGGAGAGTGAAGGAAAACTAAAAAAATATAATCCGGTCGATGCAGTTATTTTAAAAACCAGGGGCAACTCCAGCTGTTCCCTCAGGTATATTCTAAACTAAACTCAGCATTGTATAGAACCTTTTTATAGGATCCTGATTCTGATTTTGTGCAGAAGACTTGGAAGACTAACAGAATCACAGAGTATTTAGATGAATAATCTTGAGAAAATGCTTTAATTTTTAAATATACTGTTGCCATTTATTTGTATTAATTAGAACCTGCAATCAAGACCAGATTTCCGTTATCTTTACAAATGTGTTCTTTACATAAACATACATTGAAAAAACAGTTCAAACCATAACTCCGTATTCAAGGTCCCTCAAAATGTTCAGGTTCTGAAACTCCTAGATTAGACCCAAGCGTTTAGGGAGCAAAGTTGCTGTGTATCCTACCAGTGTCTGGAAGCCAGCACCGTTCATTACAGCCTGGAACTCTTCTCTCCAAGCAAATCCAGGGTCTGGTCAGATTTCCATTAAGAAGAGTTACTTTACATTAAAAGTACATAATACAAAACGTAGAAAAGGTTAACACATGATTAAGAGATGTTTTAGTAGATGATCACTTGTTATAGAGGTTGCTCATTACCAATGCCTATAATAATATGTCATCTTCTCTTACTGGATTATCGTATGGTATGTAGTTTCCTGCATTGCTATAATATAAACAGTAAATGCATATATGAATTCTGTCCAAATTACATATATTAAAAATCTATATAATTTATCATACAATACTATTTCTACTAAGTGTTGTATATAATACATTCATAATATATACAGTTTAAATATAATTATTATAATATATAACATGCTAGTTATAGCAACAACATGCTTAGCATGGCAGCATCTACTTCTGTATGTGACACCTATTACTGACAATTATATTGCCTCTCTTTAAGCTGTTTATAAATACCTCTAGTGTGACCTGAAAATACACAATGATAATGTTAATATTGCATTAATCAGGAACTCAAAACTCAGCACTCAAGTATTGCCAGAGCTTGCATCTGTAACCTTAACTCTGTCCTGATGTGTGTGTGTATATAGGTGTCAGAGCTAAATGGTTAAAAAGTGCCTCGGCACAGCTGTGTTTCAGCATGATGCGAGTACCCGGTGCAGGGATTTCCCCTGCGGCGGGAAAAAGTCCTTGGTGCAAGAATCGGCTCCCGCCAAAAGCTTGCAGCTGCACCGTTGAGTGCATGCTTTCGATTGGCCTGATGTAAATTATGCACACATGGAGGCTAGCTATTGGCTCGCTAGCCATACAAAAGGCTTGGGAGGTTTCCGCCCAAGTTGGAGGAAAGCTTCGGATGCTCGTTGGGAGAAATCCTTATGTGCATCTCGGAGTCACATTGGAGGCCTGATCAACCACCAATGACTCCCCGTCGATGAATTCCCGATGTACCCTGTACCCTCAGCATCGCTGTGCCACTCGGTTTTTCAGCTTTCTGTTTCTGCAACTCTACAGAGCGCGCCTACACTGTATACATCTACGCAAGTCCCTGTATTGCAGCTTTGTAAGTAAAGTTTTCTTTTTGCAACCATCAAGTGTGCTGTGCCTAATTCCACTCCATTGGCGGCCCCATTCCAGCCAATTTCTCAGCCCCCACAATAGGATGCAGTCTTGAATTACAACATTGTGCAGTATTTCTGAAATAGAATAAAATTAGTTTTTCCTACTCTCTTATATTTAGATATGTACAATTTCCTCTATGGGTTTTTACTGTGTATTCTAAACACACGCAGTTCATAAAAGCAAGCTTCATACAAGCTGTGTAAGCTTTTCTCATTCAATATACACTTTACAAAATGTGCATGTGCGTACATAGCTAAGTGGATGTACATCTGTGCACTGTTGGTTAAAGACCTGGTCCACCCCAAATTTATAAACTAAATTAAAAACTTTTAGAGAACTTTGGGACAATACAGTATTACTTTGATTATAGATTTATAACAGTTCAGAGCAGATAAAACACGACTGAACAGAGATCAGTTACATAGGTTGTAGTCATGGGTTGTACATAGGCTGCATATCAGCGGTTGTGTTTCCTAGGTGTCCTGCATTCATCTTAGTACTTTCTACTGGCTTTTGGTTGTGGGCATACATGCTCACCTGCCCACACACATAAACACACACATGCAAACACACACATTGTTTTTTACATCAGTTTCCTATCCAGTCACTACTTACTTCTCCAATCATTCACTTTGCATGGTTTCTGTGTGGAGCAGAAAAAGGACAGTGATTTTTTCCACTTGCGAGGCAAAAGAAGGATTAATCAGGTTTTTATCTCCAGAGAAGTTATGTGTTTCCCCCCTCCCGGTTATTCATGCCGGAGTCCCTCATAAGATGTTAAGCATCATTTCTGAATTCTCTTGTTGTTTGACCAGTAATGGGATTCCTCTCTCCTCACTAGCAGAGAGCAGCAAATCATGGAGACTGACAAATCTTTAGGGAGTCCTTGCTAGCAGCATTAAAAAAAAAATCTTTTGCAGAGACGCACTTCAAAGTTAGAAAGTCCTTCCACTCACAGATTCTCAGGGAGCTCTGAAGCAGAGAGGCATTTTCTTTGAAGTTTTGAGAATCCTAATAAATTTATGGAAGAATTATTTTACCATTTCTGTTTACTCCATCCTTCCTTTGAGTAAACCTGAATCATACAATTGCCTCTGCACATTCACACACTTGTAGTAAGTGCTGCATTGTGGTAAAATGTGTGAAAGAATTAATTGAGTAAAGCTATGTAATTAATTGCATGTGCATTTTCCATTCATTTCATACAACTGACTATGGAGGCACATAATTATATGTATGCACAAATATATATGGTTTCTTATAAAATCCTAAGTAGAGCTGGTTAGAGCGCTTTTGATACAATGAAAACTTTTGAAGCATCAAGAAGGGAAGTATTAGATGAAGCCAAAGCAATGTTTCTCCCATCTAGCCTGGTGGTGAGGATACTGCTATGAGATGATAAGGACTCATGTTCAAGTCCCAACTCTGTCTGGCCCAGGGGTATTTTGGAGGAAAAATTCTGCTCTGAATCAGGCGATCTTGAACTTGGGTGTGCTACATCCCAGGTCAGTGTCTTAACCACCCAAAATAACATAAGGTTTTTGACCTTAGACTCAGTCTGGCTTTTGGGGATATATGCCAAAGATTTTGAAATACCTGGAAATCTTCAAGAGGAGACTAGCCTGTCGCTTTGCTGGGGTCACCTGATCCCCAGTTCTCTTTCCTGCTTGGTGCTGGGGGGATGGACCCGATGGTCTTCCAAGGACCCTTCTGGCCTTACAATCTCTGAATCTCTGAAAATGCCACGCCAGTCAGTATCAATAGCCTACAAGGCTTTACAAGCAAATGAATTGCTTTCTACAGCCTGATATCAAACCAGTCAGGAAATGACTTTCAGCATGGGATTGTAAGAACCACAGAAATTAAAGGTGAACAAGACTTACTACATTATCTCATGCTGCTTTTATCCCGGTGCTTGTGCAGGATTGTCCACTGTAATACAATTTAAATGTCAAGTCCTCTCTTCCTTTGGGAGGATTAGTCACAATTCGTTACATTTTAGTGCTGAGAAGTATTTCTTGATATTCAGACTAACTTTACTACTACTCAGCTCCATCTCATTTTTCCTAAGTTTAGTCTCCTTGGACCAGCCACCTTTCTCTGCTTATTATGTGTCTGTCAGGAGGGTCACATTTTTTGATCCAAGTAATTCTCTTTTCTCTCTTCCCAATATTCAGCACTACTCCCACACCATGAAAGAAGATAATGGAAAATAAAGATGAGTGAGAAGGAAAAACAATGTTTCTTCGCTCTGCTCCTGGCTATTTTAAGACTCACCTCAAACTTTTTCTAGGAAACAAGTGTGTGGCTTGTTTAGCAGATAAGCAGCCCAGTCTCATGAAGCCAGCTCAGTGAGGTCTTTTGGTATGTGTGTCTGAAGTTATGTAGAGAAGAAAGATAGAGCTGCAGTTATCACACCAAGCTGAGAATCAGATCTGGGCCCAGTTGTTCTGTAACCTTGGACAACTTACATTATCTTTTGTGGCTGAGCAGCATCTAACACAATGGGTGCCTTATCTGGGGTCCCTATATGCCATTGCACTATTCAATAACAACTATGAGGAATTTATAGGGACAAAAGTACTCCACAGTAGACGCTCCATGTAAACCCATTAGAAATTGCCCTTCTTGACACACACTTTCCCAGCACCTAGGCACCTTGGCTCCCAGTAACAACTACAGATACAAACCTAGAGTTTATTACCTTTCTTAAACAGATGCTCTACTTTCTTCCACCTCAAGTTAGGGGCCTCTGCAACTGCACATTTCAGAGATGCATAAAGCCGGTTGTGTTCTCAATATTTCTTTTGATGTTAGGCAACTCAGGATAAGATAAGATTGTGAGTGCTCCTTAGGTTATAACCTGAATATACAATCCTGACAGTTCTGTTCAGGCACAGTGCCAAGAAACTGTGGGTACATTTAAATAACGATAGGATGAAGTGATATTGCCTCCTAAGGGACAATAGGAAACAACTTGGCCTTTCAAAAACGTTACAGTGATGTGCTTTCCGAGGAACATCAAGTCTAAGTATGGCAATCTTATGGTAAAGTATCTCCAGGGATCTCAGTTGAATGAAAGCTGAGATGTGATAAAACTACTGTATGGAGTCAAAATAAGAAGTGAGACAGGAAATAGGAAAGCTGATTTTGATTAGATAACTCTTAAATCTGCAGAAATAACATCTTCATAGATTAAAAGCATTTTTTATCCGTTTAATAATGGTTTGGAGGGACACTTCCATGGTAATTGTTGTATAATTTAAGCTCATGATTTTTCCCCACTGTAATTTAAGGCTATTCACTGGCAGGCAATGTGTTTGACTTTGCCTCTCTTGTTTTATGTAGCAATCACTTCTTGTATGAGCGGGGACAATTTTATCCTGGAGTTGTGATCTTGTAAATCCTTTTGTGAGTGCATGGAACACAAGACTTGGATTTCAAAATGTGAATATAGCTTGTGCATATGTGAGATTAAGCAGTAAGCATATTTTTCACTCTTTTGCCTTTACCGCAAAGTTTTATCACATTAGAAGATTACTGGGATGTGTCAGGACAGCTAACACCACTCTGACTGACTTTGCAGGCAGCATGGGCAAGGACACCCAGCATTGCTTTTGGTATCCTGCTTATTATTCAGGAGCTATTCTCAGCAGACTATGATTCTCTGGTGTCACATGCAATGTGTAGTTGTTTTCACTTGCACGAAGCAGGTGCAAAATGCTACCGTTTTGCACAAGTGCAAATGACAACTCGCTGTGCAAGGCAGTAGAAACCTCTCCATCCCATGATATTTCCAGATAGGCTGAATCTGGAAAGTACAGGCGGTTTCAGGAAAAAAAAAATGTTTTTGGAGTTTAGTAGCATGAATTTTAGAATGAAAAGGTTTCAAGGGGATCCATTAGGCTTTGAATGCCTGTCTAAACCTAGACCCTCAAGTCTTTGGAACTCTGCCTATAGTGAGTCTGGGTTACCTTGCTTTTTCCCTGTCCATCATAAGATAATACCCATCACCATAGCATATTTTTCCCATTTGTCTCAACACTTGGGTTATTAGCCTCTTCAGATGCAAGATACTATTAAGCTTTTTCTGATCAGAGAATTGCCTGTTTTGCATGATGCATGTATATGTGTGTGTGTACAACTGATGTGATAGATTTGATGGTGCTTGTGACCATGCCAAAATGCAAACAGAGGCCAATAATTAAATTTGATACAATGTAAGAATTTTTGAGCCAATTTATAAGCTTAACTAAAAGCTGATGCTTGAACCAGATGGCGTCCAAAGACTGTATTTTTTGGCATGGAATAATCTGATAAACGCCTTCTCATTTTGCTTTTTGTTCTCTCTTTGCTGTGTTGATTTGCTACTGTTGTGCTTTCATGAAGATTTCATCATTATTTTAGAAACCGTGACCTAGCAGTTTACACACAGGTTACATGTTGGAAAGTGCACTCTGTGGGTACCAATTTTTTAAAAATGTTTTCTACTTAACTGTAACTTAGGTGTGGAAAAGTTCAGCAGAAGTGCATTATCCCTGTGAAGACATGGGGATAGGGGAGAGGGAGAGGAGGGAAGGGGCAGGAAGAAGTCATCACTCTTTATATTGCCGAGGGCAACAAGCAAAACATAGATTATTTGGTTACAGTAGCAATCAAAATATGCTGGGACTTTACAGACCCTTATAAAGGATAATTCTGCTTCTGCCTTTAGTTCTGAGCTCTAAGGCGGGCAAGTAGAGGGAGCTGAGGGGAAGACAGAACAACCGTTTGCATACAAGTTGACTTGAGGCATTGCAAGGTCCATGATGGAAGTGTTTTTTTAAGAAGGATTTAAATGTAGCTAGGGTAGAGGCCCTGCATACAAGTTAAGTTCATAGGTGGTCACCTGGATGTATTTTTAATGCATCAGCAACTGATTGAGCAAACACTTACTACTGGGCATAAAGTTTTGTAGCTTGAGTAGCTCCCCTTGGATATCTGGAAGTAAACACCAGGCCTGGGAGCAAGTGTTTGCAGGAACAAGCCCACTGTTTAAACTGTTCATTTCCTATAGATGCTCTGAAGGCAGTGGATATTTAAACATTGTGCTATTATCAATCAGCTGGGTCCTGGGGAATGAATTTCTACTGAATGATGAATGGTGGGGGGAAGGATATCAAGATCAACATAGATTAAAAACAACGAAGGACCTGTGATTTATTTGGACCAAAGAGCTAAGAGATGGCTCTACAGCATTTTTTTAGTATTGTCTTGTAAATTGCTCGTACTGAGAAGTATACAGAAGGAAAATATTCTTAACAAGTGCAGTCAAGTTTAAATACACATTCGAGAATTATTCAGTGTCAGGAATCTGAATCTCAAAAGACCTTGAGGCTAAGTACAGACAGTCAAAAACCCCACGGCTGAATCGATTCACTCTTCGCAGGTTAGCTTAAGCTGGGTAGATTGAACCAATAAGCAAGTGAATAGACATTCACTTTTGATTCTGGAAATGCAGCCACAGGCCTGCAGTGGCCCAGACTAGAAGCCGGGGGGGAGGTGCTTGATCATGACTCCTTGCTTAGCTGGAGCAGACAGCTTGGGCTGAGTCTAGCCCACCCACCGTGCAAGATGGTGGGTGTAGTGGCATGGTTGCAGGAGAGGTGCAAAGCATCCTGGGATACTGAGGGACTGTGAGTTATCTTAAACCTGGAGGGGATCTAGGACAGAAGTTCAATAATCCAATTTAATTTAAATCAGTTAAGTCCGATACTTAGGGACTTACCTAATTCATGGCAGAAGTACAGTGCATGGCGGCTCCTTGAATCTTGCATGTTCCCCCACATGCACCTTGCCCCTTGCCCCCCCACAAACCGCACCCAGCTTCTGATTAGCAGAGGACCCCACCACTCCCTCCAAAACTGTGGTTTCAAACATGGCACCATTTTGGCCTCCTTACCAGTCCGCAGCAAACAGTAGGGCTGTCCAGGGCCCCTCAGCCAATCAGTGCTAGGAGGCAAAAAGGGCAACATGTTTTAAACAACAGTTTTCACCTCTCCACTGATCAGGAGCAAGCTGCAAGTGGGGCCTCTCCACCATTCAGTGTGGGGTGGGGCGGGCAGGGCACGGGACGTGGTGGGAGAATCTGCAAGATTAAAGGAGCTACAGTACACCCCACTTCTGCCTTGCATTCAGTAGGTAGGTCCCTACTGATACTACATCCTTCCAGATTTACCTTAGACCAGTTTCAGCCATTTTGAAAGCGGTTTATGTGCACTGAACTTCTGTTGTGTTACAGATCTGAACCAGTTTCCAATCACTTACACCAGTTTGTATGTAATTTCTGTCCCTGGCCTGTAAGGCATGTAGGAGTTCTGGTGGGTTATGCAAGCTGTTAAGAGATCCATTGTATTCGTTCCTATTCCTCAACCATTATTTGTTACCTGCCTTCCTTCAGAATAGATCCATCTGCCATGCATGGAACATGGATCACATTGAAGACACCTGTCTTCATTAGGACTAGTAGAAAAAAAGGTTTCCTTGACCAATTTGTTTTGGAGATGCAAGAAGACAAAAACAAGGCAGCAAAAAGAAAATCTTCCAAAATGAAAGCCAAAGCAATTTTTGGAATCTCCATATCTCCTCAATATCTTGGTAAATTTGTTTCAAGCTTTCCTGAAAATTTTAACCCTGAACTAAGTTGTGGTATGAGATCGCATGGCCAGGTAGGTGGGAAGAAGGGAAAATGCTTTAGTTTCCCCACCCCCTCATTGCTTAGTCTGCAATATGATGGTATTGTGCCCATCACATCTATACAATCTAGCCCTTGTTGTGCACATCTACATGTGCAATTAATGCAAAACAATGAACTCCAGAGTTTATTATTGAACGTGAGCCCAGGAACTCAGCATGTTGAGCTAGGTCAGAGCAGCCCAGGCTGACAGGGCTACAGTGGTCAATCTGCCTGCCTAGGGCTGTCCTGACCTGGCTCAATGTACTGCAGAGGGTGCTCCAGTGGACACAAGGATGCTCCCATGTGGCACCAGCCTGCAGGTGGCCTCTGCACTGAAGCACCCTTGTGCCCCAGCCAGCCAGGGCAGTGTCTACATGTGCATTTCTGCAGAGTAAAAAACTCCACAGCAGGATAGTACTTGTATTTACAAGTACTACCTCGCTGAGGAGTTAGTTAGTTTACTTCAGCCTAATAGGGATACACATGTAGATGCACAGTACTTATTGTGGAACTGATTAGTTTACTCCTCAGTAAACATCTCATGTAGACGCACACATTATGGAGAAACTAGTGTGTATTACTAATACCATCAGCTAGGGAGAATTAGGGGGTGTTGTTAAAGTCACTGGAATAAAAATGGAATGAAATAAATCTGAGCAGATGGAAGTCCCTGAACAGCCCTTTTGTTTAGAAGAAGTTCCCCAGATCTTCCGCAGATGTAAATTGCAATAACTCCATTGAAGGCAACAGATCCAAACTGATTTGCATCAGCTAGAGATGTGCTCCAATGTACCAAATGCTATGTAATGTGCAATAATCTGTAAAACCCATCCATTCCTGCAGATCCATCGTGGTTATGGAATAATTCCTCACAACTGTGCCAAAAATAATGAAATGCATGTTAATGGACAAAAGAAATATACTTTCCCTACCAATCTGAGTAGGGCATCATCTTATGCTGACTGGCTAATGGCAAAGCACTTTGCTGATGCACTTATTACATTCTCTCATTTTCCCTATTTTTGAGACATTGTTTTCTGAGGTCAGTGTTTTACCCTTCAGCTGTGATGAATGGAATATTTTGCTAATACCATACTCCCCTATTATTTATGTTCCCATCTTATGACCAGCACTTTAATTGCTGCATCTTATAAATATACGCAGAAAATGCATTAAAGAGAGGAAAAAACTTTCATCTCCCTGATTATAATAGTTTAGTTGACTTTTCTATTAATCTCATGCACTTTCTCTGTAAAATGCATTAATTCACTTGCTTCATATCAGCAGGAAGCACATCCTGAAGCTTCAGAAAAATGGAACGGAGCTCCTGGGATTTCTAACTTTGGCATGAGGACTGAGCTGATAATTACATCACTTTGTCGCCACATCCTTAATAGACCCAGCTTTGCACCAGTCTAACGCTATACAATGGTGAATCTGGTCCATAATCTAAGGAGCTGTATTGTTTTAACAGCAAACCTAAGCTTAGCATACAAATAGCTGGCTCATGTAAATTAATATATACCATTAAAGCAGTTGGACTGTAACATACAGCCACAACTCTCTGTCTCCCTGGCAACTGGAAGGGGACAAAAATGGCCCTCTGCAAATGCTCCCTCAGCTCTCAGAGGTGCCAACAGGGCCTGTGCCAGTCCTGGGAAAAGAGGCACTGTCTGGGTAACAGGGGTCAACCTGACTCAGGACTGTTTTGCTGGTCCCTCTGCTGTGCTCCTTGGCCCTGCTCTCTGCTTGACTTCCTGGCTTCTTGACCCGGCTTGCTTCTAGATCGAAGCCAGTAGATCTTGGATTGAACAACTGGCTTCCTGACCTGGTCTGACCTGTCCTGCCTGTGGGTGGCACCTTGATTCCTGAGTGGCCCCAGACGTGGCTGCCTGTGCCCCAGCATGACACGCTCCAGTGCTGCGTTCTGTTTCCAAGGGCCCATAGGGAATTATGGGGACCAGGGCATAAGCTGCAACAAAGCCGGGGGCATGAGAGAGACTGGGACTCTGCAATTCAGTGAGGAAGTGAACAAGACTTGGAAAAAATAATGAATGGAATAAAGAGAAAATGAATCCGGTGCTCCTACTGACTGTTCCTCCTGATACTAGCACCAGGAGAAATGTGATGGAATTGAAGGCAGCGTGCTTAAAGTGGATCAAAGGAAAGCCTTTGTAAAAATTAAAACTGTGGAACTCGCAGGCACATAAGATCATTGAATGGGGACATCTTGACAAGAACATCCCCCTCCAGCAGCTCCGGATCCAGCTTTGTGTATGCCTGATCTGAAAAAGAGATACTGGAGCATGTTCCTCCAACCCCCTAAAGGCAGCCCTGTTGCTACCCTGAGGCACAAGAGAGATGGAAGTCTCCAGAGTGGCAGCAGGGGTATCTCCTAAGCCACTTCACTTTCCTCCTATCCCGGGTTGGCCCATGACATTTGGCTGGGATGGTTTAGTCGAGGATGATCCTGTCCTGAGTAGGGGGCTGAACTAGAAAGATGACTTTGCAAGGTCCCTTCCAGCCCTATTTTCTTATGGTCATATGCAGAGCAGGAGTGAATGGGCAGACTTCTTGGTTCTCCTTTCAAGAGTGCTATGGAAAGAGTATAGATATAACCATATAATAACTGGATATTATCAATGCCTTGGTCTTCCTGAGAGGGGACCGGGACATCCCTCCCGTTGGAGGACTGTATTCCCACTCGGGAATCGCTGTTGGGCCGAGGGTGAGGGTTGACCTGGTGGAA
>JAGPOW010003395.1:32624239-32655697 GCA_030014935.1 Caiman crocodilus
GTCATAGAAGGCGACCAGGTTGGTCTGACAGGACCTGCCCTTAACAAACCCGTGCTGGTTGCCCTTCAGCATAAGGTCCCCTGCCGGTCCCTCACAGATATGAGCCTTGAGAATTTTCTCAAAGATCTTTCCCAGAACCGAGGTGAGACTGACAGGCCTGTAGTTCTCCGGGGCCTCCTTCCTCCCCTTCTTAAAGATGGGGACCACATTGGCCTCCTTCCAGTCCTCCGTCACTTGTCCAGAGCTCCAAGAGAGCTCATATAACTGAGCCCAGCAATCACCCCTTCCAGCTCCCTCAACACCCTTGGGTGCAGGTCATCTGGGCCCGCCTACTTAAAGACATCCAGCCCTTCCAGAAGCCCCTCCACCAGGTCTACCCTCACCCTTGGCCTAGCACTGATTTCCGAGGGGGGATTCAAGCTTCCGGCGGGAGGGAAGTCCTGGTCCCCCCTCAGGAAGACTGAGGCAAAGAACCCATTGAAGATCTCAGCCTTACCATCGGCTGCGAGCACCAGGTTGCCCCATGAGTCCCTCAGGGGCCCAACATTGCCCGGGGCTCTCTTTTTGCTCCCCACATATTTGAAAAAGGACTTCATGTTGTCCTCCATCCTAGTCGCCAGGCGAAGCTCTACTCCTGCCTTGGCCTTCCTAATACCCCTCCTGCACTCCCGAGCACCAGAGGAGTACTCCTCCTTGGAGACTGCTCCTCTCTTTCATAGGTTGTATGAAACCCTGCTTAGCCCTCAGGGTCCCCCAAATATCCCTATTAAGCCACGGGGGCTTCCGGGCACTTTTGCCCACCTTGCATCAGGCAGGAATGGTCGCCTCTTGGGCTCGGAGGATCGTCTCCTTAAGGAACATCCACCCTTCATGGACACCCATGTCCTCAACCTTACAGGCCCTCAGAGCCTTCTCAACCAGCCTCCTGAGCTCTCTGAAATTGCCCCTTTTGAAATCTGGGACCCTGGTCATAGTGTAGGCCCTAGCTACACTGCACTGGACAGCAAATTCTATCACGCGATGGTCGCTGTCTCCCAGGGAGTCACGTACCTGGAAACCTCTAACCAGATTGTCCCCCGAGGCCAGGACCAGATCCAGCAGCGCATCCCCCTGGTAGGGCCATGCACCTCCTGGACCAAGTGGAGGTCCTGCAGCTCCGCCAGGAACCTCTGGGACCTCTCGGACTTGGCCGACTGCTCCTCCCAGCAGCTGTCCGGGTAATTGAAATCACCCATGACAATGACGTCCCTCGTCCTAGCCGCCTCCTTGAGCTGACCAGCAATTTGGAGGTCCAGCTTCTCCCTCTGGTTGGTAGCAGACACCCACCATTAAGTCCCTTTCCCCTCGTCCTTCTTGCAGCCTGACCCAAATCACTTCCACCCAGTCCTGAGTCACCCCCAAGTTGACGCTCGATGCAGAGAATCGCTCTTTGACATAGAGCACAACCCCTCCGCCTCTTCTCCCCATCCTGTCCTTCCTGAAAAGGGCATATCTATTGATGCCTACAGCCCAGTCATGGGTCAGGTCCCACCAGGTTTCCATGAGCCCAACCAAATCTGGGTCTTCCACAGCCACCAGGAGAGACAGGTCCTCCTGCTTACCTCCCATGCTGCGAGCATTTGTATAGAGACATTTAAGGCTACCCACTGCCACCTCTCCCTCTCCACTTGTTTCCCCCAAGCTACAACAGCAAACGCTCGTCCAACTTACCTGGCTCAGTGGCAGAGCATCCTCTCCTCTCTTGGCAGGCCCATCCCCCGGCAAAGCTAGTTTAAAGCCCGCTGCACGAGATCAGCCAACCTAGAAGAAATGAAATGCTTACCTTTAGGCGTGAGGTGGAGACCATCCTTGGCCAGCATGCTCCACATAGAGAAATGCAGGCTATGACCAAAGAATCCGAAGCCCGCATCATAACACCAACCTCGAAGGCGCTGGTTTACAGCTGTGTTACAGGCCTCATGTCGCCTTCCTGGTTGACTCACTGGCAGAATGGAAGAAAACACCACCTGCGCTCCAATCGCCTTGAGCTGTCTTCCAAGGGCCTTGAAGTCTTCTATGATGTCCTCCAGCCGGCCTCTAGAAGTGTTGTTGGTTCCCACGTGGACTACACTAACCGATGATAATCAGTGGGCTTAACAATCTTCCGGACGCACTCCGTGACATCCTGAACCCACACTCCAGGCAGGCAGCCTACTTCTCAGCCCAAGGTATCAGGACTAGATCTCATGCTGGAGATAAATGAATTCACAGCTCACACTTGTGAGTTAAGGAAATGCTGTTATCCCCATTTTTAAATGGGAATAGAAGCTTAGAAAGAGTAAATGACATTCTCAAATTACGTTATGGAACAGGAAAGTGAACCTAGGGTCCCCAAGCCCCAGGCTAATATGCAAACCAGTGGATCATCTTCCCCCTCAGTCCAAAGGCTGTAATGGGGCTTTGGAGAAAATCTGTTTGTGCTTAAGGGCACTTGTACATGGGATGAAAATTTCCCTTGGCTTAATGGCATTACAGTGCAGATGTGCACGATGTTTGGAGGTATATATGACTTTCCATCATTGCAAGTGGCGAGGGGCCTGATTCTTTTTTTTTTCCCAGAGGAGCCTGCTTGTCTCTCCCACAGCTGGGGATTGGGATGTGGTGGGAGCTGCCAGTGGGCTGAGTGGCTCTAAGCTGTGGGGGACCCCAGTCCTTCTCTTTGTGGTGGCAGTGTGTCTCGGGGCTGCTAGTGGGCTGGGTGCTGCCCCAGCTCAGGGTCAGGGAATAGTTAGATCAAGTCAGGTGCTGCCTCTGAACTGGGACAGCACCTGGCCTGCTAGCAGCCTGCCCAGGTGGTCCCAGGGACACTGCCACCATGAAGGGAAGGACTGGGGCCCCTCGCAGGTCAGGGGCCGCTCAGCCCACTGGCAGCTTGTTCTCTGGCTGCGGGCAGGCTCCAGCTCTGACAAAAAAAAAAGAAAAAAGGATTGGGATCCTCACCATAACATGACAGAAAAATTGAAACAGTTTAGTCCCCAGGGTTTTATTCTATGCCCCACTGTTTCAATTTAGAGGGCATAGAACAAAACCTTGGGGATTAAACCATCATCATGGGTACAAGTGCCCTTGGAGTTAGCTACAACAGCAATGAGGAGCAAATTAGTGCCTCAGAGAGACAGACGCTAAAGACTAAATGTAATATGAAGACTAATTTTTTATTCCATCCCTAGAATAGAAGAGGGGCCATATTCATACTTTCGGCAACAGCGTCGGTGGATCACTGTTTTCTCCCTTGCCTCTAGGCTGTAGGGTACAATTCCAGCTGTCATCTAGGAAATCCTGTTCGGAGGGATTTGGCATGGAAAACAACATTTTTGTTCTTTGCTTTTTTACCTAGAATATCCGTGAATGGCGGATGTTCTTTAAAATTGATCTGCTCGGAGATCTTTTTTTACCTTGTACAAGACAGAAAATATATGCACCTACCTGAGATAATCAACACAAATGTGCTCTCACATCCTTTCGACTAGACATAATCATAAATTAACAAATAAAACATGTCAGTTTCTTTTCACCTATTGCAATGCATTAGTTCAGGTCAGTGGTTCTCAACCTTTATAGCCTTGAGGCACCCCTCCTTTAGCTGGAGGCAGCCGTCAGATAATGCCAGCTGTTGTTTTTCATGCATTTTTTAATAAAGAAAAATAAAAAAGCATTTTTTTGTTGCAAATAATTCAGGAAGACCATAGCAATGTAGAATACCTTAATATTCTGGATTTCTGGTTGAAATCTGTGGGCTTATCTTCTGAATGTGTTTGCACACCTAACAGTGCTAACATTGTATAACAGTGCTAACATTGTATAACACCCTGTATGTACTTGTATGTATTGTATGTACTTCCTTAGCCTGACAAAGGGTTTTTGAACCCAAAAGCTTGCTTAATAGTTGTTTTCTAACTATTTAAGTTGGGCTAATAAAAGATATCAGATTCACCCAAAGAACCTTGTCTGCCCATGACACCCTGTGGCCCCTTGAAAGGATCTTGGGGCACCCCAGTTGAGAATCACTGATTCATAGACTATAGGCTGGAAGGGACCTTGGAAGATCATCAGGTCCAGCCCAAACCTGAGCCATTGACTGAGCACCTTCCAAGAGTGCAGTAAGTGATGTCATGAACACCTACTGAATGAGAAAATCCTTAAGTATGCAAATGGAGTTCTTAATCCTAATTAAGGATCTGCAGTGGAAGGATTGGGGTCTCAATCCTTACAAACCTTAAGCCTGCAGCCTGGCTCTAGTTAACAGAAATTAATTAGTGAATCATGATGTGAACACCAGATAGAGGGGTAACAAAATGACTACATTTAACAACAAACAATATACACAACAAGAAATGCCAGTGCCAATGCTAGAGTCATAAGAGGGTGGTAGAGAGCAATAGTCAACTCACAACAGCAGCCAACACTCACTGCAGACAGCACCACTCATCACTCGCACAGATCCACACACTGCAGTGATGCCGGTCCTCAGGCCCTCACTCTGTGTACACATCTCCAAACACACAGAGAAGAGTCTGGCCTCCCGGGCCCTCACTCACTCCTTTGGGGTAAGCACTCTCTCTGGCTCGACCAGCTGAGGATCTCCTGCCATTCTTTCAGCAAGCGTGCAAGATGCATTCACGTGCTGGACCACACTGGCCCTGGGCTGCTCTGGGCCCTCCAGCTCCAGCGTTTCACATGCAGTCACCAGCACCCAGATGCAAGGAACACAGTCATTCTGCAGAAGACACACTTGCACTGCAGGGAGGAGATATTGGTCTCCTAGACTGTCACTCACTCTCGCAGGCAACCTCAGGAGACAAAATCCACGTGCAGGAGACCCACATCCCTCAGATCTGGTTACTTTTATAACCTTCAATTACACCACATTTCTGAACCAGTCAGGCTCTTAGGGGTTATGTCAATCATTTCTCCAAACAACAAATGCACTTGTCAATCCTAACTTTGCTAGACACTTATCAATCTCTCAGGCTTTATCCAATCACGATGCCAGTCACCTCAGAAGACATGCTTCATACCATTTGCAACTTTGGCGTCAAGTCTGTTTATCACTTGTGTGCCAACTGAGCATGCTGGAAGCTCGGAAACTAGGACACTGTTCAATAGTTCAGGCTTTCTGGAGTCTTCTTGAACCAAACACTGCTGGGCACGTGCAATCTCTTAAGCACAAGGCCAAGGACACTAAGGCTTAGCCTAACACACTTGTCATTTGTTCTTCGACCATACCACTGGACAATAACTGTGCTGCACATGCCCAGCCCTTGAGCACGAAGAACGAGCTGCTCAATTCCACTTTGCTGTCCTTTCACTTGATGTCATTGATGCAAACAGTAGCACTCTCAGGGGAAAAAATAGAAACGTGCAAGGAAAAACAGAGCCAAGATTTTTTCATGTGACCCTCTAACTCTTAGCTCTTTGCTGCTGCACTGCACACGTATATTCACTGTGGAAAAAAAACCCAACAGAGTAGCCCAGTACTAGCTCAGCTGCATTGAGCTAGGTGTATGGTGTCAAGGATTCATTTATTCCCTGCCAATGTGCACCCGCTGCAGGAAAGGAACAACAAACTTGCAACTACACTTAATGCCTGTATCCCAGATTCAGGTACAGCATATGGGGAATTGCTGGAGGGAAATATCACAATGTACCCTTATGTTTGTAAAATCAGGCCTTGCTAGACATAGAAGAAGCCTTTATCGCACACTTTCCCATTCATTTCAGTAAATAAATCTTTTCAAATGATCAGAGAAGTTTTGGGGATGGAATCAGAGAGGAAACTGTGGAGGGACATGACAGCATAATCACCACTTCATACCCGCAGCACTTGACTGTAGAGGAGCGTTCAAGGTGTGTAACACTGTGCCAGGCTAGCGGGTGCCCTGTGGAAGGGCAGACAGAATTCAAGGAAGTCACATCTTTCTCTGGGGCTTGGTGTTTCTGTCTGTTGTGGCAAATGTCTCACAAAGGATGTGGCTCATCTGTCTCAGAGGGAGCTGATGGGGAATAAATGAGCATTTATGTTTCTATTGACGCCAGCAGACACACATACTAAAATACTTTGCAATGGCTGATAACCAGCAAGGCCCAGCAAACAACAAAATGCTTTTACTCTTTCACGGCTGTTAAAAGGAAATTTAGGGCACAATCCATCTATCCATAAAAATCTTTGCCCTGTTAGTTTCTTGTATATTATTGGTTTGTTGCACTTCAGGTTTCCTTTGAAGACTTCTGAAAGAGCCAGCCTTTTCTGGTCCGGTTATGAGCTTTCATAGCTGATTAAATTGCCACCACATCCCCCCAAGCCTTTTGTGATCATTCCTTTTCATTTCAGTGATAGCTGCGGTACACAGAGGGCAACGTTGATCAGCCACAGTATTCTTCACTGCTGGACTCACTAACAAGCCTGTCATTCCACTTTTTAATCACACAAACATTTTTTCCCCCTCCCCTCAGTTCTTTCTCCTCACTTGAGTCTCCAAATATGACTCCAGTAATCCAGGGGAGACAAGCCCATCCTGTCACTAAGCAAGGACTCCCATCTTAAGTGTCCCGAATGGGGCACACAGATGACATTTCAGCTGCTGAAACCAAGGAAGAGACTTAGTGTCCGTCTCTGTAGATATCTGGATTTGACATTTTCATGCACCCAGCTGCTAAATATAGCCTGTTCCAGCCACTCCATTACAACATAAGTGACAAGGGCAACACAAGAGACTTGTATTTATGGAGAAGTTACTGACATTGAGTAAGATTATTTCCTCAGGTTACAGGGACATTCTCAGAAGCACTTTAGTTACAACCAGAATGAACACACAGAGCCAAGAAATAGATTTCCCAGTTGTGTTTTTACTGAATCCGCAATGGCCAGCGTCAAAATACCCGGGGGAAAACCTCAGCCAGGTCAACCTCCTTGACTGACTCACTCTATTGACGAACTATGTGCAGTAATATATATGCAATGATTTTAGCCCATGAATGAAACACATCTGCATAGTCTCGATTAAGTTTAACAGAAGTTAATTGATGGATTAATCGATTTGTTTTATCAGCTTATTCTCTGGCACTTTGCCACGCGCCTGAAAAAGACGGCGTTCATCTTTACAAATATGTGCGTCTCTGGAAGCCAAGGAAGTTCTTGTTTACAGGTTTTGCCCCTCTTGGTTTGCAGAAACCTGTACTTTGTAAATCACAGGAGACTGGCCAGCAAAGCTGCCACGAGCCATCTGTGCCGGTGAATTTGCCTGTGCTAGGTAACACAAGCACCTTTGCCCCCTTCCCCATCCCTCCACTCATAACTCCAGATTGAACAACACTGTAGCTGCCCTGTCTTCTCTGGAGCCAGCAGCTGAGCACTTTATTTAAGTCAGCTCTCTCAAAAGCACATGATGGAAAACGGGGCGACTCTAGGCAACGCAGCTGCACCGCTACCAAGTGCAGGCTATGGCCTAGATTAGCATCTGCTTCCATGTCTGCCCTGGAAACAAGCACTGGATTGTAGCTGGTACTGAGTAGGGGAGCGGGGCAAGCGCAAGGGAGCCAAGGTCGGGGAGAAGGCATAAAGGTGATATGGGAGGGAAGACTAACGTAAAGGCAGGAGGCAGGATGGAGCAGGAGAACTCCTCACAATAGACAAGTTCAGACGTATCAGCTGAGGTTGTTGCTGTTCAACGCACGTTCTGGGGTGGAGATGCATCTGGATAGGAGGAACTGCATATCCACGGGATTCTTTCTTTTTCCCACTTTCCCTTAGGTCCGTGACAATGTCTCTTCCTTCCCACTGGCTCCTATAGCAGTTCCACAATTCAGCCTCGATGTTCCAGTATGTCCCCATTATGTCTGCTCATCGCAGTCAGTCAGTCCTCACCTCGATGAATATGTCCTCTGCCCCTCATGTGTCCAATTTCTCCTCTGCCCTTAATCCATCTTTGCTCCTTGCTCCATCCCTAATTCATCAATCTAACATATTAGAGCTAATGAGCAGTTGACTGAATTTTTTTTCTTTCAGTTTTTAAAATTTTCCATCTTCCAAGTCACATTAGCCGAAACAAATTCCAAATCGGTGAGCCAGTCCAGAACCATAAGCGGCTCTATTTCCTCCACTCCCAATCTGGGGCTTCAGATGTTTCCAAAACCTTTGGTGGGCATCCCACTTGCAGGCCCAAGCCCGGAGGCTTCAAGTTCAGACGTCCCCGAGTTTTGCTTGCCTTCAGCTGTAAGGCTGCAGGAGCAAGCTAGGGAGCAGTGGCAATGCGTACGGGGTGCACGGATGAGAGCACTAGTGAACCCCCTGACAGGCAGCACTCCCCACATAGGCAATGGGCAAGGGGGGCAGGAGGGAGCACCGGTGCCCCCCCATGAGCGCCAGCCAGGGAGTGGGGGCACCAGGTGAAGCACCGCTGGCAGGTCTGGGAGCGCCGCTGGCATGGCCAGTCAGCGAGATCAGGTGTAAGGGGACCCCCTTCCTGGTTGTGACTGGCCGCTGTGAGGGCATGTGCCCCCCCTTGACTCAGGTGGCACCAGTCACCCATGCTAGGGAGGATGCTCTGCTTTTCCAGGAGCAGCATGAGAGAGGCTGGGCATTTTAGGAAGGAATAGCAACTTGCTCCCTCTCCATTTAAAGCCACTCTTTGCTCGCGGCTCCTCATCAGCACAGATACCTTGCTATGGTAAACCACCAGCAAATGTAACAGCAGACCCCATTCTGAGCATGGACTCCCTGGAGTGGACAAGCCCGGCCAAAGTGAGGAGAATAAATGGCACAGCCTCAAGGAAAAGCCAGGGGAACTTGAGACAGAGAGAGGGCATGGGAAAAGTTGTTATTTGGGAGTCACAGGAGAAGCCTGAGAGGGGAAATAATGTATTTGATTCTGGGTGAGTGGGTTTGGTGTGGGAATCTGAGCAAAAAGGTGACAGATGAGCAAGCATGTTAGGATACTGTCTAATTTGTATAGAATCTCTGATGATTTCTAGACCTTAAGAGCGATAGCCAAATGTCTCAGCACCTACTCTATTAGGGGGCTGCCTATCAGCTAACCCCACACCCTGCACTCCAGGCAGCCTCAGGACACGAAGCTCAGCGAGGAGTCAGGTGGAGTTGGGCATGGACCGCAGCAAAGGGCACATACAGGGACGTGCGCTGCAGCACAAATTTGTGCCGCTACTCTTTGTGCCTTTGCAAGCGTACACCTCTGCTCATCTGGACGCAGTCCTTGAGTGCATCTTCATTTTTCAGGTGAGCCAGTGGTTTGTCATTGCTCTGAATACATTTTTGTCAGTTCTTCTTCTTGTTCTCCTCCAAAGCCAAACGTGGGAAGTTTCTGGGCTTTGAGGCACAATGTGCAAATTCCCCAAATTCACTCTGGTGGGCAGAAACAGTGCTTCTGATGGATATGAGGATTTTCAGTGGCAGTAAATTATTCCTTGCATGCAATTTTGGTGGCCAAATCTAAGTGGCCTCCAAAACAAAGAACCTGGAACGGACTCTTCCCAGGACCTGATCCAAACCCAATGGAAGAAGACCATGAACAGGCTTCCTTCATTGCCAGTGGACTTTGGATCATTTCCGTCGTATATTAGAACCACTGCCCTGAGAAGTGGATAAGGAGTGGAGCTATTGCTAGTCACGGAAGAGGATTTGTAACTGTAAAATGTTCTCGTGCTTGTTTCCAAACACAAGAGAAAGAAAAATTGATCAGATGTCTTATATTGTTGAAAATGGAAAGTGTTATGCTCCCCCAAACGACATTAATACCAGTTAGTGTATTTTTAGCTTATAATTGTTTGAACAGAATGAAATGGGAAAATGAAAATCAATGATGAGCATGTTCTGCATGATGTTAGTAGAAAAATACATCATACAATTTCTTAAGTACCTTTTAAGACAGATCTTAAAAGATCACTAAAACAAATGGGCTTTTCAACAGCATAAATCAGCCAAATATTATTGGCTGGTGCAATTATGCTCTCTCAGGCTGCATCTGGGTCAGAGTCTTCAGAAAAAATCAATAGCTACTTCCCTGCTCTGTCTTCCAGATTACTGAAATGTCATCAGAATTACAGCTTAATCACTCCCTCCACAGAAACACCAGTCGGGTGCCGGGAGGTAGGGGGCAGGATAGAGCAGAGAAAGAGGGCTCGTGGAGGTTTGCTAACATGTTTGACCTGGTTTTTAGAGGTTCCAAGTCCAAATGGTGCACACCTCTCAGGGCAGCTGCTTAGCACCTCTGAAAAATCAAGCTGTTGTATGCGAGACAAAGCCTTTCTAGGTCACTGTTATGCAAGCATTGCAGAGCTTTCTTGGAGCTTCTCGTTACATTAAGCAACGGCAGTGTAAATGTTGACAGGCTTGGGTTCAAGGCATTCAGGCTAGGTTTAGACATTTACAAAGCCCGAGGAAGAACAATCTCCAGCCTACATGGGTTTCTCTCTGCTGCATAGATTGGATTAGAAGTGAACAGAATGCACCTTTAGTCTTTAGTGGGGAGGGGGAGATTGCAAATCCTTGCGCTGGCCAAGGCCAGAAGGTGGGGGCACTCCTGCATGCCTCCCAGCACACCTCTCCGCAGCCCTGCCGCTGCCCGCTGTGCTTACTTGGGTCTGCGGGAGCTGGGGCCAGCAGGGGCCTGTGCTTCCTCCGCCCCCCAGCACTGCCCAGTTTGGCTGACAGCCCCACACAGCTCAAGTTAGCAGAGCTGCACAGTGGTGGGGGTGGTGGAGCAGAGTCTCCTACCAGCTGTGCTTGCTAGGGGCTGGTGGGATGGAGCCAGGATGTGAGGCAGGGGCCAGCCCCGGCGGCACTGCCTGGCTCAGCTGACAGCCCTACGAAGCTCTCAGCCTCAGCTCCTGCTTGCCTGTCTCAATAGAGCAACGCAACAGTGCATAGGGGAGCAAAGGGACCCCCAGCTGTGCTTCTAGGGCTTGGGGGGGCCAGGGCTGGGCCCATGGGAAGGGGCATCTGCTCCCCCACCTTTCCCAATGGCAGGTACAGGTAGGACACAGTGCTGGGGCGCCGAGGATTTGCTATCTTGGTTGTGTGATAGTCCAGGGGTGGGTCCAGCTAGGTGGTTAGCTGGAGCAACCCAGCTGTGTTTCCCACTTCCATGTGAGGGGGATGAGCAGGGGAGGGGGGAGTCCCAAAGGTCCCTGGGATGCCAGTGGACAGCAACCTAACATGAATCAATAGGGGATCTGGCGCAGAAGTTTGATAGACCAGGCTGAACTAAATGGATTAAGCCTAATACTACATCCACCCGGGTATAGCTGGGCTTTTGTGCACGTTACACCTCCCCTGTTAACACGTCACACTTCTCCTATGTCCACGTGACAAAAAGCACCATTAAGCTAGCTGAAGTGCCTGTGCATCCACGCTGTCAGATGATTCTATTGTTTTCAATTTTTTTATCTTGGTAATTTAAAACACCGCCAACATGTTTTATTTTTAGCTCTGAATTTCTTCCATGAGGGTTTTTTTAAATGTTGCAACTTTTCAACGTGGATCTGACTTTCGCCCCAAAATGGGATTTTCCCTGCTTTGCAACTGTTACACCAGCAGGCACTGCTTGGGGGTCACTCAGTAATCCATGGAAATCCATCGAATTTCTATTGCAGTACTTCAACAAGACTCCAGGGGCTAATCTTGCAAATTTTTATTCGTGATTTAATTCGAGGTTTAGATTAATGAAAAATGCATCTTTCTTGGATTCCAAAAAAAAAAAATATTGTTCCCTGTGTTCACATGCACTTTGTGGCAAAGATCAAACTGTTATGGGTCAGGCAGTTCAAGACTCAGGTTAATTAGTTACTTGTTGTTGGATTGGGTTTTTGGGTTTTGACTTGGCAGGGCTGAGGGGGGATAGGTCAGGAGTGAGGGGGACTGGCAGGGCTGGAACTGTAGGGGTAACCTGGGAGTAAATGTAACCCGAGTAGTACTCAGATGAGATACCCCTCTCCAATTCAAGGGATTTAGCAGGTGTTAGTGCGCTATGGGAGGGATAGCCGCTTATGGGGAAGCAGCTCTCCACCTATCCCCTATATAGCAGAGACCAAGTGCAAGTTAACCACATATGGGTTTAGTAGGGAAAGAACAGGATGGAATATAACACATATGCAGGGGCAAGGGGACCCTGGGAGATCCAGGGGAGCAGAGGGGAGTCAAAAGGCTTTCAGGTGAACATAGACGTAGAACAGAGACAAATCAACAACAGACTTGAGGCACGGCGTTCCCAAAATATAAGGCACGGATCCCACAAAATGTGAGGCACAGGCACCCCGGTGGGGCAGGGTTAAAGATGCGAAGGGAACCCCACTCCGCAGCAGGGATACCATTTTGCAGGTAACTCAAGCCTCGGCTAGCCTGGCTGGGAATGCAAACCCAGGTCTCCCATGTGGTACGTAAAAGCTGCAGGAGTGAAAGGCACTGCTAGTGTATGCTGAGGGCCATGCTAAACTGTTACATGTGGCTATTGCACCTAGTCCTGGGGTATATATGCAGCTGTTACACCCCAGAGCTGGGCAAATCTCTGCCATTCCCATGCATTGTTATATGTGGCTATTACACCCTAGAGCTAGGGCTACTCCATGCCGTGCCTCTGTGGCACTGGGGGACTCGCTAGGACCAGGGGCTTCATGCCTTGTTTGTCAACCTTGCTGGGGGGTGCTGGTTACCCGGGCAATTCCCTCATTGCCAGAACAGCTCCCCTTGACACTGACCACAGTAGCAGACCATGGTCCTCATCTCTCTGGACACAACTGTGTCAACCCAGGACTGACCCAGGTGTTCCCAGCTCTGGAGTGTAATGACCATGTATAGCAGTGTATGGTGAGGGCTGTGATAAAATACTTTATGTGGCAGTTGCACCCAGCCCTGGGGTGTATCTCAGTCCTTCCCATATGCTGTTATATGTAGCTGTTACACCCCAGAGCTGGGTGCATCTCTGACCTCCCCATGCACTGTTATACATGGCCATTACACCCCAGAGCTAGGGCCACCCCACACCGTGCCTCTGGCACTGGGAACTGTCCTGGACACCCCAACCATGTGGGCTGGCCCAGGAAGGACTTCCAGCTGTCATCCCAGCCCCCAAACCAGTTCCTTATTAAAGCCCATATACTTAGTATAGTGTGCACGGGGGGCTGCGAGCTGGCAGCCTGACACGAACAAACAGCACTTTGGGCCAGGCAAGGCTCTAGTTAGATGCGTCTGGAAGACTCCCCCAGCGGCACAGAGTCATAGTGAAGGTGGGCCTAAGAAAGGTTTCCATCTCTAATCCTAGCCCAAAATAAATTCCTTATTTGAGCCCATATACTTATTACAGTGCGCATGAGGGGCTGTCAATCAGGCCATGCTTTGAGCCATGCAAGGCTCACCAGAGGTGCCCGGGAGAGTCCCCTGGTGGTACACGGGCATAGTGTACGCAGGATATCAATGTCTATATTATTTGGTAAATATGCATAGCTAATGAAATTCTCTCTCTTTAGAACGTGTAATTCATTAATAAGAAGCTTTTCTTGGGTATAGGTTAGCTTTGAAAAAGGAACCGGGAACCAGGAATAAGGACCTGGGAATTAAAGAAGCAAACTGCAGCCTCGTGAACCATAGCATGTTGCTTTGGCATTGGCTATCCCGAAACAGTGGATGGTGAGAAGGCCAGTCGCTGCCAGCCGGGGCCCCTGCCCCACACCTCCAGATGCGGGGATGAGTGGGGGAAGGCGGGGGGTGCTGTGAGGTGCAGAGGGTCCTTGACTTCAGTAGAGGCAGGAAGTTTGAAATTTGGGGAGTACACCCTAGCACTTGGCCTGGGGTGCCCCAAAACAGTGGACGGTGAGAACAGGCCACTCACTGTGGGTAGGGGGTCCCCCACAGCCCCAGGCCTGGGCAGAGTGGGGACTGGCAGGAAATTTTTACAAGTGAAATTTTCCTGGGTCCTCTGAAACGTGGGGGGTGGCTGACTGATGACCAGAGGAAATAAAGTGCATGGCTTGCCAAGCGCAGGTCACAGCTAAGCAGGCTTTTGCCAATTCTAGGACAGAGCCCTAACATGTAGCACTGGGTGCATGTGGCATAAGTCGGGTAGTTATGGGTAATTAATCATGGAATAAGTCTTTGGCATAGCGGAAGGTAATGCAGGAATGGGGATTTGCCTCTGTGGACTGCTTGCTAGGACATGGCTTCCTCTATTCCCAATGGGGCAAGCAACCAGAAAACGATAATATTGTTGGCCACAGAACAGTCACGTCACAGAACGGTTTATTGAACTGGGCTGGAGTCCATTCAAACTCCTGGAAAGCCAGGTTCAGATGTCTGTCTCAAGGCACAGGCTGATGAGAGAGCGGCCCCTGCTCCCCAGCCTGCCGGTGCCCTCATCCAGGGCCAAAAAGCAGCTTCATTGGAGCATTGTTAATGCAGACAAAGCAATTCAAAGGGGGTCACCGCTCCAGGATTAGGCCAGGTAACTAACTGGTTTTACAGAGTCTGTTGAGGATTCTTACGGTGCTGGCCTGAGGGGGAATGGGGCACGGTCTTCTCCAGGTCTGCAGGAGGCACAATATACAACAATCCCACAGAAAACGTGACCATGCTTTACAGCCAAGCCGCCGTGCCCACCCCTCCAGCCCTGCCTATGCCCCTCACTCTCAGCCTGAAGCCCCCTGCCCCACCAGCCCCGCAGTGCTTCCCATTCCTAGCTAGCCTGCAGCTCCCCAGCCCAGCCGGTGCCCCTCACTCCTGACCCACAGCCCCCTGAGCATCAGAGAGATTCAGAAAGATTTGATGATTTGGACATAGACGCAGTTTTAAATGTTTTTTCTACACACGTCAAGGTACCAGACGGCTCACGAATGCTGTGATGGTGGGATGGATGGATGGAGCATCCTATGGGATCCCCAGTGTGCTCAGCAGCAGACTCGGAAGTGGACCAGAAGCACTTCCAGTCCGCTTCTGGGTTTGCTGGGGAACATGCGGGGGACACCCCCCCACTCGGTAACTGGCATCTCCTGGGTCTGGGGGCAGGCATCCAGGACCCCCCATGCCTGATCGCCAAGCTGGAGGGGTTGAGGGTGGTCTGACGCTCAGTGGCGGACCCAGAAGTGGATTGGAAGCACTTCTGATCCACTTCTGGGTTCACCACTGAGCACACAGGGTGTGCCTCCCCTGCGCTCCCGCGGGACGCGCCATCCGCCCCACCACTGCAGCATTCGCAAGCCATGCCTAGTACCCTGAGGTACATAGAATAACATTTAAAGCTGTGTCTATGGCTGTGTCTCCGAATCGGCATTGAATCCTCAGCCGAATCGAATTGGAACAGTGATCCGAATCAACGAATTGAAATACCGTCCCCGATTCAGGCCAAATCTGAATCCAAAATGAATACAGCCTGTTTCACACACCCCTACTGCAGGGGACATAAATAGGTTTAGAAGGAACAGGAGTACCGGAGAAGAGGGGCAAGCCTGGGGGGGTAGAGGTTGGATCTCAGCTTTGGAAAAAGTCCTACTTTTTGACACGAAGATACAAATGACAGGAGACACAGGATTCTTTCCACTTTACATAAAAAAATCCTTTAGTAATGTTTCATTCAGGTTTTAGCATGGGTAGCCTGGGTACATGATACTCAGCTGCCAGCACACAGGGAGACGGGGGCAGCTAGACCCTTTGTGTTCCCTTGTGTAGCCTTAAGTGTACCCCACCCAGCGCCTGGTGCACGAAGAGTGCAGAAAACGCCGCGGGCAGAACTGCTCCGGGACCAGGCTTGGGCGGGGGGACAGCCCCCATCGCCAATCCAGACTTGTCAGGGGAGGCAGACAGGCTCACTCTTGCAGACCTTTGCATGAAAAGATTTCCCACTCCAACCAGTACTGCCCCATACCACAAGCTCCCAGAAAAACGTGGGAGGCTTCGCCAGGGAGATGGGAAGCACTGCTTATTGAACTCACCCCCTCCCCACCCCCCCAACCCGTGGCTCTCAAGCAAAGCCACCACCAATCCCCCCCCAAAAGGAACCCGGCATGACCCAAGAAAAGAAACCAACCAAAATATCAAATCTTGTCCTAAAACGCCACCTGGAAGTAAAATAGTAGTGAAAGGGCAGGAGGGTAAAATTGTTCTGGTGTGCCCCCTAGCATATTTTACTAGTTATAGCATAATAAGTCATTACATGGTGCATCACATTCGTGTTACTGAGTTGTCCCAAACTAAGGAAGGCAAATTAAACCAGGAACACTGTTAGCGGGTAAATGTTGATTATGCGACAAGCACCCTCATAGTCTGTGTTCCACCATTTTTAAATCAGTCTACGTGCCCCAAACTTCTGTTTTGTTACAGGTTTAGACCGGTTTCTGATCACTTATACCAGGGTACGTGTAATGCCTGTTTGTCTCTTGGCCTCAGATTACAGATGGTTATACCAGTCTTGGTCTGCTGTACAATCGAGCGTCCTGTGATCAGACTGGAGTTCAGGAGACCTGGGATAAATCTGGCTGTGCTAGCAACCGCTTGTGTGACTTCGGGCAAATCACTTAATCGCTCTGCCTCAGTCCTGGTATCTGTGGAACAGAACATTTGGTTTAATTTCTGCTCTCCTTTGTCTTTTGCATTTAGATTGTGAGTTCATCAGGGAAGGATCAGCTTTTGTACGTATTTATTTAGTAAGCACACATCACAGTAAAGCCTTTATGCTACCGTAAGTAAAATAAACAATTATAGACAAGTCTCCCTGCAGTGGCGTGCCACCAGCCCAGGCTAGCCAGCAAAAACTCAGTACCACACCTGTGTATCTTTCAGGCTTTTCTCTCCAGGCAGATTTTGATGAACTCAAAACCAAAGAATAGCCACAGAAATGATGGTGCTTGTCACAGGCTACAGTTTCCTGGGGCTATTTCCATTGCATTCACCTGTACTGAGAAAATGGCTGGCTAGACTCGGGCTCAGTACCTTTTACAAGAACCTCTCTTCCTTCGTCAGCTGCCTTCAAGCTGAGTGCTGAACCCTGTATATGGATCGCCTGACCCTTTCTCAGCTGGGCCTAATAATCACACAGCTTTAGCTAACCTGAAGCCCTCTGCTTTGTGTGGGTATCAAGGTGATAGTACCAGTTAGTTCAGTTTATTGCTGCATTGTGATGGCTTTACTATTGCTTCCAGTTGGGTATGCCAAAGACCACAGTATGTTTGAGAGTGCTGCAGCCAGATAAGGTGAGCTTTCAGGATGAATATGATTTTATTTTACTATAGTTGTGTCTTTTTTCTGTGAAATTCAGCTTGCTGTCTAACGCTGAGGTTTTGAGAATGAGGCTTGGTTTGAAATGGTTTCATTATTGATATGCAAAAATCTAGAACTCTGGGTTCGGAGACCATACCTTTTTATTAGACCAACTCAGAAAGTGCAAAAATAAAAGATCTCTTTCTGTATGCTTTCAGGCTCACATGCCATTCATCAGGCTCAGGGAAAATTAATGGTAAGAAGTCCCCATAGGTAGGAAATCAGCTTCCTCTGTGGAAAAAATGAAGTTCAAGATGGAAATCTGTTCCTCTGGGTTCTGGTTGTTGAACTCGCCCCCCTCCCCATCCCCAAAACCCATGAGTGTGTCTTTGTGAGCTGCTCTTTGTTGTGAAGATCAGGCAGGATTCCTTCCCTGGTGGTGGCAGATGGCAGGCAGGGAGGTACAGAAATCTTTCTTGTTGTTCATCAAAAGTCATTATAATTCATTATCAATAAGCATTTGTTAAATTATCTGGATGAATCATGTTCGGTTTATGGCTTGTTTGAACTGTTTTGTGCTTTACCATTTGTTTTTTGTGCTGTGCTCTGTGGGTATTGATCACACATGTCATGTGATTGTGTTGGGCTTTTCTTTCTGTTCCTCTTCTGGATTAAAAGAAGAATGTTTAGTAGCAAACAGGTGTTAGCAAATGACCTGTTTCTGGAAAAATACTGTGGTACTAAGTAGTTGGATGAAAAATGGGTTGGGATTGGCAGACTTGAGTCTTATTTGATTTTCAATTATGCTACTAAAATGTTGGATGACTGGGATATCACTCTCTCTCTGTTCAAATGTTTCTGTTTGTAAAATAGAGATGATTAAGTGTTCTTGATATCTGTGAAGGATATTGAATAAGAGTGTTGGGTGTTATTTTGTGACAACTTTTTCCTTGAGTAATCATTCTCTAATTTTAGGACAACTTCTGGGTTCTGCAAAGCTCTTATTGCAAAGTCAGCATTTGCTTTAATACACAGCAGTAGCAAGTAATGCCTACACAAAGCAAAAGGAACTAGCCTCGTCTTATTGAGTAGCTGAGGGACTGTGTTGCTAAGTGGTTGTGGCGATGGTGGTGCTGTTTCTTGTTTTCTGTTCTCACTCTCACACTGTCCTAGGCACAATATAGTCATGCACAGGGAATGGCAATCTGATCTGCAGGGCTAGGGACAGAAATTTTACATAAACTGATAAGTGATAGGAAACTGGTTCAAGTCTCTAACACAACAGAAGTTCAGTGCATATAAACTGCTTTTAAAACAGCTGAAACCAGTTCAAGATAAACCTGGATGGGATGTAGTATCAGACTTAACTGATTTATTGAACTTCTGTCCCAGATCCCCTCCAGATTCAAGTTAACTTGCAGTCCCCCAGCATCCCAGGATGCTTTGTATTTCCCCTGCAAATCTGTCCTTGGAGGCTAGCTTTGGCCCAAGCTGTCTGCTGCAGCCAGACCTGCAGGCATGCTCTAGCAATCCCTGGTTTCTGTTCTGGGCTGCTGCAGGCATTTGGCTGCATTTGCAGAATCAAAAGTGAATGTCTGCTTGCTTATCAGTCCAATCTACACAGTTTAGACTAACCTGTGAAGACTGAATCAATTCAGAATTTAAAGGATCTGATAATATATAACTCCTGCTGCAGCCCATTACAGCTCTGTGCAGAGAGGTTAGCAAGTATCTGGCCAAAACTCTGTTCAGGCAGCTGCAAATTGCATCATCCAAATTTATTAATGGGATTGTAGCCTAATTTAAGTACTTGCTATTTTATACATAAAGTACACAATTGCTGGCTGATGCAAACAGGATTATGAGATGTGGAGTGAATAAAATCAGTTTTCTCCAGTATCTTAGCAAGTCCCCAGTCCTGGAAGATTTTAGATTGTGTTATTATATGGGGCTGCTCTTTAAGTCAAAAGCCACTGAGGAATTATTATATGGAATGAAAAGTACATTAGAAATAATGAGAACAATGTGAACATATCATCTCCAAGGCTAGGTAAGCAAATGAGCGCTATTACTGAACGTAACAATTTCAATAAGGAAAAATTGCTGTGTATCATTATAAGTGGCTTCATAATGTGGATCCAGTGCTCTGGACATTCTCCGACTTGTGTTTACATAGATAAGACTCTAATAAAAAGCTACGGTGGTCATGGAGATATATTAGACAGCCAGTATAATTTAATATGGATATAGGGAAAGAATGTGCCTATTCTGAAAGGAATAGAGGTACTTTATCTGGGAGAATTGAAACCAGGCATTTATCGTCTCCCCCTTAAATCACTTGAAAGATAGTTTCTTTAAGTTCTTGCTCTCCATCTTGTGGTTTAACGTAACACCAGGTCAAATGCTGTGCATGTCTACTCTTGCATTACCCTATTGAATATAATGTGGCTGAATGGGCAATCACGGTAGAACTCTGTTTGCTTCACTATATTGTGCCCAGTGAACTCATGAGCCTCTAGTTCTCCAGACTGGGCTGTGAGAGAAGTGAACATACAGTCTGTCATCACTAAGATGCTTGAAAAACGCCATGGAAGCCATCTAACTAAAGAGGGAACAAATGATTACCGTTACAAACAAAGTATAGTAGCTGCCTTAAATAGCGCTACCTAGTAGAACTCAAAATACAGTGGTATATCTACTAGGTTACTCCTGAAATTTTATATCTTGTGATCATTAAGATCCAACTCGGATCGCCTACCTTTAAATTAGTAGATCAATCCCTTCTTAACAGTAGGTTCAGGAAGTCAGGCTTTTCTATGCAAAGTTTTGGTCCCATTTCCTGTCACTGTTGCTAATCAGTCTTTCTGTAATCAAAGTAATTTCGTGGGATGTTGGACTGCCCTGCCGAAGAGGTGAGTATGTGTCTTAAGCACTAGACCACAGGACTGTGATGCGAAGGGTGCAACAGTCCATCTCCGAGATGATGATGTACTAGAACAAGAGAAATGGTTTCCTGGGGAAACTAGTGCTTTGAAAATGGCACAACATCCTTCTGTACAAGGGGAAACGATAACCTGTTTGTGTCCTGGGAAGGAGTTTTTCCTTGCTCTTCAGTGTTTTACACCAAAGAAAGAAAATTGAAGGCATGTGATTCAGCCAGCTACAGGCTGGAACCAAGGCACGGCCCAGGAAAGCTTGGAAGACTGTGAACGGACCTGTTTGTGTGCAAGTGGAGTTAGAAAACCAAAAGTCATACAGCATAAGATGCAGACAATCAAATTCTGTAACAGCTAAAGGGAGCTCGGCTTTCCATATGCCTTGCCCTCCATGGCTGCCGAATGGAAGGATGGCAAATGAGATCATGAAGGAACAGGCCTTGGTGATTTTATTATTGCTTTTAACCCTGAGGTTTTGGCTCCCAGATCTGACTGAAGTGCAGCTGAACCTTCCAAACTTTCATAGTTGTTAGGGGCCGGAAGGGACCTTGCAAGTCATTGGGTCCAGCTCCCCTGCACTTGGGCACACTGCACTTCCAACACACACTAACCACAGTGCAATAGGGGTTTATGTTGAAAGAACCTGGACAAGTTGCCTAATGTCAGCTCATTCAAAGAAGACTTAAAAACACTCCCTCTGGCATAACAGATCAATTTATAAGGTTCAGTTTCCCCTTACACTTTTGTTGCCTATTTGTAGTCTACAGTACCACACAAATGCTTCACCAAGTGGTTGTTTTGTAACAATGTTTTAAGAACTGAGGACCTCAATTTGCACGGTTTCCTAGTATACCTTTAACGTAACAGGGCTTTCCAGGAATCATTACCAAGACAAGTCTTATACCCTGAACAATAGACCCTGCATCTTTAAAGGATGCCTCTTATTCTCATCCTGCGGAATGAGCTGTTTTAAACTAGTACTTCCACTGGCAATCACTTTTATTCCTGGGTGCCTTACCTTTTTTCCTTTCCAATTTCTTCCTGGGTACGTAGTGCATTGGAAAACAATCATCAGTGAGTTTCAGCTTCCTTATTCCCCTAGGCAGTTTTGCCTGTAACTAACCAAAGTTCACGTCAACAAGCTTCGGAAACTTTTGCAATTAGCAGCTGGTAGTTTGTTTAGCAGTTAGCTATCACTGTTTATTAAGCTGCCTATGCATTCAGCTTACTTAATTAGTCACAACCAATTACCAACAGGTTGCTGCTCTGCTCTGTGCTGCTTGTCACTGAGTCGAGCAGATTCTCCCTTATATATTTTAAAACACAGCGGGCGTGCTCGTGGTTGACTGATTAATCACTGCTTGACAGGGCACCTGTAGTGGGAGAGCCATAGTCCTGCAGCCACTGAGAGCAACTGAATGACTTTCAGCGACTGCAGCAGGAGCAGGTCAGAGATCAGGATCTCTATACCTTGCTTTGCAGGCAGACTGGAGAGAACTCCACCAAGTTTGATGCACATATTTTCTCAAAGACAAAGGTCTGAGACTGTGTCCCTCCAGCCCTTTGAACAGTATAGATTTGCTAAAAGCTGGAAACTTGACTCTATGGCGCACAAACCAAATGCTACCAGTACTTTACAATAGCTGCTTGAAAAATGGTTGGCCTACATCGGGCCTTATTTTTCCTGTTGCAGTGTAAGGGAAAAGAGCCAATCAGTTCTGGCCAGCGGGAGATGGGAAGTGGGAACTGATGTCTCTCTGGCCCTGTTCGCCTTCACTACTGTTGGGCCCATGTAGGACATTGGGAGGTTGCTGTTTGTGACCTCGTTCTCTGTACTTACAGGTTTATTTGGGGGGAGGAGGGTTCAGGCTTGAAGGTACGGCTCTGATCCCTGTCTAACACAGCCATGGGACTTCCTTGCATTCCTACTTCTGATCTGAAAGCTGCAGTCCAACTAGATGCGACCTAGCCTCAGCCTCTAGGATTCTGCGGTTATCTCGGGATTGCCAACTTCCAGTCACACAACACAGCTTGGACTGTGAAAAAATATTCTTTCTACTCCCTGCAAAGCTGCTTCTATGAAATTGGATGCTTTGCTGTCCTGTTTTTAACTGATTATTTAGAGTGTAAACTTGTAAAGGCTTATCCTCTTGCCAGCAATAACTGGTTGGTTATATAAAGCAACGCCATCACCAGGAGGCGTCTTTCCAGGGAATGCTGCATTATAATGAATACTAAACAGAATTTATAGAATGCAGATTAATTTTTAATGGGCAGCAGTTGTGTACTGCACGTAATAATATTGAAATTAATACATAATTAACCAAGATTTGTATAGAATGGTTCACCTGAGACTTGAACGGCAGCAAACCAAATTGAACATTGTCGTTCTCAACGTGAAACACTTCATCAGGCTTCTCAGCCACGGACTACAAGCAGTGGGAGAAATTTGCCCTCGCTAAGGGGTTCTTGGTTTCCTGCTGAGAGTATCAGTCCATATTAGAACTGGTCAACCACTGAGGCACAGCTAAGAGCAAACCTGTAGAAAATCTCCCCTATTTTGAAAATATAAAAGCTACTCTAGCTTGCCATGAAACTCTCTTGCTCATTCACTCCATTAATGTCAAAATGACTGATTCTAATAACCAGTTACGGCTCTTGTATGCATTTTTCCTGCAGACCTACTGGAAAGCATTGGTGTGTGCGTCTCCTACAAGACCCACAGGAAATTCTCTAATGCTTCATTTTCCAGCCTACACGCAGTGCCTGCCCAAATCCACAGTGAAATGAGTTAATAATAATAATGCAATGCCTATGTGTGTGCATGTATTCTAATGTATGGGTTTCCAAATCTCTTGTTAACAGTGTCTGTCTTGTTTTGACTGCAAGCTCTTCAGGGAAGAGGTCTATACTCTTCTTTTTGTACAGTGACAGGAATGTTGTTTATACGTCCACTCCATTAACACCCAGATGAATAGACCCAGAGGTAAGGTGTGGCAATGAAATGAACTATTTTCTTATACGAGGGTTATGCTACCCTGTTTCAAGTGGACGTAGCTCTTACATTCTTCATCCATTTTGGAAACAGGGTTTATAGGCAGTGGCTGGTAATTCATTAACATAGATTTTAACTTCGCTCCATGACAATTCTGAGCGGTGAACACAGATTTGGGATCAGCACATTCATATTGCTATGGGAAGCACAGGCTTGCATTTACAATATCAGTTACTCAATTCTGTAGTTAATTGAGCTTTCAGATGTCTCAGGTTTCCCTCTAGCTGGATAGACAGCTTTATACTTATTTCCTTGTGTTTTCCCTAGCTATATTTTCACAGAAGCAATTACTAATGGTTCTAAAACTGTCCTTTATGAGGAAGAATACGAGTGAAGTATTTGATTTTTTTTTAAAAGCAGTGTCACTAGGATTCCTTATAGCTGTCATTGGACTTGAAACTACTGTATAAGGGTGCCAGATCTGTCACTGCTCTATGCTGCATGGCAATTGAATATATTTGTAATGTGTTTCTTAATAAAAATATTACCCTAATGAAAATATCCAGAAGTAACATGCTCAGACAGAGTGTAATATTCTAAAGAAAGAGAGAAGCAAATATGATTCAAACTTCAGACTTGATAGCTAGGCACCCAAAAGATGGGAAATGTCAAGTTCAGCTTGAACATACAACCTTAACTCTTCTCCTTCCATTATGATCCAGTAAAAAAAGGAAGATTTTTCCCTTGGTAAACAAATGAGAACACGTTAATATTCATTAGCACTGTGAACAGCAATACAAGAATCTTTTCATTCAAAAGTTTGATTCCAGTAGTGGTGTTAACTCCTCTGTATTGTGCATGCCATTTGCCTTTCTCCACATCCTCCATGCTCATCCAACAGAAGTACTTTGTGCTTCATGTTTATTGCCGGCATCTGGCAGCCATTTAACATTTAGTTAAGCTGAAGGAAAATAATAATTTGTGGCGGGAGCCTGAGGTAATACCATTAAAAGTATGAGTCTATTCAATTAATTTGAGTCCTGGTACATAATAGATAGAATCTAGATATATCCATATAATAGAGAGAGCGAACCCTTGCACAACAGTTTTAGTGTGGGGATTGAATCGACGCCACATTCGTTTGTGAATGTTGTTCATGCTCGAGAAGATTATATGGGTTGGATTATTTTCTCTCTTTTTTTTTCTCAAAACAATGAGGCGGTTCAGATGCAAAGTGACAACTCTTTTCTTCATTGCTTCTCTCATATGGCCTTTCACAGAATTTAGCTTCAGGTACCATGTACACAATCTCTGATAACACCTTGCAGTTGCTTGAATGTCTCTAGATAAGAAGAGCAACAGAGACCTTGTATAGCAGTAAATGTAATCCCTACATTTGAGTATGCAGTTTGAAGCGTAAGGAGACTAAGGATTGTATTGTAGAACGGCTCCCATTTTGGGATGCTGCTGTTGAGTCATAAGCTTGAAGCAGCTGGGGCATGACGTGTTGAGACCTTAGCAGCTCCTGTTGACTTCCATATTTTTGAAGTGTCGAGCTCACTGTGTATTGGGTTAGGCACAGAACAGTTTTGAAAATTTTTTACCTATGTGATGTGTCTCAAATCCCACCGTAACTGAGTGGCAGAACCACCTCAGCTGAAGTACGAAGCCTGGATGCAGTACTCTGAGGCACATGTTTAAGTACATATGACTGTGACTTTTATTTTCTTCCGTATGTGTAAGCTTACTCTTTTCTTTTCTGATTTACAAAGGAAGATGGTCCTCTATATCAAGACATCTTAGGATGTCCTGAAAATGCCTTTGCTCTTAGCTGCTTGCTGCAGAGTAAGATTTAAGTAACCCCACTTGGTTTGGGGTTATTTGTTTAATGGAGAATAGAGTAGAGTGAACATATTTCCACAAATAAGAGCTGAGGTGGATGTAAAATCTTAACATGCAAATAAGATGATATTTCTGTCATGGGAAATAAAAAGATCTTCCATGAAATTCCCTCATCCTTCCTTTCATTTTCTTCAGAAAAGCTGTATGTAACACTGTCGGGCTGATAATTAGGCAGTTTTTAGGGAGCTACTCTCATGAAACCTAATGCAAGTTCCAGGGAGGATTTCAAATGAAGTTGCAATGTTCTCCATGTGGATTATTGGGGTTGTCTCCTTTTATTGATATTGGTTTATAAACCTCGCTCTAACCAACTCTTGTCTTGCCCAATCAAAGCATTCCTGTAGGCAGCTCCATGCTTGCTTAGCCTGCGGGCATGCTAGACAGCAGGGGTGGAAAACTTATTTGAGCCCTGAGGGCCACATGGGGAGTCTTGATGAGCTGTCACCGGCTGGATCAGCACCCTACTCCCCCTGCATAACTCACCAAAACTCCCTATGGGGCTGCAGGTGGATGGGGAGCAGTGGTTGGGAGAGGGAGGAGTGGGTGAGGCTGGACTCATAGGGCTGGGTTGTGGGGTGGTGACAGCTGCTCCCTACATGCTTCTGCCCTCTGGGTAGGGGGTGTGGGGTGATATGTGCATGTGTGGGGGGACAGCTGTTGGGGTGCTAGGTCATAGGAGCCTGCCATGGGTGAGGGGAGGGCTGGGGCCACTGAGCACAGGGTGCGTGGGCAAATGCAGCAGAGCTCGCCTGGGTGGCACAGACCCTGTTGCCCCTGTGGCACCCCTCATGGACCCGGCCTCACCTGCTCTCACTGGTGCAGCCTGCACCGAACTCCTGCCCATGGCCCAGCCCAGCCAGATGCTGGTCTACTCCCCACTTGCCTCCAGCATTGGCTTGTGCTCCTGTTGCACCGTGCTACGTCGAGCAGATTCTGGCAGGGCTGTTCCCAGTGCAGCGGGCCAAGTGCTGTTCCCCTCCCCAGCCTCCAGCAATGGCTCCCACTCCAGATTTTTTTCCCCTGTCGCACTGTACCACTCCAGGTGAGTGGGTAGATAGCTTCAGCTGGACGTTTCCTGCCCGAGTGTTCAGGGCTCTGGCTCCAGCTCCTGGCCCCTGTGCATACTAGCTAGGGTGGGCACCAGGGGACTGCCCTGGTGTGAGCAGGCAGGGTTTGGCCCCATGTGGAGTGCTGTGGGGACAGCTGCAGGCCAGATCCAGTTATCTGGTGAGCCGGATCTGGTCCGTGAGCCATATTTTGCCCATTCTTGCTGTATAGTCTTGTGGAGGACTTCAACTTATTTGTGGAGATTGCAGTTTACAAAGAACTATCCTTTTACTCCTTTGGTTTCCAACCTTCTCTTTCTCCTCCTGCTTAACAGATTACCCTCCAGCCACCTTATATTCAACAGTCCCAATTCAGCTCCTATGGAAGTCAATGGTATGAGTAGCATGGAGTTCAACATAAACAGGAATAGGCATCAGGAGCAGGTCTAGGGCTCTTGTTTAGAGCTGTTAAGAGAATGGAAATTTCACTTTTTATGGTGGGATTTTGAAATTTGTTAAAGAAAATTTGAAAATATCAGATTTTGTTTTGTAATGTAAGCATGTTCCAAAGCAAAAAAGCAAAATGTCTCATTATAACATTGTTGGAACTTCGCCACAACTCAGTTCTCTAAAACAAATCCTCAGTGAAAGGGAGTTGACTACGTAAAGCATTCTTCCTCATTCAACGGAGTGGCAAAGCTTTATCAACCAGTTCTAGTCTGAGCAAATACTCATCGAAGGACTCCTGTTTACTTAACTTGGCATCAGTTGGGTGCCATCTAATGGTGACTCCATATCTCTTCCAGATTGGCTGGCACTGAGTCTTTATGCTGAACTGGAACTGCCATTGAGTGAACCTAGTACTAACTGGTGTAGGAAGAGTGTATCACATTTGGTAGTTAAAATTCAGAGGACTTGAAGGTTTGATTTTTTTTTTTTTTTTTTGGTGTGCATGTTGCTGCCATCACTTATGAGAAACCCAAACTTGGATTTTTAACCCCCAGCAGAGCAATCCAAAAATTAGCAGTTTGAAAATGGACATTTTTTGTCTAGTTTTAGGTTAAATCTTGAGCTAATTAAAGGATAGCTTCATTTCAGAGACTTTTTGAGGTTTTGAAATGTGGCTGTGTTTTTTACACCATATTAGATTAAAAAAAAAATTCTTTCCCAGGCGAGGTTTGTGTGTTTCATGATCCCAGCATAGGATCAGAGACATGCATGGTCAGATCCCAGTTCTGCTGGATTCAGAGCAATGTCTTTCATCTTGGATCATTGTGGATGAGACAGAGGTAGGATGCGAATCTTCCTTATCCCATGTTGTGGTGTTCACCACCATGCCTTAGACTGAGATTCCTTCTTTCTCTCCTTCATTTTTTCCAAACACTATCTTTGCACCTGATTAGGCTGTTGAAGCTGAAGTGTTTTTGCAGAAATATTTTTGGTAAAAAAAATTGGTTTTCTATGTGGATATCCCTACTGGCCCTATAGTTAAAGCCATGCAAGCCCTCCATTTTTTGTGAAGTCAGCCTATATACACGAAGCTTTCAGTTAACCTAGCGAAGTTACAGGTTGGGAGCCTATAACCAGCTAGATCTCATCCTTTGTCTAAGATTTTTATCTAGATTTTTTTTCCAGAGAAAGATGTGAACATTAGCTAAAACATCTTGAGCGCCTCACAAAACAGGGCTTACCACCGAGACCTGATCATCTGCTTTATTAAAGAAATAATTCCCAATTTTTATTCTGATGTGCTGTCTGCCAAGAAAGGATAAATGAAATAATCCAGGAGACTAATATGCCTATTAGCCTGACATTGATCATGAGCAAAATTGTGGAAAGGCACAATCAGCAAAGAACTACAAGATGGTAACATAATTAATGCTCTTCAACAAGGCTTTATGAAAAATAAGTCTTGTCAAATAAACATGATAGATATGTATATGGTTTTATGAGCTTGCAAGTTCACATGATTATGGTAACTGTTGACATAAAATACTTTTCTGCAAGGCACTTATCTTGGTCTGGAAGGATATCTTTATAAAAAAGCAAAGTTAAGTGTTGCTTCTGTTAAATGGATTTAAAGCTAGTTAATTGACAGATCTCTAAATATAATGATGAATGGAGGAATATCATCCAAAGGAGTATATCTTGTAGGCTCCATAGGGATTTACTCTCAACCTAATGTTTAATACCTTATCAATGACCTAGGTTTGCACGATGGTAACAATTATGGGAACACACTGGTGGATCTGGATTGCTTGGTAAACTGGGTTTGTTTGAACAACCTATGTGTAGACAAAATGACGAGCATGTGTGCACGACACTTTCAAGCAGGTCAAATGCTTTTGCACCACTTTAATGGTACTGGTGTTTGCGTGCGTTGGTGGTGTATTGCTCACTCATGCCAGTCACTGCAGGAAATTTGATGGTTGTAATGGAGTTTTAGTTTGCTGCCTCTGCAGCTGTGGAGTGAAGCACCAAGCACCATGCCCGGGAGGGCAGGCTTTGGCCAAGAAAAGTGGCAAGCCTGATCTCTCCCATTTCTTCTCCCCCTGGAGCCTGCCTGCCTGCCTGAGCTGCGTGGGAGCCTGCTGCTTCCCTCTGTGGCTGCAGTGCCCCCTGGGACCGCCTGAGCTGCCGCAGAGGGAAGCACCAAAGTGCCTTCTCCCTGTACTTTCTAGCCCTGATTTGTGAATAGGGCTTCCAAAGAAGAAAAATATCGGGCCATATCCTCAGCCAGTAGATATCAATAAACCTCTCTGAACATTGCTTGCCAACAGACATTTACACCAGCTGAGAATCTTGCCCACTGTTTCCATCACTCAAAACCATTCATCTCGCCCACAATTACAGTCAACCCAAAGCGTAAGAAATAGTGCAGCTGCAACATCCTATTGCATTTTCACTGGTAAATCATTCAGTATTGCAGGCTATTTAGGTGTCATGAAATAAAATTTTAATATCCACCCACAGTAAAGAGAAACTCCATATCTTTTTATCCATAGCACTGCAAAGATATGATGGAAAAACATCCTTCCTTCTCTAATTCTGTTATCTCCACAGCCAAATACAGCTCTACATGAAGGCCCTCTAGGAACAGTAATCCTATAAGCCTTTTATAGTAAAGTGCTGCTTTTCACATCACAGCTGTACCACTCTCCTGTTATTTTCCCTCCTTCCCCTGATCCAGCCCAGGAAGAATCCCCCAGCTCTCAGCTCTGCTGTCATTTTTACAAACTATTGCCTGATTACCTGAAGGTGGGGAGCAGCAATTAGCTACTGTTCTTCACAAGCAAATAGCATCATTTTATGAGCAAATAGGATCAAGACTAAACCTCTGTCTCTTGACTCCGGTGCACCTATGTCACTGAACTCGCTGGAAAACTTGCCACCAAAATTACTGGAAGTGGAAGTGAGTCCTTAGTAATACTCTCATATTATTTTAAGAGATGCCAAATTTGTCACAACCATGTGGCAAACTGCACAAAACTTCAGGTCCATAATTTGGACATATCAACGGGTCCCTTCATTATAGGAACAACAATGTATTTGTGTTCCAGTCTCCTTTCTCCTGTCAAACATATTTTCCATTGAGGTTGTCAGCCTCCACCTAGGTTGCCTAGCTATACCTGACACTTTTTTCAGGTTAACTGCAGTGCTTCAATAGTGATTCCAATCCGAAAATACTTTTTGTTGTTGCAGAATCGCTGGATACTGACACATGTTGTTACACGCATTTTAGGCATGGGTTTACTGAGATATGGAAGGAGTTTAACTGAAGAAAGATGCATCCATGCCCCAAAACAACTACTGTACTTGTGCCACGTCCTAATATCCTTCGCAGCTTTGACCACCAAGGTTCCTGTCTATTCAGCTATGTGTCTCCTACTGCTCTACTACCAGACATCTACTGCTCCACCTTACTTTAAAAGCTAGCATGTAGTAACTCATTAATCTTTGTTATTTGAGCTCTTGGGGTGTCATGCCCCTATGTATTACAGTAATACCTCATGATGCTGTGTTGCTCCATGTTGGTATCCTGGCCTCCATTGCCCTCTTGGGAAAGATGTGTGCACAGGCCCATGTGTAACTCCATATTTTGGTGTGTTAGCATTCGCAAAATCTTCTCTGGGGAGGAAAAAAAAATAAAACAAAGAAATGGGGATATAACTAGCGCTGGCTTGAATCCCAGTAAGAAAGAGATGAACATGAAGGAGAACTTGCCACTACTACCCTAGGCTGGACCGTATCATTAGAAGAGACTCCACTGCTCTGCCATTGTTCTCGGTAGATTCCACTAATCCCATCCCTAATCGGTACACAGACTAGAGCAGGGGTGGACAAAATGCAGCCCAGGGGCCAGATGCGGCCCGCCAGGCCATTCTGTCTGGCCCGGGGGTCCCCTAAATATTAATTTTCTAATTTTTTTTTTTATCTGCCCTGGGCTGCCCATCATGTGGCCCTCGATGGCTTGCCAAAACTCAGTAAGCAGCCCTCTGCCCAAAATAATTGCCTGCCCCTGGACTTAGGGGTATATGATGTAGCATCTCATTGAGCAGTATGCTCTGATACTGAGGTCATTCTAAGTGCCCCCCAAATGATCCACTCAAATTGTATGTAGAGACTCAAAGTGAAACAGGAATCATTGTCAAGCAGTATCTTATCAAATAATATAATGCAACCAGAAGGAATTTATATAATTTTCATTTTAGGTGTATAGCAGGTTTGGGTTGACTAGCTCATTCACAGTCCTTCAGTGTCTTTTACAGGCTCCCAGTCTCTATTTATTGTCCATGTTCCTTCTTGGCAGGAGTCAACCCCTATAAGCACTTCATCTAGTTCAAACTACCTACACATGGTTGGACCACCCAGCTTACTCTAACGATATGCATGGCCTGATGCATGTGCTCAGTCTTTGGCCAACTCCCAGGAGAGAGGCACTCCAGGCAGGGTCATTGAGCGCTGCTGTGCTGACCTGCTGGCTCTCTCGCTCCTAGCTTCTCAGCCTCCCAGGTAGCTCTTCGCTCTTGATCTGTGCTAGGCTCCCCTCTCTAGCAGTCAAGCTCTTGCATCCCTCTGGCTCTTTCCCCTCCCAGGAGGCCTCCATCTCTCTTTCCTCAGAGAGTGGTCTCTCTTCCTAGGAGAATTTTAGCTTTCTGATAACTAATTATCCAAAGGCTGCTGGCTCTATTGCCTATACAGCCTGCAATCACCCCTTACAGCCACCAGCTGCGCTGTAACACTTGCAAATCATAGTATCACAGTATCTAGGGTCAGAAGGGGCCTAGAGCAGGCCATCTAGTCTGACCCCCCGCCAATGGCAGGAACGAGTGCCAGGGTCACAGG
>JAGPOW010003395.1:32663082-32675782 GCA_030014935.1 Caiman crocodilus
CCCCCCCCACTCCAGCCTTCTGACCAGCCCAGTGAGAAAGTGATAACGTGGCGTTTTTCACCCCTTAAGAAAACAACAGAGAGGCATTTCCATCTGCCTGTTGATTCTGCCTTTGTCCCATCTGCCACAGCATGAACCATAGCCAGCACGTGGCATGCCAGCTAATGCTGAGAAGTGTCTGTGTAAGGCAGAGGGGAGGGGAGAATAATCCCTGCTTAGGGAGTGGTGGGCAGGGACCGGGAGCAGGGGGAAGCCAGGCAGATGCCTGCAGCCTCTGCTGGAGCTGCAGCCAGAGATCGGAGGGCAGCGGCCAGCTCTGCTGTGCAGCAGAGAGCCCAACCCAGCCCAGAGAGCATGCTGGGATGCTAGGGGAGTCAGGTTTAACTTAAACCACCAAGGGATCTGGGACGGGCATTACATAAACTGTTTGATCCAAATCAGTTAAGTCTGGTACTACATTCAACTAGGCTTGTCTCAAAACGGTTTCAGCCATTTTCAAACTGGTTTATGTGCACTGAACATCTGTTCTGTTACAGGTTTAAACCAGTTTCTGGTCACCTAAACCAATTGTACGTGTAACCTTTGTCCCTAGCCCTTTAGTTAGAGGCAGATTTAAAGTGGTCCACCTCAATTAGTACAGACACAGTTTTACAGGAAGAGCTCTTTGCCTGCAGCAGCAAGAGACCTTTTATGCTAGTATAAGTGAAGCTGTACTTGGGATTGTATTGATGCATAGGAGAAAAATAACCCTAATTAACATGTTACACACGTGCAAAACCTGTGTAGACCAGGTCTATTGGTTTCTGTAGGGCAGATTTTTGCCTTGGGTCTTCGCACTCTCACAGGGGCTCCCAGAGAAGGCAAAGATGCTATAGCCTGCTTGCTGCTACTACTTATTCAGAAGATGGCCTTGGAGTCGCACCAACACTTTCTGCTATTGGGTTTCTAGGTCTTAAATCCTGATCATGAATGTAACAGTAACATTTTACTTGAATGCACAAAGGGTTTATTTGAGCTTTCACAAATACGCTGCCGCACTACATGCTGATTTGCTCTTCCTGACCTATTCCTGACGAGACCTGCTTCAGAATCACACGAAGCACAATTATGTAAATAGCAGCCCACAGGGAGGTAGAAAAAATATTCCTAATCGCCCTTAGTTAGCAGTCACTTCTTGCCCTGAAGTGTGAGGGCTAACCCTACGAATCTACCTCGGGGTCAGATAGCTACGGTCCCCTCTCTGGGTTACATAGCAGCTTCACTAATACAGGTTCTCTAGTCTGAACAAGAGACCTCGCTTCTGCTGCTGTTGCACAAACCGTAATAGAAGAACCCAGTTCTCTCTCCCATAGCTGGGGCAGTGCCACACTGCTAACAGCCGATATAAAAACAAATTTATGTCAGAAAATAAGAAACTGTGTCTGTGTAGACCTACAGGAACAGACCAGGTGCCATTTTTTTTTTATATGGTCACCTTTATATCACAGCATAACATCCCCTCTGGGTGCTGCTGCAGTCTAAATGACGAAAATGAGTAATAATAATGATCATAATTGCTCTTTAAGTAAGAGGCATGGGGGCAGGTCCTCAGCTGCTGTACATTTCCGCGGTTCTATTGACTCATAAGCTTTTAGAGCTAGCCCTGCATGAGGCAGGGGTGGGAGGCAGGTAAGGATGACATGTCTTCACGGCATCATCCTCCCTCTCAAACTCCAGTCTTCTGGCTTTAATCTGGAGCAAAATGTTGTGCCCCATGTAAGAAGCACTGAGTACCAGCAACTCCTGCTAAAAACAATGCTGTGCAATGGATAATGCTGTGCTTCTTCCCTCCAGAGGGTTTTCCCCAGTTACAAGGAAATGGATGAGGAGTCAAGATTGTTCAGCACCCTCCAAACCTGGGCTCTGCCCCCATAACGTGCGCAGAATGTGGATTTTTTTGCCAGTGACTTCAGCAGGAAAAGAATCTGGCTCTAAGAGCAACATTTTGTCCTAGAGGCAGAAAATATGGTTTAAAAGGACCAGTCAAAGGAGTTTTTTAAAGACTTCTACTAAATTGAATGTAGGAAAGGGGGAAATAAAAATAATCTACTTTTTGCTTTCAGAGGAACACCTCTAAATCCAATACTGCTTTTGATTCCCTCCCCACCCTTAAATAGATTTTGGCTTCTGTGTTTAATGATTCCTATTTTCGCTGCAAGTTTTATACGTAATCCCAGGAAAACTGAGAGAGAATTAAAAAATTCTCATCAAGAAATCCTCAGCCTTGTCTCCACATTTCTATGGGGCAAAGAAGCACAATGAAAAAGTAGACGTGTTTCCTTTAACTCTGTAACCTGTTTTTACCAAACAGCTGCGTAACGGGGCCATTGTCGGGTTGAACTGAAATCCTTATTGGATTATTGTTTATTTTAAATGATATTGTGTTTATTCAGTTCGCAGAAAGAATAGGGGTTTGAGGTGATTTACTTATTTATTTATTTTTTTTTTGGTGAATAATCCAGCAGACTGGTAATGAGCCTTGTGGAGGCTAATTCAAGGGTAAGGCGATGGCATTTGTATTTATCCCGTATTTGGTCGCAAGAGATTCTGTTTCATTTCATTTGAACTCATAAAATACAGTTATCTTATACCCCATCAATAACATTAGCCTTCAAAAATCTATGAGAGAATGGCAATGTGTCTTTGCTGAGGGCAATTTAAAATCTCTTGTGTGAACTGATCAAATTAAATAAAGCTTCTGTGCTGTCAAGGTTCAAAATCTACTGATGTGCCAGCGTTCATTCTTCAGCTCTGTATTTAGCTTTGAAAGCAGACAAGGTCAGCTGTGTCTGATTGATCTGGCATCTACCTAGCAGGAAGACAAGCTGGTTTTTCCCCTAAGAAAGAGGGGTTTTCCCCTCTTGTTCCTCTCCGATTTAAGGAGCGGTCCTGGCTTTTCTTCCACCAGATGGCATCCTTTACCCAGTGAAAACACTGACGGATTTTTGTCTTTGTCCACTTGATTGTGGGGGATGAGAGAGGGGGTGTTGGTTTGCTTGTTTTTCTACTTTAAAGAGACCTTTTACTATAACTGGCCATCTTTCAGCATGTGTTAGAATGGGGCAAAGCAGAAATAAAAGTACAGATTTTGACAAACACTGCTTAACAGATGCATGTCAAGAAGAAGGGAAAAAATAGGGGAGCAATCTACAATTCATTTCTGGAACTCTTGAAACAAGACATAGTGTTGTGCCATAAAAAGAAAAGAAAGCAAGCAAATCTATTGGCTCGGCATAAGAGGGAAAAGATTGTTTCCAACTGCTAGTGCTGCACGCTCAGCCTACTCTACCCTAATATCAAATTCGCTCTTGCCTCTGAGCAGTTGAAGTGCCCCCGCTCCATTTTGAAACGTGGAGATGCTGATGCATGAGGCACGGAGGGTGCTTAGGGTGTGCTAATTAGCCCTGCCACCAATAGGCACAATACAAGTGTAAGGACTGGCAATACCACCTAATGCGATGATACGTAGGAGTTCAGTGATGTGTACAACACAGGATGTATGTTCAGCAGCATACTTGCATCTTGAGTGTTTACCTCCTGTTTCTCCTCATTTTGTAGATTTATTGACTCTGGAGTATATTACTGTGCTTAAAGCTCTTAAAAAAATATTTTTTATTTTTGCTGGTAACAGCTGTAGAGCTTCTGTAACAGCTGCTGACTTTGGCACCTAAAACAATGCAAAGATGTGCATTGGCAGCACTCTTTATATTACTTCAGGCCAGGCCTGTGAAGTGTCAGTGCCCTCAAATACCTCTGACTTTGTTACTGCTTGCAGAATCAGCAACTTTTATTTATACATACTAAGTAACTTTCCCAGGTTCATAGCAGTAATTCACCATGGCTTTACATTTGATTATTAGCTGGGGACACTTTAGAGTCTACCTCCATTCTGTATGGAGGCAGTTTCCAATAAAATGGTGCTGCTGCTGTTGCAGAGCCCCCTCCAGGACTGTGCAACGTAGATCATTGTAGCCTGGAGCAGCTGCCTCCCACAGGTCATTCATATGGAAAGGTATTTTGTTGCGCTCCTGGGTAATAGTATGGAGAAATATGAATTTTTACTTTGTGTGTAGGATTGTAGGTGCCCCAGGAATGGGACCTGCCTTGGATAACAGAGGTGTTCCAGCTGTGTGGGTTAAGACCTACATGCCACACTCCTTTTGATTTCTGAGGTCAAACTGACATTCAGTGGCAATCATGCAGTGTTCACCTGGCTTCATTTCAGAGCCTTGTGGATCTAAGCGTGCCGCTAGCATGGACACAGAAGCATAACATCAGCCCAGGTTTGCTCAAAAGATTTGTGAACTGAATGGCTGCTTTGGCAAAGCAGAGCTGAATGTTTCCATTTGTCATGCGAACTCGGATCCAGACAAGTCATGCATAGGGTTGTGTTTTGCAACAGCTTCTGCACAGTTCTAATTCTGCCTTCAGTCGCATCTCTGCAACCCTGCTGTCTTTGAGCGTCATGCTCTTAGTTTCCAGTTGTATTGGTGGTGGGTGCATGTGCCAAAGTGGAATCCAGTCATTCTTTCATACCCGCTCTGGGCTCAGCAGGATGTGCAAGGGGGAAGAGAAGTAAGAACTCTTGTTGCCAGGAAAGCTGGGAGATGAGATTCCAAGCAGTGGTGGAGAGCAACAGGAGCCAGTTTCACACAGTAACTTTTCAAAAGTAGAAGCGGATTTTGAATGCAATTATATAGTTTCAGAACTAGTTGCTTTAAGTTCCATTTTCAACACTCTCTTTTTTTTTTCTAGATGGTGTGAGGCTGCATAGACGGTAGTCTTTCAAGCGTGGAGACCGGAGGTATTGATTTAAGTTACAGGTGCAATAGAAGTGGAATCAAGCCACCAACTTAATATCTGTATCTGATCTTGCCCCAGATTTTCAGACTTCGGTCCTGGGCTAGTCGGGGAATTGCTCGGGACTGCGACAGGCTGTGGGGTATATATATATTTGAACCGAAGGTTAATCTAGAGTCCTGTGGGGACCTCATGCAGTTCTTGTGAGCCTCTTATGAACTCTACCAAATGTTACCTGTTAGTTAACAGCATTTAACTCTCATGAGTCTGTTCTTTCTTTCTTTTTATTTTTCTTAAATGTAGGCTTCTTCCGAATGAAATCTGCTCAAATACACCTTTTGTTATACTTCCTCTCTCCACTATTGCTAAAATAAATTAAACTACCCAACTTAATGCCTGAAGAGACAGGGACATTTAATTTATAACCATTTCTTTTTATTTCTCTCAGTAGTTTCTATTAAATAAACGTGCTGGATCACAACTACCATGTGCATTTATGCCAGACTGCATACAGCACCATCAATACCAACCTCAACACACTCAGTTGGCAACTGACCAGCAGCAAAGAGAAAATGGGAATGTCCCTGAAGCACAGCTAGATTGTTAAGACACAAAAGCATTTACCTACCTACCTATTTATTAATTGCTATAGTACTGGCGCTTCTTCCAAGCTTCTCTTAAAAGAACCAAGGAGCACCTGTCGAAGTGAGGCCTGGTTGCCTTATTCATATGAGTGGGTACCTTGTACGAATTTCTGTGCACTTGCATACAAGTTGCTCCGGGGTTGAGCGTCCATTAGCAGCTAGAAGGATGCAACAGTTCTTGGGGGTAGGGGCTGAGGCAAAGGAGAGACCTTTTGCATTGGATTCAGTAAGAGGACTTCCTTTTGTCCAGGGTTACCTCTTGGTGCAGCTGGCCCCCTGTGTTCCCCAGGAACAGAACAGACCATCTTTAGCTGGCTCTCTGGATTTCTCTCTGTTTGCATCACTCTCTGCCCAGACTCCTTCCTTTCCATACTCTGCAACCCCCTGCCTCTGCTCTCCACCTCCTGCTTCTCTTCCTTTATCCTATTATTTGCTTGTTTATTTCCTTCTCTGCAGCATTCCCTCGCTTCTGCTAATCCCCATCAGTAAATGACTCAGACTGTAAGCTCTTTAGGAGAGGGGTAGCCCTACTGACATGTGTTTATATTGCCTCTAGCACAGTTGAGATGCAGTCCATGGATGAGACTCAAGTGCTGCTGCAGTACAGTTGGCTAATAAGCTACAGAATTCAACCGGATCAAATTGGTTGGTCTTGACTGAGTACAGTTAACTAAATGCAGTTATATTTCTAATAGGGACCAGACCTCGCCGAGATTGGGGTCAGCCCTTTTGTGTGCTGTCATGGTTCCATGTTCAGGAAGCACCTTTCTGAATGATGCAATGTGACCACCCTGCTACTTGCTATTCTTCAAGAGTAAATGCAATTATTCGGAGCATCCATATAGATTCTGTGTTGATTCTCTAAAGTCAGTGGAGTTTTTTTTGAGAGTAGAATTTGGTGCTATATTTTGACAGTTTTGATTTACTTAAGGGGCTGCCTTCTCCTGCCAAGAATGCACTGAAGAGCTACAGCCTATATCTTTTAGACCTCGTACTTGGAAAAGATAGCAGTGGTTCATAGCTACCTGTCTGTATGGCACAGTATGTAATGGCTAGCTGAAAGGGCATTTTCGATATCAGGCTGCCAATGGCTACACATAATTGGCAGCCCAGCACTGGCAACCCAGGTTCAGGTGATCCTTGCCAGGTCACTACCCAGAAAGCAAATTCAGCCCAGCTGGAACACAGCAGGGCTGCTTCTCAACGCTTTGCCCAAAATTAGGAGTAAACTGCACTCATTTTTTCTGCATTGTTCAAGACAGAATTGAGAAGTCATTTTCTTATTTGGCTTTGTTTAGTGAAGCTTAGCGGAAGGGCAACATTAAGGGCAGTACCATCATCTTGCAATCACTGGCATATGTACTGTTGAGCAGTTGGGACTCCTTGAATGAACTATATTAACACTACTCCAGGGGGCTCCCTGCAGCTAATGGATAGATGCTGGTCTTAATGAAAATAGGAAAAAAAGAGCTGAAATACAGCAAGCAACTTTTTCTTTATAACAGAGTAAGTGATTACAAGTGAATCTGGGATATAGACACCAGATCCCATGCTCAGTTTTCATTTGGCAATCCTGAGAGGTCTGCAAAGTAGAAACTTCAAGTATTATGGAAATAAGAGTTTATGAGAAGCTTATTTCCTAGTCGAGGGTCATTTTATTACTAAGTCAGGTCTTGAAAGCTGCACCATCTGTCCCCAATGAAGCTCTAATTGGGAGTTTGTATCATGACTCCGAGACAGAAAGGTTCCACAGAAATGCTATAAAGTAATCATTTTTTTCCTCCATAAACTGCTGCTTATTACCATGGCTGTGATCCCCTGTAATCTCGTCTTTTAGTGCAGCAAGACTTTATTCCCCACTGTGGTGAAACAAAATGAACACGAACATTTTTGAAACAGTTCAAGCAGTTGCATCAAGTTGTCATAGTGGAGTAGACAACCCTACAGCCCAGTTTGCCTTTTTTACTCCCAAGACTGTTAAGGACAGTTAGAGGAATCAGGTATAGAAATAAAAAGCAGCACGATTAACTGTGTTGTTAGAAAGAGTCTGGCAATGAATGCATCACTAGGACACTTCATAGCATATAGTCCTGCCTTTCGCTAGGACTAATTTCACATGTCCTTAAAAATCAGAAATATTGAGCTACCTGGAAATGACTTGCATATATGCAGGTATGCTCATTTAGTAATAGGAGGGTAACAAAACTGGCATCTATGGGCATGGCTACACATGCATAATGCACCTTTTCTAATGTGCATTAAATTTAGTACCTCTAATATGACGTACTAAATTAACGTGCATTAGGCTGTGCTAATGTGCAGTAGTGCATTGGCATGCTTCTTTAGTGATGCTCAATGTGCAGTAAACTATTTTACTGCACATTAGCTTAATGCCGTGATTTTTATGTGATGATTTAAAACACACATGTAGATGTGGTCTATGAATGCTGAACTCTTAGACCAAATTCATCTCCACACTCAGGGTGGAGATGATGCTTGACACGTGTGCAGGGACTTTGGGGGAGCGGGTTGGTAAAAGGGGGGAGAAAAGATTATTTTTCTGTCAACTGCAGAGCTACGGCATAGACATGTTACATGAATCATCCCAACAGTGCAGCCTTATCTTGTGTTCCTTTCATTGCCTGGAGATCCTCTGCATGGGGGGAGAAGATGGACTTTTCTTGTGCGCACATGTCTTGAAAACATTTTCAGTCATTGTCCTTGACTGCTTGAGGCTCACACCCTGCCATTGTTTGTGGCTTGCTATGGTCAGTGTAAAGCATTGTCAGTTGCTTCTTAATTTTGAACATGGAAGCTGCTCTGAGGAATCCAAAAACTATTTGTTTTTAATTAAAAATGCTAAAAATTGAAAAAGATTACATTTCCAACTTGGTAGCTAATTGCTGACCCCGAAAGAATAGGTGGAGATGGAGGTATGTCTCTGTGCTGTCATACCTGTGAATGATGATGTGGGAAAGTAGGGCTGGATGGGACCTTACAAGGTCATCTAGTCCTGCTCCCTGCTCGAGGCAGTTATCATCCCGGACTACACCCTTCAAGCCAAGTCTGCTCTTAAATACTTCCAAGGATGGCAAGTTTCTGTAGGTAGCCTGTTTCGAAGTTTGCCCATTATTATAAGAAAGAGTTCTAATCTCCAACCTGAATTTCCCTTGCCACAGCTTGAGGTTGTTGCTTCTAGTTCTGCTTCCTGTGGCCATGACAAAAGCCCATCTCTATTCTCTCTGTAATTACCCTTTAGTTATTTGAAGACATGATGAAAGTAATGGGGTTTTTGGGGGTTCTTTTTAATTTAATTAAAAATGAATTTAATCTGATCTGCAACTGCGAGTACTTATTTATTAATCGTCATCAGTGTGTGGTTATTGCATGCTGAAGTGGATCCAGGATTTTGCAAAGGGGGGTGTAGGTGCAGTGACTGCTGCAGGGATGGCTGCATTCGGCAGCCTGTGCTGCAGGAGCATCATTCTGGAGCTTTGTCCCCAAGGCAGGGAAGAGATCCCTTCCTTAATCAGACTTGTCCTCTCCCTACTCAGAGACATGTCCCCTTCCCTCCCCCTCGCCTCCTGCTGCTACTCTCCCTACTCTTCTGGAGGCAAGGGATGCTCTAGAGCCGTTTCAGCTGCGTGGTACAGGGACAGACTCCGCCTGGGACAGTGGCAGTAGTAGAGGTAATGGGAAGATGGGTTCCTGTCCCCATGTCTGTTTCTAGGCTGGCAGGGAATACCCAGGGGGACCAAGGGGTGAAGGGGAGGGCAGAAGGGTGGATGTATGTCGGGCAAGGAGGGAAAGGAAGTGGGTAGGATCCTTACCTTCAGGGACTCGATGCCTTTGGCTTCTGCTCCTGTTATGTGGACAGAAAAGGAGAGGGTATGGAGCCATGATTGCATCGAGTCAAGGCTCTAACTGTACATCTGGGATCCTTTTACATTTAACCCTACCTCTGAATTTCTTAGGTATATAATGCTTGCTTTGGAATAATTGCTGCCTCTTTGTAACGTGCTCTCTGTACTACCTCTGAATTAGCATAGGTTTTACATGGCAAAAAGTTATGTAGGCCATAAGCTGGGGAATAAGGCCTCCTTGTCCTCTCTTTCCCACTTCAGCTCTGCTCAGTTTTGGGGGGAGTTTTTGAAAATGATTATATCCACGTTCCTGCTTCTGTCTCAGTAGGAGACACCTACAGAGCTGTCAGTGAGGGTTTTCTCAGGGCAGCCATGCATGGTTCCCAAACTGGTTGTGCTGCTCACGCCTTAGGGCTCAACACGGGTAGTAGCCGCAGGGAGCCTGATTCACCATTGCCTTGCATCTTTTGTATAGTTATGGCAATGAAAGTAACTTTTAAATACTATCATTATGACTGGTGTCATTCTTCACCCTTTTACACTAGGAAAATGACTACCAAAGCTGTAGAGCAATGTGAATCAGGGTCAATGTGAATCAATGGTGAATCAGGGTCTTAGTCTATACTAACACTGCATCACCTCACTAGCAAAACCATCCTCGTATTGATAATTGACATCAGCTCTTCTGATCTTTAGTACTTACTTTTATAGGAAGTAGAAAATATTTCCTCTTACAAATACTTTATATTTGCTTCTGTATTTGATCCAGTTATTTGTTTTGCCTGAAAACATGCGTGGCGATATTGAAATTTGCTATTGGAAAGTATTTGATAGCCACCAGGCCAATTTTTCAATCTAGAAACTGGCAAGCTTTTAATTGGACTTTGGAGCAGGTAGCCATTGCAGAGTAGGTGGGAGTTTCAAAGTCTTACCGTTGGGTTAAATGGACTTTGAAGTAATCTGCCAGTGACTTCAAGAAAGGTTGTAGAGAGGTTAGTGCATTGGATGTCTTTTAAAAGAAAAAACACGTTTTTTTTCTATAAGGCAGCAATCAAAGATTGGAACAATATTACCAATCCATTATTTTTATTGGCTTCTCTTTCCTGAAGAGTAGATTTTTCTATTATAATAATTTTTCTTTTGCCCTATTGTGTTAGAACTCTTTACTTATTCAAAAACGAGACTAAGTAAAAATTTTCCAGAGTGGGTAGCAGTAGATTTCTTTCACGCTTTCTGGATTAAAAGCAATTGCTTTTAGTGACTGAAAACAAATTCGTTTCATATATATTATAATTGGGTTAGGTTGGCTCAACAGTGGAGCACGGGGCATATTTGTGTTCCGTATTATTGTATATTCAATTCACGTTCTACACTTTATCCAGGTAAAGATTTACATCAGTCATGTTCCAGTAATGCAACATAACAACACAGCGGATTGGAATGCACCACAGGCCTTTTGCTTTATCGATCTAAACACATGGGTTGCATCCAGACGTGTGCAGCCCCGTATGTGGTGCCACAGCCCTGTCTGTGGTTCTGCACACCACACATTTCGGCAGTCTCCGTGCAGCTACCTTGCAGTGAGGGGTAGACTCCAGAAGATCCTGGAGTAAAAAAAAAAAAAGATGCAGAAAAAAGCAGGGCGGTGCACGTGGAGGCAGCGTGTATCGCCCCAAACTGGAGCCTGCCCAGATAGAGCCGCGCTTCAGCTGCTAGCAGGGCTCCCAGTTGGAGAAGCAATGTAGCTGCAGCTTCTCCAGCCCTCAGGACACCAGGTAAGGCTGCTAGGGCCAGCACAGTTGCTGGCCCAAGCCTCCCCTACCCAATCCAGGGTAATGTGCGATGTGCCAGAGGGCATGTGGCATGGGCATTCCTTGGGGGCAGTTAGGGACCCAAATGTCTGGATGCAGCCATAGGGTGCATCTCCACATGTAGAGGTGGGTAGTTGCAGCGGGGAAACAAATTGTGCCACTACTTTTTACCACTGTACATGTAGGCTTTAGTGCAGGGCAAAATACCCTGCTTCAGGAAAACTATCTCTTACTCACTCCTTCCACTCCAGGCATGCTGGAGGAGCTAGGAGAGATGTTCTCATGAGAGGATTGAGCCTCTGTGCCTGCCAATATCTGCTCCTGGGGCATGTGCACCACTTTTTTGGTGCAGTTTGTGGTTTGGGGTTTGTTTTTTGGGTTTTTTTGCTACCAGGATTTCTCAGTAGTGAATTTTGCCTCCACACTGCAGATATGCAGTGAGGGGCATGTTTTTAATGCTCTGGGCATGTAGTATGTGGTGCCCCAGAGAGGTTTGTGGTGCCACAAACTGCACGTGCCTGCATGTCTGGATCTGGCCGTGGGGCCTCAGTTTTAACTCACGGAAGTCAGCACTTTCCACTGAAGCCAGTACATCTCTACTGACATACATCAGCTGAGCACCTGGCCCAGGGGAATTGAGACACTGGGCTGGATTTGAAGTTGCCCTGAACCTTATAGCCATTTAAGCCTGTGCAAGCTGAATGCAAAGTTACTGTAAGTTGCTCTTCTCATCCGGTGGCATTTCACTAGTTTAAATGCTTGCATCATGTGCAGAGCAATAGCAAATCATTGTCAAGCTAATCTTAGTATGACTGTGGTCAAGTCATTCAACCTGCCCATATCCCTCACAAAGAAAATGGGGTTAATAATACTTTTAAAACCTTGCAGTATATTCATAGAGTCATACATGTTAGGTAGGGGAGAGCACCACCTCCCTTGGGAGCCCTTTCTAGGCTTTTAACTGTGAAGAAGTTCTTCCTAATGTCCAGTCTAAATCTGCTCTCTGCTAGCTTGTGGCCATTATTTCTTGTAACTCCCATGGGTGCCTTGGTGAGTAAAACCTCACTAATTCCATTCTGTGTCCCCGTGATGAACTTGTAGGCAGCCACAAGGTCACCTCAACCTTCTCTTGCGGAGGCTGAAGAGGTCCAGGTGCCCTAGTCTCTTCTCACAGGGCTTGGCCTGCAAGCCCTTCACCATACGAGTGGCCTTTCTCTGCACTCTCTCCAGGTTATCCACATCTCTCTTGAAGTGCGGCGCCCAAAACTGCACGCAGTACTCCAACTGTGGTCTGACCAGTGCCCAATAGAAGGGAAGTATCACCTCCTTGGATCTGTTCGTCATGCATCTGCAGATGCACGATAAAGTGCCGTTAGCTTTTTTGATGACTTTGTCACACTGACGACTCATGTTCATCTTGGAGTCTGCTAGGACTCCAAGATCCCTTTCTGCTTCCGTGCCACCCAGCAGGTCATTCCCTAGGCAGTCGGTGTGCTGGACATTTTTCCTCCCTAGGTGCAGCACTTTGCATTTCTCCTTGTTG
>JAGPOW010003395.1:32675882-32697026 GCA_030014935.1 Caiman crocodilus
ATTCCCTGCCCTCCAGCATATCCACTTCTCCCCACAGTTTTGTGTCATCCACAAACTTGGACAAATAGAGGTGAGACTGACTGGCCTATAGTTGCCTGGGTCCTCCTTTCTCCCCTTCTTGAAAATGGAGACCACATTGGCCCTTTTCCAGTCCTCCGGGACTTGGCCCGTGGGTCATGAGTCTTCAAATATTCCCGCCAGTGGTTGTGCGATGACATCAGCCAGTGCCTTCAGCACCCTTGGATGGAGCTCATCCGGGCCTGCCAACTTAAAGGCATCCAGTTCCTCCAAGTGACTCTGCACCATCTCAGGGTCTACGCGTGGTAGTCTGGCACCTTACTGCTGCCTCTCTACAACCCCAGGGAGAGACTTGTCCTGCCCCTCTCTTAAGACCACTGAGGCAAAGAACTCGTTGAGGAGTTCAGCCTTGTCCCCCCATCCACCACCGATTGTTTCTGCCCATTTAGTAGGGGTCTTGTTCCACCGTGGGCCTTCCTTTTACTCCCTATGTATCTAAAAAACAATTTTTTGTTATCCTTAACTTGGAATGCCATCCTCAGCTGTATGGTAGCTTTGGCCTGTCCAACTGCCTCCCTACAAGTGCGAGCAGAGGAGGTACACTCCTCTTTAGTAATCTCTCTGTTTCCACTTCTTATATGCCCCACGTTTAGCCCGTACACTGCTCTGGATTTCTCTAGTCAGCCAAGGAAGCTTCTTGGCCCCTTTCCCTCTTTTTCCCCACATCAGGATCGTCTCCCTCTGTGCCTGAAGGATCATTTCCTTAAGGTGCAGCCACCCTTCCTGGGCTCCCATCTCTTCAAAACTCTTACTCTGCAGTGTGGCCTTGACTAATCGTCTGAGTTCATTGAAATTGGCTTTCACCCTTCTAGTTACCTTACTCACTCGACATCTTATGATGAATTCTGTTATTTGGTGATCGCTGTCCCCCAGGTGACCACTGATCTGTAGGTCTCCTACCACGTCATCCCCCGCTGCCAATACCAGGTCCAGCAAGGCCAGCAAGGTCCTCCCTAGTGGGACCATATACCTCCTGCGTCAGATAGAGGTCCTGTACACAGTATAGGAACCTGCGTGACCAGTGGGACTTTGTTGTCTGCGTCTCCCAGAAGATGTCTGGGTAGTTTATGTCCCCCATGACTACCGCCTCCCTAGTTTTTATGGTCTCCAAGAGCTGCCTCAGGAGCCCTAAATATAGTTCTTCCCCTTGGTGTGGGGGTCTGTAGCAGACCCCTACCACCAAATCCCTTTCTCCTGGATCTCCATGTAACCCACAATCCTTCTACTTTCTCCTCCTTCGATTCTGTCTTGATAAGGGTTGATGTATATCGCTCATTGACGTAGAGCGCAACCCCTCCCCTTCTCTTCCCCACTCTATCCTTTCTGTACAGCTTATAACCCTCAATATGTACCGCCCGGTCATGGGAAGGATCCCACCAGGTTTCTGTTAGCCCTACTAAGTCATAGGTGTTTTCTGCAGGCAGGAGTGCTAGTTCATCCTGCTTGCTCCCTATGCTCCTAGCGTTAGTGTATACGCACTTGAGCCCTGTGACTGGCGCCTTTGTTGCCCCCTGGCTCTGATGCCCAAAGGGCCCCTTATTGCTTACCTGTTCTGTACTGCTGGCTGCCCCATGGATTGCAGGTTCCCGATATTCTCCTTCTTCAGACTGGGCTGTTTTTGTGGGTGCCCCATGGTTTGGTGGTCCATGGCTTCCCCTGCCCTCATCTTCCCCTCCTGCAATGAGCCTAGTTTAAAGCCTGCTGGAGGAGATCCACCAACCTAGAGGAGAACACATGCTTACCTTTGGGGGACAGATGAAGCCCATCCCAACTGAGCATGTCTGTCATGGTGATGTGCGGGTCATTGTCAAGGAAGCCGAAGCCTGCCTCGAGACACCGTTACCGAAGCTGCCAGTTGGTCTCTCTAATGCAGTTCTTGTGTCATCTTCCATGTCCACTCACTGGTAGGACAGAAGAGAATGCCACCTGTGCACTTATCTCCCTCAGCATGCTGCCCAGAGCATGATAGTCCGTCATCAGGTGATCAGGGCTTCTCCTGGCCGCATCATTAGTACCCGCATGGACTAGGACCATGGGGTAGTAATCAGTGGGCTGAATCACGGCCTGGATCATTCCCGTCGCATCCCTGATCTTTGCTCTGGGCAGGCAGTAAACCTCTTGTGTTGAGGGGTCCTGGTGACAAATGAGTCCCTCCGTATCTCTCAGGATGCAGTCTCCTATGACGATCACTCGACGCCTCCTTTTCTGGGTCTGCTTGGTTCCCTTGACCTGTTTGGAGCGTGGAGAGTGTGGTGTTGTTTCTTGCCCAGAGGTTTCCTCCTCTCCTATCTCCTGCAGCATCGCCAGGGCCTCATACCTGTTCTCCAGTTGGACTGGAAGAACTGGTACTGTTTTGCTGCGAGCAGCCCTGGTCCTGGATGTGACCGTCGGCCACTCTGCTGTGGAGGGCAACTCCCAGGATGCTGCTGCTTTGGGTGCCTGGTCCTGCAAGGAAAGGAAATAACTGTCAATTTCATCCTCCGCCTCCCTGATACCCGTCAGCCTGCTAACCTCCTCCCGGAGCTCCCTCACCTGCGCCTCCAGGGCCCATGTTGTGAGATGCATTTCAGCAAGTGACAAACACAGCCACGTTGGAATGACAGTGTTCCACACTAACTCGGCACAGGTGGAAATGGATGTCCTTTGTTTGCTATGGTTGTCAACATTTTACTACACTTACATGGACATGGCTATTATATTTAGTAGCTAACACAATAGCCAGGACCTGATCAATGTCACCTCCTGTAGGAGCACTCGCTGATGAGAGCTAAGGAAAGGAAGTCTGCAAGTATTTATTGGCAAACTTCTCCCCTGTGGGCATGTCTACATGTTCACTAATGTGCAGTGTTTACTGCATATTGAATTTAGTACTTGTATAATGAAGTACTAAATAAATGCGCAGTAACCAGAGTTGCTGCACAGCGCTGGCAAACACCTTTTTAGTGACACTACTGCACAGTAGCCTAATAATACTGTCTAGTAGTGTATTAGCACTGTTGATGCTGTGACATGCTATTATGCAGCGTTATTAGGCTACTGTGCAGTTAGCATTTTGTGTACACACATCTTGTGTGAGGGAAGTAAGGTTAGCCCCTTTTACAGAGGAGGGTAGAGGGCAAGCATCCAGACCCTACAAGGATCTCCCATGAGCTGGATGGAGCCTTGCAAATTGTCAGAAGATTATATACTATTGGCACAAAAGCCCTATCCTTTGGTTCCAGGTCTGAGTCCACAGGCCTTTCCTGGCAGCATGTTCCTAATGAACAAACAAACACACTAACATATTTCTTCTGCTTTTGGCTTCTGCAGGCAATGCAATCCGTCGGACGGTTCCCTATAACAGGGAGGGTACATAAGAGGCCATTATAAATCCAGCAGCTTTATCATCATCAACAATTTATTTATACAGCACCCTGGATGTCCATTGTGCTTATTGAACTTCTAATTGAATTCGTTTATCACTAATCACATTAATGTATACCATTGATAATGTAATTAAAACTCCTTGTATTCGGTTACAGTCATTAATACATGTTCTGAGAAGAATCAATAAGATACTGTACTTTAGGAAAGAAGCATCAAGCAAAGACTGGGTCTTGGAAGAAGCAAAGAATCTGTTTTCATGACTACATTAAAACAACGGAAGTAATACTATGGTCTCTGCCTGTGAGAATTTTATCAAAGCCAAACAATTTCCTCTCAATTATTTAAAATGCCTAATGAGTCCTAATTAAATGAGCTTTCATTAAGGTTTCAGTTATTAATATTTGGACATTGAACTTCACTAACTTCATGTTCTTTGGCAAAAAACGGGACCAAACCGCCCTGGAAGAATGATCGATTCCATATACAGTATCAGCTGATACAGAATTAGCCATCTGTGCTTTTACTGAGGGAGACAAGGAAGCTTGATAATCCAGTAAAATAAGGGTGTTAGGTAAGTTTATTGGAACCTCAGTGGTGTTTTTAGGTACTGCCTTAGGTTTGGAGTGGGGTGAAGTGACTGCTTTCGTAAATACTGCTTACCAGTTTCCAGTCTAACAGTCTATTTTCATTCATTTACAACATCCCCAAACTTTCATTGTTAGAACTAAAAATTTTAAATTCAGTCTCTGCCTCCAGGTAATATTTTTTTAAGTCTGGGTAATAGTGGCTTCTGCCATTTTAGAGTGCAACGATAATAAGGGAAAAATATATATTACCTACTATAAACAACTCTGTTATCTTTATTTTGGAAAAGTTCTGCGGCTGTGGCTGCTGGGGCTAGAGACCAGCACGAGGACTGCCTTTTGCTATATTTTGGAAGTGTCTTCGACTGTTGAAGTAAAAAAATGGATTGTATTGGACTGATTTGCTATCCTTCTGAAAACCATGTGCTGTACGTGGGTGAGAACATTTTGGATGAGGTTGATAAGCTTGGCTGCAGTCCGGTCAGCTACTGAAGCGTGTGGTTAATGCGATGCATATGAATAGTTGCATTGTTTTCAGTCTATTTTAACTTGCGTAACCATGTTATAGCCATATTGGTCTAGAGGAAAAAGCAAGCTGGGCTCATAGTAGAGATGATAAAAATGTCTTTAATTGCAAGCTTTTGGGCACAGATACCCTTCATCAGGTGTTGGTGAAAAGATTGTAATAGTTCTCCTGGGTAGAAATGAAAGTTTGTGTTTCTTAGGATTTCACAGGAGTCAGATGAAAAATTCCTCTGGGTGGGTAGGTTTTTTGTTGTTGAAGAGTCTCTCGCCTCTCTTGTGAGGTTCTGTGATGACGCAGATTAATTTAGAGCAGTTTTACCTTTTTAGTTTAAACTTAAATTGGTTAGATAGCAGTTTTGTCTAGCCTGCTAGTAGGTTTGAGTGGCAGACATGTACTGCGTATGAAAATGTGTGCTGGTTGTATAATGTATAGGGATTATCCTACCTGGAGCAGAAGCTGTGGATTAGACAACCTGTTAATATCCCTTCAAGCCCTTTTTTCTATAATTCTGTGAAAGATGAATATGCAAATGCCCGCATTTTACAGATGGGGTAACTGAGTTGCAAAGAGGTTAGATGCTGTGCTCCAGGTTACATTAATTAATGAAGATTAAAACCCAAGTGTTTTGTCTTCTGTCCAATGCACTCAACTTTCTTGAACTCATCTGCATCTAATAATACTGTAATTTAGGAAATGAATTTACTGCAATTGAGATAATTTGTCCAGACAGGAGTTAGGACAGAAATTAGATTTCACCTATTGATTAAGATCACTTTGAATCCTGGAGATATCATTAAGACAAATGAGTTTTTTAACGTCTGCAAGAAAAAGGGGGAACCTCCATTCTCAAATATTTAACAGCAATTGATGCATCTCACTGTTCCTTTTATTGACTTGCTGTGAAGCATTGTTGAGAGAGAGGAAACATTTAAAAAGAGACATTAGACATAACACAAGGATATTCATCAGAGAATCGCAAAAAAACCCACTAGACTATAAAATACTATCTGTTTTCTAGTACAAGAGATATCACAAGTGATAAAGGTAGAGCTATACTGCAGTGCGGCTTGGCATAGATGTGAGATGTTCCTGTTTGTACACAATTTAAAAAATATATAAGGATTAATGTACCTTTGGCAGACATAACCAAGGCTGTGACGCAGATATATAAAACATTTTGAAGCAACCTTCTGTGGAAACAGTGTGTGCCTTGTAAGATAGTGTCTTGATAACACACTAAGGCTCCAGTCACTAAGAAAGAAAAAAAGAAAGGGAGAAAGGCAATTTTCTGTCTCAGGCTGGTGAATATCAGAACATTTAAACATGCAAGTGTTAGAGCGTACAATGATGCACACCATACAAGAGCAGCTTCATCCTGGAATGTTTGAAAGAGAAAAATGGATTATCATAAATAACAAAATGGGATAATTATAATCAAATGAGACAAACGTCTGTAAAATGTGTACTGCATTTGGGTAAACAAGGCAAATAATAGGCTCGTATGGATGGGAGGCTTGGGGTAGAGGTGCAGGGAACACAATTGATTAGTTTCATCCTGGTTTTTCAACTTTATAGCCCCAATGCCACAAGCACCTAAAGCTATCTTTAATTTAAATACTTGCTGAAATCCAGGCATATTTAGAAAAGTCATACTCAGATTTTGTTATTTTTACACTTGCTTTTTTCTGCTATGACATGCTAGACGTTTGCAGAATTTGGGAGGAAGGGGCTGATATCTCATCAGGGGCTGTATTTGTTGTGTGCAAATAAGGTCAATATGAGCACGCTGTATTAAAGAGGAGTGACATGGAACAAGGCTTTGTTGTAACACAAAGGGAAGAGCAAAAGTTTAGACAGATAAAGCCCTTCAACTGAACAAGGAGATGAGTATGGAAAAAAGTGAGGTGTTCTCATACGTTATGCCCAATCCCTACCACTGCAGTCATCCTAAGGGGTGTTCTTTTAAATGCATCTTTTACTTTTGTCAGACGTTAAAGGCCTAATAACTAAAAGAACAAAATACTTAAGAACAAATGTAAGGGAAATGAACTGCCGGTATTGTGTAGCTGATCATTTGTCCTGAGTAGACACTGTTCCAGCTGCCGAGGGAAGGGTCAGTAGGTTTGTGCAGTATAGTAGAAAGAAGAGCAGAGGGACCACTATGACAGTAGTCATTTAGGGGGCTCCAGAGCATTTGGTATGTCTCCAGTTATGCATTTGAAATTGATAAGAAGAATGAGCTCAGTTGGAACCTATTTCCTATTCTCCTTATCATGGTTGGGGCTATACATCCACATGCCAGGTCTAGTGGTTGTTACAATCGGTCATGAAAATGAGGAATCAAGTGAAGATTGTGATGGGAAAGGGAAATGAAATTCATTCCTCTGTTCTTGTCACAATTTGTTAAGTTGTGGTTCTTCTCATAGGTTACTTGGGAATCGAGGCTATTTTTCTTGGACACACAGAAAAACTTTGTTAAAAAAAGATCTCCATATGTGCCTGCGTATAGTTACACAACATCGAATATTATCAATGCTCCTTGTCATCTAGGAACTAGAATTTGGGTAGAGTCTTGTATTAAAACAATAAAACAAGAATCTTTCCTCCACTCTCACCCTTCCAAACAATTCCCAGCTAGTTTCCACGTTTATCCTCATCCCTTTGATCATCCTGAAGAGTTTAGGTGTGACCTACATAAACAGGAGAGAACAGATTATGCTGCCTGCGTTAGTCAATGTAACCTAGCAATGGGGCATGAGAGAATGAGTGAGGACCATTTGATTGACATGGTGGCAACTCTCATTGGCTGTTGCTGAATTCATTGCTAAGTCAAGTTGGTTGGAATTTCTTTTACGAATGCAAAATGCGGCCTGGGGACTAGATGCGGCCCACCAGGCCAGTGGGGCCCATGAAACATTTAGAAAATTAATATTTATCTGCCCTGGTCTGTCTGTCATGCGGCCCATGATGGCTTGCCAAAACTCAGTAAGCGACCCTTTACCTAAAATAATTGCCTGCCCCTGCCCCTCGAATATATAGCACCTTTTGAGGGAAGAGGTTGCAATATGCCGCATATTATGTGTTGGGTGCCAGGTTCATTGAAACTGGAAGGTTTGAAAATCTGATCCCATGCTCTTTCAGTGGTTGGCCCTGACACACAAATCTTTATTTAAGGGTTCCTTTCTTCCTCTCATCTGTGATGACCTTCCAGTGGTAGCAGAGGATAATAATGTCTGTGACTATACCTTTTTCATACTTACTGGCTAGATTCAGACACAGCTTACTGTTGTAAGTCCAGTAAAGCCAAGAGAGCTATTCAGGATTTATTATGAAGTAAGTGAGATCAGAATCTGAGACATGGTATCTGGACTGGGGCTTAGCATGGTTCAGGCAAAACTCCCCTTGACTTCAGTTTGTGGCATTTCCTTCAGATAGATTTACATGGGATTTTTCCTGGGTAAGAACAGCTGGATCAAGCCCTGCTGCAAATAATTAACACACAGAAGAGATAGTTGTGCTTGCACTTTATCAAACCACTTGGTAAGATTATGTACTCCAGATAATTAATCATTACGTTTCCATATATACGTAATTACATCCACCCTCTCGCTCCTCCACCTCCGCACATACAAGCAATTCTTATGCATGTATTTACAGAGTAATTACATAGCGAGTATGCTGTGATTAAAGGCAATATAAACTTTATTACCCTAATTAAAAAAACAAACAAACAAATTAGATCATGGGAAGGAAACTGTAGAACTTCTTCGGTTGAATCCAAGAGGCTGCCTCCTTTTTTTTTTAAATATTTTGACACTCAAATAATGTGGGCTGATACCAAACAGTTGAAGAGACAGATAGATCCAGCTCAGTGGGTCTTTGGTTTGTAAATACTTTCTGATTTATGTTCAGTATATTAAATTAACAGCACATGACTTCAGATGAAAGAACTGCTGTAACACAGAGCCAAAGCAAACTCCATGCTGCCTGGGCTCAGTTCACTCCCAGTGGGATAGGAGTAACTTCACTTCAGTGGAAAACACTTGTAGGCTGCATGAGGAAAATAAAGGCACAAGAAATTTACTGAAGGTTTTGTGTATCTGTGCTAGCTATTGGACATCCATTGTTGTGTGCGCACTACAGCTACCCTGCACCAGGATACCACAAATAAGCTATTTTTACTATGTATCACCGTGGCCGTGCACCACGGAAATAGTTTTGGAACAAGGGCAGTGCATTTTCCTTAGACATCCTGTGCTGTATTGCTCTATCACCCATCTGTATGCATTCTGGGTTGGTTTGCTTTTTTACCCAGTGCATTATAGGGTACCAGTAGGATAAAAAACGAATTCTGTGGGGACAGTCAAACTAAATAATCCTTTAGAATTGCTTTTATTTCTGTCCATCATCTGTCTCTTTTACGAGCCAGCATCATTTCCAAAATAGAGTCTGGCACCATGGAGGAAACATTAGCAGGTGCTGCAGTCTTCACGCTGATGAATATAATAAGCTGCTGCAAGCACATTCAGAGTTCTTGCCATGACTTCAGTATCAGGGTGATAAGGGAACCTGAAATCGTACGGATAAATCTCCTTTTTTTTTCCTCCGTTGTGATTTTGCTTTGGTGAACTGCTTTTGGCTTGACCACCTAGCACTGGCTGGTGGGACTGCAGTGACAGCAGAGCTCCAGCATAGAAATATCTGCAGAGCTTGTCAGAGAGCTGCTGCAGCAGAAACCTTACCTGGCAGTTACCTTCTGTTCTTGTCACCATCAAAACCTTCTCACTATCCCTTCCTTCTGCAACTGGTCAGAAACAAAGCCAGGTTTTAGTTGTAGCCCTGATAGTTGACCTGCCATCAAAAATGCGATCCCCTGTGTCAGAAGATCCACTATGGGTGTGTCTATACGTTGCCGTATGGCGACATTGCTATGGCATTGTGCTTTAGTATTTTCTTTTGGTTTATATCAAATCTTACTTTGCTTCCCTTTTTCCCCCTGTGCATTGTAGGATGCAGCTGCAGGGGAGGTGGGGTGTGTGTGTGTGTGTGTGTGCGCGCGCGTGTGGGGCGCAAGGGTAGATTTTTGCTACTGTGTTGCCATAGCAGTGCACTACGCCTAGGGAGTGTGCCACTACAGAGACATAGCTGGCAATCGTGTAGATGCACACGATCACTACGTTGCTATAGTGCACCATATGGCAATGCAATGTGTTGCTATGTTGTCGTAGGGTAATGTGTAGACACACCCTATGCATAGATGATTGCTTGAAGTTTTACATTGTGGCCACTGATGGGGAGCTGGGAACCCATTCCTTGTCCCTTTTCCCATCACGTATTCCGACCTCGGAGTCGCTTAGCTGAAGTGTATGCTTCTGTCTGCTGTATTTCTTTCTCTAGCTGATCTCATTAAGGTTTATGAACATTATCTGGTAGGTTGGCCTGAAAGTTGCAATGACAAATTGGTAATTTTGCTCCCATGATCTCCTCGGACTTCGATGTTTGCCATTGTGCCAGGCATTTTGGGAGATCCAGCTCACTGCGTCACCATGCCATGGCTGACAAAGTCCTTTCCTGGATAATGGTGCAGGTGCTCAGGGGCAGAATGACAGTATAATGTGCTTGCATGAGACTGAGAAGTAGATGGAAGAACCTAAAATTGATGCTGGAGGTTAATGAGAAATATCTGCTTTGGATGGCACCTGCATGTTGTTATGCACAACTTTTTGTAAGAGAATTACGGATGTGTAGGAGGAAGATGGTAGACTTCTTTAAAATGCTGCCACTATTCAGGGATTCAGAATCGGCATGCTTGTTCTTTTACTATAGGGGTAGGGACTGCTTGCAAACAATGATTTTGCATAAGCTTTTACTTATTTTCTCTGGACATTTCATGTAAGTGTGCAGCAGTACAAAGACTTTCTCATACTTTGCTTGGCTATATGACCATAGTGGATGTAAGGAGGTTAGTATACTTTTGTGAAGTGTTTACTGTGGTACTTATATGGCTATCACGATGGTATGGCAGAGGGCTGAGTGGGTGTTTCTTTGCGATTGATCCTCCCAGATGATGAGGATTGTCGTAGTTCTGAGAAATAGATTTATGTCCTAGAAGGTGTCCCTCTTGTGCTTTCAGTGGTATCCTTGTTGCTATCCAGACAGCAAGCAAGAAAGGGGGGAAGTGGGTTGATTGTTATAGGGCAATGGTCTGTACCTCTTTGGCTTCATAGGCCGGATGAATATCTCAAAGCTGGTGTTGGTCTATATCCTATAAGCGTAGGGTTGGGCTGTGAATGCAATCCAGCATGCTGGTGTGACCCTGCCTTCTGGCTTGGCCTTGGGGTAACTCCATAGGGTATGTCATGCAGACCACAGGGCTTCTCGCAGGTTCATAAATTTGGTGGCAGGGAAGCACTGGCAGCATTACTTACTGTGGATCTGTGAACAAATTACCACTGCTAAATTTTTGGATCTGTGGTGAGTCGCACAGACCAGATGACAGGGCTTTAGAGGTTGAGCACCACTGTTATAGAGGGAAGAATAGTGAGGAGTATGTAAAAAAACCCAAACAAAACAAAAAACAACCCCCCCCAACCAAAAAAACCCAAACAAACAAACAGGAGTTTGGGAGGAAGAGGAGTGAAGAGGTGTAAAATGAGATTTGGCTGACAGGAGCAAATGTTTGTGTGGACAGAGAATAAGTGGATGTCTGGGGAGGAAAGGCAGCAATGCAATGGCCAGGGCATGAAGCAAAATGGTATGGCGGGGGAAATAGTGGCAAGACTATGAGGGGACATAGGAGCCGAAGACGACAGGAGCAAAGAAAGACCACAACAGGCTCACCTACATGTGCAATAAACACACCCAAATTTACTGCACAGTAAACTAAAGTTCATTAAACTTTGTCCAGGAATGTGTCTACTCATGTGCCCGTATTGGGTGCAGATTTTGTAGCAGCCTAGTCCAGGGTTGTTTCTGCCCTGCTCTGCTCCCTTGCAGCGGTCAGGGGGAGCTCGAGGCACACTCAGGTGCCAGCCCTGGAGTAGCATGGAGCGCTGGGGTAGCTCTGTGCTGGTAGGGGCAGCCCTAGGCTGGCAGGGGGCACAGGAGGCAGGGCTGAGTTTGTGGGGAGGGGCAGGGGTAGCTGTCTCTGGCTCCAGGGCCGCCTCCCAGCCTCCCCATCTTGGGGTCATCTGTGGCAGTGCTCCTGGAAGGAGTGTGTGCAGGCCTGTGATTTCACCTGGGAGCTGCGTCGCAGTGGAAGTGTGGCCTGGAGCTTCCCTGTGGTGTGTGCCCTGCAGCTGAGCAGGAGGCATGGGGGTGCAGGGCACCAGGGACCATGTATTAGACCCAGGGCTGGGAACTAGGGCTGTGTGTAACAGTGCCACTTCATTTCAATTTCTATTTTGCCATTTTGAAGGGGCAGTGCTTTGTTTTGCTGCTCTGAAACACTGTTCTGCTTTGTTTAATTGAAACTATTTTGCCGTTTTGCCCATAGGCTATAATGGGGAATCACAAAAATGCCTATAACTTTGTCATTGCATGCCTGATTTGGATGAAAATTGCTGAGATGGTAGCCCCGCCGGAGGGCATGAAGCCTGCCAAGTATCCAGGAGATGGGTGCAGGGACTTCTGTGAAACTGTACCTCAAACTGTTCAAAACAAAACTAATATAACTTGCTAATATCCTGCAGGTAGATCTGGGGGCCTGCTCCCCCTGGGAGGAGTCTGGCACAGCCTTGCAGCCCTCCTGGGGGGTGTGGGCCCTCAGACCTGTGTGCCATAGTAGGCTCCATGTCGCGCAATGTCCCAGAGCTGGGTGGCTCCATGTGTCAGCTGGAGCTCCTGGTTTGATTTCCCCAGTTCTCTGATCAGTTTCTCCAGCTCTTCCTGGGGGGCACGGCCCCTGGGTCTGTGCGTGAACATCTCCCAGCTCTCTGATCATTCCCCCATCTCTTCTCTGGGGGGCGCAAGCCCTCCGGATATGTGCGCCGGGTTTCAGCAGGCTTCTGCTTCAAGCTGGGGCCAGCAGCGGCACCGAGCGGCTGCTGGTGACCCCAGCCTGCACCAGCATCCTACTGAAACCCTTCATGCAGACTGGGGACTCGCACCCCCCAGGAAAAGCTGGGGAAATGATCGGAGAGCTGGGGAATTGAACCGGGAGCTATCTGTCAATATCAGAGCAGTCCTTCCCCCTCTTCTTCCCTCTCCTTAGTTTCTGTTTAGCTGCAAGCAAGGCAGTTTTGAAACTGGAAACATTTTAAAAGTTTTAAAATGTTTCAAGTGCCCTCCTTTCATTCATTCAAAGCCTTTTATTTCCTTTCAATTTCACTGTTTTGAGCTCGAAACGAGTCGAAACAGCTTTGAAACGAAACGCCCGTCGAAATTTTGCACAGTTCTGCTGGGAACTGCCCTTGTGCCTCTGAGTGGCTGATCCTGTCCCCAGCTGGGCTGTCTGGCCTCTGTTCCCCTGAAGTACGTCGTATAATGGTAGAGCCCAGCCCAGTTTTGTCGCCAGCTGTGCCTGCTCTGGGGCTTCTGAGGAGCAGGGGTCTGTGCTGGCGTGCCTCTGGGCCTGCCCCCCCCGCGTGGTTACTACACTGATGTGGTGTTGTGCCCAGTGCACCTGTGGAGCTCTCAGCAAGGGGCAGGCAAGCGAGCAGTGGTATGCCCAGCCCCCTGCACCTCCATGCCTGCCTGCTCCTCTCTGCCTTGGGCTGAGGATTAGTCTAATGAGCAGTAAAGTATCTTGTGTAGATGCGCCCAATGTGCTGATGGCATAGGGCAGCAGCTGGCAACCTTTTGGAGCCATGGACGAGAATAATCAGGTTTGGAACACCAGCCTCCCTCAGATCCAACCTGGCTGTCATTGCTGTTGCCTCTTCCTGCTCCCCAGCCATGATGTAGGCAGAACTCCTCATGACCCAACTCTTTATATGCTGTCACCAAAGTGACCTTGTTGCTGATGCATGCCCTAGCCTCCTTACTCTGCAGGGGCTGGATCCAGCCCAGGGGCCGTATGTTGCTTACCCAGAGCCTGGGATTGAACCCATAACTTCCGTGTGTCAACATGCCCCTACTCTGTAGCCAGAAGTGGCATACACTGCTGGTAGATTGCATCATATTCCTGTCTGCTGGATGGTCTGTGTAGACTCTAATAAGCACTTACAGCTACCATTTACTTAGTTGAATGGGTGGAGGTTTGTGTGATGGACCTAAAGGTTTCAACTCTTCTGATGACGGGTGTAAAAGAGAACAGCAGGTAATCATGAATTTACTAACTGCGTCATAATGCATGCCTGCAAGGTAGCCTAGTTAAAGTTGTAAAATCTTATTCTGGCATTTGCTAGCTTTTCAGTACTTGATTTTGTAATCTTAATGTTATTTCTATGTGGCTTTTATAATCCAATGTCCCAGGTTTTTATGAAAAGTGAGTGAACACTCCAACCCTGAATTTCTACCCACAGTGCAAACTTTAAATCCACTTTCAGTAACAGGACAAAAATGTGCCCAGTATAAACTGATATGCGAACGATATATAGGGATTGATGTATGATGATTTGAAATTCCATCACTACCGTGGCAGAATGCTATGCTGTTTGACAAAGCCCATGTCAATGCTGCACAGCAGTTTAGCAAAGTGAAGAATGCCGTATCCAATTGAAACTGCATCCTGAACTGAAACTATAGCCAATTGGAAGTGCTTAGACCATTTACTTCTGTAGAATGTCATTACTGGAGGTGGAATTTGGCCAGGACAAGGCTAGAAAGCGGACACTCAATTATCCCAGAAGGTCAGGACCTCACTTTTATAGCTCACCTGGCGGACTATTGCCCTCTGATATCATCTGAAGACACTAACTCAGTAAAGGATCCAGAGGAAAGGGAATATATACACTATTATAAACTTAAAGGGATTTCTTTTCTTAAAACAATTTGAAGGATTATTCCTGATGAACATATACATGCTTATTGTATAATAACATTTGTATAACAATTGTATAATAGTACTATAAGAATAACAAGATATCGTATAATAACAATACATTACATAGTTTATTTACACACAGATACGTGTGCACGCACACACAATAATATATCAATTGTTATAAACTTAAAGGGATTTTTCTCTTCTTAAAACAATCTGAAGGATACTGGGATTATTCCTGATTAATAACCAGACATTAATAAAAAGTATTTATTTTTTCTGTGGTTTAATGAATAGCATTTATTGCACTCAAAAACTATAGCAATGATTTATCTGTTTATCAGGAGAATACATATTGGAAATGTCTTCTCTATAAATCTTTTTCTAGCCAAAGGATTCATTTAGTGTAAGGACTGTTTTTAAGAGCCTCTTTTTGAAGGGTACATTTCTTTTTTTCTTTCTCAACATAATGGAGGAAAAAATTACCTTTTTGGTAACCACATTGAAATATTCACTAATAATCTTTCCACTGTATATCTTAGAGGAAGGAGAGGGCTAGTTGGAGCCCTAGTGTTGCACCTTGAGTAAGTCTGGCTTAGAAATCATGTGTCAAATGTGACTTTTTTTCCACGTATCCAGTGTATTTGGGGAAAAAAACGTAAGGGTCCAACCCTGCTTCCTTTGATTTCCATTGCAGCAGAACTGGGGCCGAGTTGGAAACCCAGGGAATGATTTGCTACAAGGCTGTTGTGAATGTGGGTTATAAACTGGAAGCATTACTTGCCCTCAGAGCTACCACATATGTTCACGTGATAACAGAGTACTGCCAGCTGTTTCAGATAAGCCTAGGCTACCTTGCATGGCATTATAGCACGCAACGGGAGATTTATTTCCTAGTACATATTGAAAGTGAAATCTATTGTTCAATTAGGCTGAGAGGGTAGACTTTTACTGCTATTCAAAGATTCAGAAATCTCCATTCTCTTAGATGGTTCCTGTTTTCGGTTACTTCCAAATGGAAGGATTTTTTAGTAGAATATATTTCATTGTCTGCAGCACACTGATTTCTCTGATTTCATCTAGTTGTGGAATATAGCTATTGAGCTAACATCCATTACTTTTGACACTTAGTTATAGTTAGTAGGTTAATTGGACCTTTGTCACGTGTTACACTTAGGACATATTAACTACACTTAAAACATGTCTTCATGTTCAGGCACTAAAATACACTTGATAATAAGGGCAATTTATATCATAGAAAAGTTAGGACTGTTCATAGGAGGAGTACCTACATACATATTGTATTAAATCATCATTGGCAATCCCTAAATTTGAGGATGCTCTCTATCATGGCTCATTGATGGGTCTTGAAGTGACTTAAGAGTCCAGTCCTTGAGTTACAGACCTGTCCACGGAAGTCATGGGTCTTTGCACAAGGGAGAGTACACTGTAGGCTGGGACTCCTTTCTTTTTCCTGTTTTTGCTTTCTCTTCTGTTTTGAGAGTTGATCCACATGCAGTCCAACAAAGTTGGTGCTTGAGGATCACCAGCTCAGTGCTAGTAACATTGGCTTCAGCAAGGATGCTGGCATTTGTGCGGTGATCATCTGAGGATGCCAAGGATTTTCCAGAGGCGTTGTTAGTGATACCTCTTCAGGTTCTTGAGATGACAGTAGGTCACCCATGCCTCCTATCTGTAGAGGAGAGTGGGGATGATGACTGAGCTGTAGACTTGGATCTTGGTGTCTTTGCAGAGACTACATTCAATAAAAACACACCAGAACAATTTCTTGAAGGAGGTGTTTGTGCACCGGTTCCTGTGTGGGTCTCATTATCAATGTTTGCTTTCTGAGAGGGGTGATTGCTAAGATAAGGGAAGTGCTCGACTACCTCCAGGGTCTTTTCCTCAATGTTAATTTGAAGAGGAGGGTGGGGGGGTCACATACATGGCCTGGAGTGGCTGATGCTGATGGAGCACATTAGTCTTCCTGATGTCACAAGAGAGGCCCAAAGTTGGGTAGGCTTCTGCAATTTAAATGATGTGTGTTCTGCTATCATGCTGCTGCTCCATGGAGAAGATATGAGCAATTTGTGGTCCTGGGGCTTGGTCTCACAATCACTTGCAGCTCCTAAAAAATGTGTTTGTGTTATACTGAGACCTGTTTAAGGGTTGTTGGTCTAAGCCCTGAGACTTCATAGGAGCTGGTTAAAGTACCCAGTGTGGTGCCAGGGCTGGGTCCAACGATCAGCAAGCAGGAGATTGCATTAGAGATTGTAGTAAACATTATCATGCGACTAACTGTTAATACACCATGCTAATCCTTACTACAGTCTGCATAAAACACATCTTAAGAGTTCCTTGTGACAAGGCCCTTAGAAATGACATGGATGGAATATTTTATAGCATATTGAGCTCCCTCCCCAACCCCCAATATGCACTAAACTCATTTAATGTATCATGGTTCTGCAAACTTAACCCAATCTGAATAGCACTTTATTCATGCTGTTAGCCCCACTGTTGATAACAAGCTATTTCATGCAAATGAGAAATGCAGAACTGGGCCCTTTAAATATATAACTGAGGGGTTGCATTCATACTTGGTTGATAATACAGCAACTCGTATTTTTAAGATAAGTTTCCTTGTGTGTTACTATCAAGCAGTTCCACTTCTACAGCAGTTATCCGGCATTAACATGTATGGACTTTACTAAGATACCATGCACCATATCTTCAGGCTTTATGAGGATGTTAGCTAGGAAACCTGCCTGAATTATGCAGTACTAACAGGAAGGGGATGCATGAATTCTTAAAGTCAAGCAAATGGTGATGATCATAAAACACAAGCCCAGCGAATTTAAGGCTTGGGCCAGTGCCCGCAGGGGCAAGATAACACTTAGAAACAGGATTTTGACATTGTTTCAACGTACGTACCCAGCAATTTATACACTGAGCCAAGCTCACCCCCTCATAACTGCATTGATCTCCAGACATTTCTATTGCACAGCAGGGACGTATGTGGTCCACAAGATAGATTTTGGGAAAATAAAAATGCCACCAGCTTGCCTTCATTTTAAAGTGCTGTACTTTAAAAGGGTTTGCTTTTAATAATAGCTGTTAGTATTCGTATAGGTCTTCTGATCTTCAAAATGCATCTCGGATATTGCATAAGATTTGCAAGAGCCCTGTGGGGCAGGTGCAACAAGCAAAGATCCTTGTTATTGAACAACTTGAGAAGCTGAAAAAAAAGAGAGAGGATTATTGCTCAGGAAATCTGAACTGGTGAGCCTGCTTAGACGTCTCCAACGTAGATGCTGTCAGCCCATGGCCAGATCCAGTTTGCAGGGCCATTTGGATCCAGCCCGCGGACATAGCGATTTGGTGGCATTTGGCACCAGGTAGCTTTGGCAGTGGTCGGTTTCGCAGCGCTACTATGGGGGAAAATGGCAGCGATGGGCACTTTCCCTACGCCACCACAGAGGGAAGCAGTGGGGGCTCGGTCCTTGTACCCGCTTGTCTCTGATTCAAACTGGGTTGTTCTGGCCCACAGCCTGAAAAAAATGCTGACTGCTTGTTTGGCATGCTAAAACTCACTCTTTTCTAGTACAAATATTACTTGAATGAGGGTCTTTTCTTGCCACAAACAGAGCTAAGTTGCCATGGGTTACTGTAGGGCAAGAGCATGTCCACAGGCAGTGACTGTGGAGCAGCTGACATGCTGTAAAGCCCTGCCCTCCTTCGCCTCATGGTGGCTTGTTCATCCTGCTCTGCCTTAAGTTTCTTTATACAGAACAATAAATAACAGCATGATTTAGCTTGGCTGATGTGGTAACTCCATGTTGTAGCCGACAACATTGCTTACAGCATGCCGTGGTGATCCATGTATGCTGCCAACCTCACCAGAAGCAGCGTAGCCCTGTTTATGTAGCCTCAAGGGTGGGATCACAGACCCTGTTCCTTGATACTGCTTATTAGTGTGTCTGCAGTGCCACGTGCATTCAGTCATGCTGCTTCCAGCCAAGGGAATGGTCCACATGGAACAGCACGGGCTATTCAAGCATGCTGCTGCTGCTGCTGCTGCTGCCTGTGGCAAGTACGTTATGTGGTTTAGACGTAGCCCCAGAATACATAAAGCAACTAAGTGGAGGGTTATTTCCTCCTTCATATGCAGAGAATAGGTGCATATGTATATTACAATTGAAAGACATATTTGGGTTGCCATTTAAAATGTATTATTTGCCAATGCTTACTGTGTGAGGTTTGCAATTTAACAGAGCACCTGTGAATTGGTGAAGGTGTTGTCCTGTAGGGCCAGGCCAACTCTCAGGCTCTCAAAATTGCACTGTTAGACAGGAGGGTGTGACACAATTGCACATATACATACGCGCACACACAAATGAATTAGGTGCACGCACACACTACCAACTCGGGCACATACGCATCCAAGATTACCAGTCCAAGCCCATGCATACACAGCCCCATTTCAAGCACATACACAATGTACACACTGAAAATTAGACAAAAATCAGTTGTCAGTATCCATACACTCAATACACATACACGTATCACTAATTCATATATCATGCAAACAATGATAGAGATATATAATATGTATTTTCCAGTTCACACACACCACTCACCTACACATACACACAGGTGAGTTCTTAACTTTGGTGGTATGGTGTGGATGTGTGTGCTTGGTGTACTTGGGATATTTAGGATGCTTGATGACTACGGAATAGGGAATCAAGGGTCAAAGATTTCTGGAAGAAGGGAGATGGATGGGGGTTAAGATGAGAGGGGAAAATAAGAAAGTGGAAGTTGTCAAGGTCAGGATTAGAACGGGCAAACTAGAGAGGAAGCTGGGTTTACTTAAGGTCAAGTGCCCTGGGGTTACTTGGGGTCACTGGGGCTTGGCGTTACTTAGGGTTGGTGTAACCTGGGGTTACTCAGGGTGACCTGGTGCCAGGGTGGAAGCAAGAGGAAAAGCCCGGTGGCAAGAAGGAGGCAGCCAGGAGACAGAGAGGCAGAAAGCTGGGAGATAGCTGGGAAATCAAGGAGGAGGTTTGGAAGGTCATTAAGACAAAAACCCAACTTAGGGTTTTCAAAATATCCATTTAATAAACCTGTTGAGACACTGCACAGCCCCATAAAACTATTGGTTCCTACACACACACACACAAGCACTCACATGCGTACCCACACAATGGTAGCAGGAGAGAAAAGGCTTGGTGGAGGGATTGAAGTCAAGGTGTGTAGGGACATAGTCCAAGTCCTTTGCTGGGGGAAGGAAGGTGGGTGATAGCTACCTGTTCTGGGCTGTGAGTTGATCCTCGATGGCTAGTTGGGGTCTTCTCCAGCAAGGTGTTATCCAGGCGGGGTTGCTGGCAGGGCCTCTGGGTGGCTAGGTGGTGTGGCATGGTGCTGGTCCATATGGAGAGGGCATCCCACTGGGTCTGTCTTCACTACCCCTTTTTATAGGGGCAGACCTTGTGTTACCCTAGTGACAGGAGGCATGCCCAGGCAAGGGTCAGTCCTGGTGCACTGAGCATGTGCGCTCCAGGCAAGGATGTGACGTTCCAGATGACTGTGTTGCAATAGTGGGTTGGCTGATTTCTGAAAGGTCTTTCTCTTTCAAATGCTGGGTCCATGGTTCCTGGGCGAGTCAATGGAAAGCAAAGGTCCAGTCATTGAGATGATGGTCCAGTTGCTGAGGTGATTATTCAGTAGAAGCCTGCTACCTGCCTGCTTGTATCTCAAGCACCCTCATTCATCCCCATTCATTCAGGAACCAATTTACATGGACTGGTTACACATGAGTCATAGGTTACAACAGGGCAGAGGACACAAGGTGGAGGCTTGACATTCAAAATGGAAACTTGACATTACTTATGCTAACTTACACATGTAGGTCTAAATCATAAAATCTCAATTAAACAAAACAGTAAAAATCAGTAAAACAGTAATTGCCCTGTAAAAAAAATCAATATAAACATAATAATTACATAATATAAAACAGTGGATCAAAGAAGGAGAGCGAGAAGAAAAAAACACTTGCTACAAAAATGCTACAACTTATCCTATGTCTTAGCTTACTCATACTTATCTACAGGGAATAGAGGGGGAGAGAAAAAGTCAGAAATAGTTGGGGAAGGGAAGGAATGCATTTCAAAAAAAAAAAAAAAAAGAAACTGGGGATTTTGATACAAACGCTTACAAAAATCATTGGATGTTCCCACCCTACGTTCCTCAGGTGTACCCGAAACTTGCATTGCAAAATGCAGTGCCCTGCATGTTCACATAGTGTTGCCATTAGGTAACTGGAGACCTCTGTAGCTGACATGAAGTTGAGAGAAAAACAAGGCGATGTTTTCCAGACTAATTATTTGTTTTTTGAAAAACGCAGTTTGGGGGAACTCCCTAGTCTGACTTAAATATGGCAAATTATGGAAGAGGAAAGAATTGAGGGGGAACAATTGAGAGGGTTGAATGGTTTCTTTTTAAACATGTTGAAGAAGTATGCTCTGTCCTTTCATTTTAGAATAGCAGTTCGTTTTGAAATTGAATCTTGTGACGGCGTCGGACCGTCACTAGGGGCATGAGAGGGTCCCCGGAGGTGAAAGGAGGTGCAAACAACGCACCTGAGCTGTGTGAGCCGGGGGACGAGG
>JAGPOW010003395.1:32697126-32707276 GCA_030014935.1 Caiman crocodilus
GTGCAGAATCATCAAAGTCGTGGCGGGCGAGATAAGGGGTTAAGGGGCAGCCTGCAGAAGTGGTCTGTGGCCAGGAAAGGGGATTGGCCGCGGTCACAAATCTATTTTTTATTTTTAAAAAGAGGGGAAACGCGCCCTGAAACTAACCATGATGCTTCATTTTGGGTCAAATGGACCATTTCATTTGCAGAATGGAATTGCAATTTAAAATAGCAGGGACAAGTTAGAGCAACATGAAACAAAAGTTTTTTTTCAAAACGTGGGAACAAGATGGATTTATTTACAAAGCCGCAGTTAGATGTGCTTTCCAGAGCAGCACTTCCATCCATAGAAACTTTCCATATTACGAGACCAGTAGCTGGAGAAGACGGTTTCTAAACCTGGTCAAAGCTATTAACCTGAGATGAACAATGTAATTTGCAAATGAATTCCTCAGTACTGGGAGGTCTCGGTGATGCCTTATTGTACATCTGCAGATACTTCAACACATGCTTTCAGACCTTCCACCTCAGCTGAACCTGCTGACTCCTGTGATGGACTCTGTTTTGAGAATACATTTATCTGCTTTGGCCGTTTTTCAGTCCGTTTTTCGCCTTCAATTTTCCCTGGTTTCTCTCCTGGGCAAGCTTCAACTTCTATCTAAACTGAAGATGAATACTGGTAATACAGTTAATAGCTCTTCAGGTTTTCCACTACAGAGATAAAGGGACTGATGCTGTGAGGTATAGAAAGTCATCTGCAGGATAAAAGGTACATCCAACTCTGCTTCTGTTGTGGGAGTACAGGCTTCTCAAAATACTGCAACGTTAATTCATTAAGGAGTCCCCCTCTAAGTAGCATAGCTATAATTATAAGACTCATGCTGAGGCACAGAAGGTCAGAGGGCCTCCTGAACTCTGCAAGCACTTGTTCTAATTTCTGAGAAAGTTATCATAAAAAGCCTCATTCTACTTTTTGTCATTCCTTTTCCAAGAGTCAGTTGTTAAATTTGACTCCACCTGATCCCATCAATTGCATGGTGGAGTTCAGGAATCCTCTGACCTGTAGCTGAGGAAATTGGAGGCATAGGAAGTCGCCTAACCTTCTTGGGTAGTTGTGCTGAACGGAGGGAGCAGCATCTTCCGGCTGCCACTGTGCCTCTGCTGTAATTGTGATGGTTGAGGAAGTAACTATTATTTTTCATCCCTTCCTTCTAAGTTGGTTCCCAGAGCTGTTGACCCAGTTTTCTCCCCCTAGTTATGCTACTCAAGGGAATTCCTCAGACGTTTTCCCATGAATATTTACTTGCATAGAACTGATTTCTTCTTTTGCAGTAACTTTTTATTTATGACCATCCTTGCATAGCAGCTAAGTGACCAGCTTTAGGGCCACGGGAAGCTTCTGCAGCAGATTCTATTCAGAGGAGATTTGGCTTGATTTGGGGGCTGCATTTCTGAATCAAACTGGGAGACCTATGAAAAGCTTCAAATTGATTTGAAGCATCGGAATTGATTTAAAAAAAATATTTGGAAATTTGGATCGTCTGGGGAGAGGCAGGCACTGCCGGGCAGCTGCAGATTCTCCTGCAGCTGCTTCAGCTGTGCCTGCCTCTCGCCGGGCAGGGGAAGCCCCTATAGTTGCTCTGTCTGGCCCCAGCCTGCTGGCACTGAAAAAAAAAAAAAAAAAAAAGCCCGGCACTCACTAGCTGTAGCAGTCGCATGGAACCCAGCAGCGCTCAGCCCCGGTAGCCACAGCTCCCAGACAGTGCCCTGTCAAGCTGTGCTGCACCCATGTGGGTGCCCGGTGGGGTGGGGAGGTGTGAGTTCCTGCTGTTCCTTGAGCGCCCAGAGGCCCCGACTCACTACTGCTGCAACTTATTATTTTTTCTGGGGCTAGGCAGGGCAGCCATAGGGGCTTCTCCCGTGGCTTCCGCCACCTGGGGCGAGGCAAGCACAGCTGGAGGCGCCCCAGAAGAATCTGCAGCTGCCTGGCTGTGCCCGCCTCTCCCCGGCTGATCTGAATAACCGAGTCTCTTCGAATCGGCGCCGATTCGTCCAAAGCTGTTTCAGCCAAATTGAATCGCGTAATCAAATCACTGTCCTCCAAATGGGCGAATCTGAATCGAATACTTCCCTATTCACACAGGCCTAGCAGGCATGTTCTCAGGAACACTGAGTCATAATGGAATAGTAGGGGGCTTATGGGAGATGTACTTTCAGGCTACATGTTTATATTTATAAGCGTACAACATTACACGTAGGTGTCTTTGTCCATCAGGTAAAAGAAGCAATGCAACATGATCTGTGTTGAATGTTAATGGGAACTGTAGGACGAGCACATCAAGCAAACAGGGGCACAGTATTGGTTTTGCAAGTATAGTTCTTAGTTGTGAAGCCTGCTGACGTGTAGTATATGTCCTGCAAAATAAGCTGTTTCTGCTCCAAGGAACATACAAACTGAAATGAGGTGATATATTTTAAAATGATTTTTCCTACTTGGAGATGAGATGTTTCCCTGGCCTCAAGGCCATTGGAGTTCATGGAGCCCATTGACTTGAGCAGGCTTTCGATGAGGACTCAGCTGGTTAACTGGCCTTGGTATCCTTGGCTCTTACTGTATATACAAACACACTGTAGGTGTGTCCACTGGGGGCGGTATTATAATGTTTTTCCTGGAGTCTGAACGGTGAGCCAGATTATCTCAGTGTTGGTGGTTTTACACACACATCCGTCAGTGATTTATAGCAATAAAAAATTACTTGACATTTATTTTGAGAAAAAGGTTTTCATTCTAAAATAATTAGGGTAAATCCTGAACTGGAAGGCAATACAGTCGAGGTGTCTTTTAAGAAAAAAAAGATTAAAAGCAGAGCTTTTCTATCATCCAGGCAAAACTTTGAGGTCTGAAAAAATGGGAAACCTCTATTTTATGCTACAAATAATCCTCTAACAGAATGTGCAGAGTTTATAATCCACAGTTGTCACTGGGGCTTTGACCCGATTAACAAAAAACAAAGGGATTTGTTGGTAAGATATTATGCAGTTGTGTGTCTGAAAGCGGTGACTTTCTAGCCTTCATTCATGCAGATAGGATGATGAGATTTGTAGATTTAATCATCATATCCTTAGTAAGGATGATTATAGAAGTTATGCTCAGTCCTAGAAATTTTAGTTGGAAATAATTTCTTATTAACTGAAATTCAACTGAATCTATCAGCAGAGTTGGGGAGAAAATACTAATTACATAGATTTTTTCCTGACATCTACTTCCTTGAACAATTTTTGGAAAGTGCTAAAAAAGAAAAAAATATATGCATGCAGCTTTAGATTTTTGCTGAGGGTGAAGGGACAAATAGTGTAGCTGAGTGTCAGTGCAAAGGCAACGACAAAGGGGAACTTTAGTATAAAAAGATTAATTCATTTTTGGAATGAATAATGAAGAAAGAGAGTCTTCCTGTGGGGGTGAAAAAAAATCTCGTAATACAGTTAACAGGGCTATGAATTAAAATGACCTTTTGGATTATGAAAGGGAGGAAATTACTTGGAGATTTGCTAAAAAAGACCATGAGGACATCTTGGTAAAACTACCGCAATGGAATAATTAAAGGCAGCAACTCAGTTAGTTCATCTTTGCATTCCCAGCTCCTAAAGAATAAGATGTTTGAGCCTTTAAAAATAAAGATAGACAGTTCAATCAAAATATTTACAATGGTTCTTTATTTTAAGATTTAACTTTAATTGAGGCATCACTGTGCAGTGGTTATTTTTGGCATTTGTCAGACCGGTTATGTGGCTCACCCAGGGTCATTTAGCCTATGTCTTTACTGCTTTTGCAGTGATCCTGAGACCACAGGCAAAGAAACAAGCCCATTTCTCCAGGCGGCCTGGTGTGTTTTGTTTCCCACTGTCCTAAGCAGAGCAGCCCACAGTCTGGTCCCCTGGATGGAAATTGAACCGCTTAACACACAAGGCTGTGAGATGAGGTTGACAAGACTTGTGAGGCAGCAGGATCAGGGTGACAGGAGTGGGATGTGCACTATGTATCTGAGATTCAAAAAAAAAGAAAATTAGCACAGAGATGTGGTATCTTTTTGAAAAATACAATTTCTGCCTTCCTGCTGGGATTCATTTCAGGATCTAGTAATATCTTAAAGAAAAAGAGGAGGGGAGGTGGGAAACAAACAATTTATTTTCTCTTTCATTTCAGCGACACATTGCAGTGGTGAGTAAAATCGGTACAACAGTTTTTAGAGGTTCATTCTCTTCAGGTTCCCTCTACAATTTCTGCTTTTTGGCCCAGTAGACGGTTGATTCTGTGGCTTAGGACTGGGCTGATACGTGAACTGGACAAAATCTTTTTGTATTTCTTTTCTGTAAATCCAGCCACAAATAAAAATACTGAGCACTTAGAAGAGAACCGTTGATTAGTTCAGATCCTTGCTAAAGACTTAGGAGGAAGTAGAAAGACTTACCCTTACCTTGGGATTGGAAAGAAAATAATTTTCATTATCAAATCTTTATGACTACTGGACAGCCTCTGTGACGTAGCTCTTCTAGGAGACGGTGAGATCTACATGAGATGCTGGCTCTACCGTCGTTACTGTGCAGTCATGTAGTATGCGTGCAGAAGTGCACGTGGTACACAAGTACTACATGTCTGTGCAGGAACCAGAGTTACTGTGCCGCAGCATTGCTGAATGGCTTTTAGGTGACGCTGGCTGTGCGGTAGCGCGTTACGACTGCACAGGTGTGACATATCACACTTCCTGCCGTGTGACTTGACTGCACAGTAGTAGTGAGCTACTGCACACTCAGCGTCTCATGTAGATGTGGCCAGTGAGCACCTTTGCATAGTAACCAGGTAATTGACACAGCCCGGTTTCTTAAGAGTTTTGGAAAACTGATTTGTGGGGTGTTTGGATGCCTGAATTGCCTACAAAAGTGGGTAATTTTCGCATATTGCTCATGAAGGAAGCGGGCAATAAACTCTTAGATACCGGTTCTCTTGTCTCTCACACACTTCATTTTCAAATCAAATCATTTTTAAATCATTTTCAAATGGAGTGACACCAGTTTACAGCTAGAATAAGCTTGAGGAAAGTCAGCTTTATGCTTTCCTTTGATTTCTTCCAGACTGCCAAGACCTCCTCTTAATGTAACAGAGCTGTTTAACTCAATGACTTGTAAAGTGCTTTGAAGGACCAAGAATATAAGAGGACTTGCAAACCGAACCCTTCGTATCTATCTTGGTATCTTGCCTCAGAGTGTGGTTGGTAAAATGTCTCATTTCCTGTTCAGAGCCACTTCCATCTGTAAGGGATTCTTAGCGGATAACTTTCGATAGCAACAAGGAGCTGAATTCTTTGGCTGTGCGACCATAACAAAGGGACTAGAAATCAGGGTCCATTAGATCAGGTCCTTAATAGAACCTGAAGAAGAGAAAAAAGCACTATGTTACTGATGGGTGGTAATCCTGTACATACACATTGGTGCATACACATCCCTCCTGGCTGCCTGGCTTCAACCTGCAATTGTAAGTGTTTGTCCATAATTCCTCATTTGAAAAGCTAGCCTCAGCTTGCAACAGAGAGAAAAACAAGGATGGGTCTGATGACTTGGCCAAGGATAATAATTAAATGGCTTTTCACAGAGTGGAGGAATTGCAAACAAAGTGGAGGCTAATATACTATGTTTATTTCAGCATAAGACGAGCGCACTCCTCCCCTCCTCCTCAAATCAGCATTATACCAAATTTTTGGGATGAAAAGGTTTATCACATGAGTGAATTTGCACATGTAGAACCTGCATAAAGCAAGGGAAACCTGTAAATACAAAATAAATAAAAATAAAATAAGGTCAAGCTTGTTTGAAAGGTTAACGAACCTCACTGATTTTTCAGAAAACTCCTAGATTATATTCTTGATCCATAAAACTAGAAGAGTATCCTATGAATCTAAGCTTAGGGGAAGAACTGTATATGTTTTCACTTCTGGTGAATCTTGCTTTCCTTTCCAGCTGTTGGTTGTCTCATAGAAGACCAGGGTCACACAGACATCTAACTTGCATCCACATACCTCTTACTTGTCATCCACAACAAGTACAGCACTGATAACGGCACTACTGTTCTCTATCGCATTGCTAAGTATTTCAGTCCTGATCCAGGAGAACTGTTTAAGAGTTGGGGCATGCATCTAATTCAGAGTCCACATCACCCTGGAAGATTACTTGAATCTGCAAGGCTGTGACAATGAGTATCAGCTGTGGTGGTGATGTTGATTACGATTTCATTCTCTATTCCAGTGGATGCTTTTCCCCTGGAATCTGTATGGGGAACACCAGCTCACCTCTGATGCATCAGATTTGTAAAAGCATTTGCATACCAGCTATATGAAAAGTGTATGAGCGGGAGGTTGAGGGTTGAAATATTCCATTACCAATTCCATGAGACATCCACTCTGTTTTATATGTACACTTCATGCTTCTCTAACACTTTCAAATAGCTAAGTGAACTTTTGTTTTGTAACTTTTTATTATTAAAGTTTTATTTTTATTATTATTTTGAAGCTGCCATCTGGCAATGTCTTAGGAGCCCCACTGTGTGATAACTAGATTATGATGAGGTAGTTCATTTGCAAATAGGCTCAAACAGAACAGAGGATTTGGTGTGTGGTAAGACTAAAGGGGAGACAACTTCTGTATTTATTAGGTAGATTTCCAATGTCCCTAAAGTCAACAGTTAATACACGCACAAAAATCCCCTTTGCTAAAAGGGCAATTTCAGGCAAGCCTATTAGGCTGCTTTGTCATGCTTGACCTTATGTGCTGTCCAGGGCCAAGACATGCGTTTTAAATGGGACCAAGAAAAATAGAGCATTTTTTTATACTGGAGATTTTCATTGTTACCGTAATAAAAAAACCCGCTATTTTTACAGAATGAGTGAACTGCATTTTAAATAAAGGGCTTTTATTTAACTGCTTCATCAACAGTCTTAAATCGGAGATCAGATTTGCTGTCCCCAAAGAAATTCTCAGTCTGGTTCCTTGTCTCTTCCAGACCAACTTCCTGTCAGAACCTGTAGTGCCCACAAGATGGCACTCTAGTAAAATAAGTTTTGGGGTTTTTTGGTTGGTTGGTTTATTTTTTATTTTATTTGATTTTTGCATTATGTATCCTGAAAGGACAGTTGTTTAGGTGAGCCTGCTCTTTACAGGTGAAAAAAATCTTTATTATATTTACTTTAAAAAAAAGCCTACCAATATTTCTTAGCCTTAGTTTAAATACAGTTTCTGTCCTGGTATTGCAGTTGTGGTAAGCAATGTGATTGTTTTTCCAGTATTGTCACAGCAGCACAACCTTTACTGTGGAGGCAATTATACCAGACTAAAAATGCTAATTCAACTTATTCTGCTTTTTATAGCAGGAATAACTCTAGAAGTATAAGCACACTGATCTACCATGACTGACTCCTCATTATTGAATGGGTACTGTTAAAATGGTACCGCTAGTTGTGCAATTTGAAGGCGATACCCTGTAAACTCCTATAGTATAATATTTAAACTGGGAGCAAAGGATAGCATGCATCTGAAATTAGAATGTGACGGGAGCGGGTTTCTGGGCTATTCTTGGATGGACTGGTGACATCGGCTTGTGGCGAAGTGATGGAATAATGTTAACTCAATAGGGTCTGGGATGCTTTTGCTAATTTTTTTCCCCCATCCATTGCTCCAGATTCAGCGCGCTCCAGCAGTGCAATGATCTCAGTAACAATTTTGAGTTCTTAGTTCGTTTGAAAAATCAGAAATTGGTGTCAAGAGTTGGACACTCGCAAACTGAAGGACCCCAAAGTAGAGGTTATAGCTCCAATTAACTCTTTCCCACAATACTATATTTTGACTAGGGGAACAACACCCCCCCCAAAAAAAAACCCAAAACAAAACAAACCCCAACCCAACAAAACCCATTTCAGAATCATTTCCCCCTTACAGTTCTTTATAGTGTTGCCCATAGTTTAAAAAAAATCCAGGAAGTAAGCATTTTCCTGAGGTGCTTCTAAACCTGGCTAGCATTTCCCATCTCCCATTTTTTATTTCATTTTAAACTAAAACTTGTTGATGTTATGGTACTACTCTAAATATATGTGCTCTATCTTTACATTCATTGACAAACCTCATTCTTTACATTTGTTATATTTATAAAAAACCCTCTTGTGCTTGGTCAGCCTTTAGCCATCCTATTCTAGTGGTGCCCAACCTTTTGGGCCCATGGGCTCTGTGAGTGATGTAGGGTCAGTCTGTGGGCCAGGCCTGGTCTGGGGACCCAATTTAGTGCATGAGGCTAGGGCCTGATCTGGTATGTGGAGTCATTTAAGTAGTCCCATAATCCCAGCCCTGTGAACTGGATGGGGCCCAGCATCCCCTGCCCCATGTTAAAGATTGGGTCTTGTACCTTGACCTTGACCTGATCCAGTGTGCAGGGATGAGGACCTGGCCCTAGCCCATTGCACTGGATTGGGGCTAGACCCCAACCCCGTGTGCCAGATCACACCTCTTGCCCTGGCTCTGCATGCGGGGCCATGTCATCTGGTCTGCAGGGCTTGAAAATCTGGTGGCAGGGAAACAGCATTAATTGTCACTGCTTCTCAGCCAGAATATTTAAGACTGTGGGGAGCTCTCCCTTGTAAGGCCAGCCCATACTTTCACAGTAACTTCTAACATGCATGAATCCTACTCTTTGCTGTCAGTCTTCAAATATGCTGCTGCACTGGCGTTTTGTAGTGATATCCCGGAGAGGATCAGCCTAGGAAGTTTAACAATATTCTAGCAGTGAGACTGCTTCTATTCCCCTGACTTCCTACCATGAATAAAGAGCAGACCCCTTTACGTATTAGGATTGTTGATTTCACACCAGACACCAGGTCATCTTCGTTCTACAATTCTAAAGACATTTTCCTTCCACCCAATAATAAAGTGAATTGTTTAAATTTTTCTAATGGTTTCTTTTTTTCCCAAACAGCAACAGCTTCCACTGCTTTTTACTTTAGGATTCAGGCTATTTTACAGAAGGTTCATTATAATTAAATGAATACAGAAATTAGTGCTCTGTGTTCTCTCTCTCTCTCTCTCTCTCTCTCTCTCTCTCTCTCTCTCTCTCTGTCTGAGACTAATTTACATAATTTGCTTTGTAGGCAGAATACATGGAATTCACACAAATATGATAAAAGATGATGGGCTTAATGCCCAGTTTTAATATTTGTTTGTGTTCTGTAAAGTGAAATTTGGCTGCCACGTGGCACACAACTCGCACTTCAAGTACTCCCGCATCGTGGTTATCGCTTGAATGGGATAGAAATAATAGAACAGAATACACCTAAGAACTTGGTGCCTATTCCAACACCATATGAAGGAGTCTTAAAGCGTGAGTAATTGTTTGTAGCCACTCTGAGACTCCTCTATGCCCTCTTGGCATATGCAGGAGAAAGCAGAAGAATACTGGAACATATTGCTCCTTCCACAATGCTTTCTTCGGAATGGGAATATCAGCGTGTGAAAGCTCAAAGCAAAACTTTTCACCATTGTCTTAGGAAAACCTGTCAACATGCTAGCTGTAGCAGACTTCAACATTTACTGGGCCAGATATGAACAGTTGTAATAATGGTGTACTGTGTAAAGGCCTTCTTTTGTGGTGTTTCCAGTAAGGGATCTTATTTCCTGTGATGTATTAGAAATGGAGAAAGCACATTCCTTATGATGAACTAATCAGAGGGATGGGGTAATGGGCAGGTAATACTAGCTCTGTAATGTCATCTATACTGTATCATCTTATATGTGGGAATCTATGGTATGTGTATGTATGCTAGAATGGAATCATAGAAAAGTAGGGCTGGAAGATTGTTATGCTCCAGCCCAAGTCTGAATTCGTTGCCCGGTATGCGTGAGCCAATACGAATACCAGTTGGAAGTTTGAAAGGAAAAAAAAATCTTTTATTGCTAGCAATAAAGGTGCAAGGTAGCAAGCACACCCATCACTATTTCTAAGAGTCTTTTATACAGAAATTTTCAAGGGTTAGTCAGCGTACTGTTTAGTGATTGGTTACAGGTAGGTGATGCAAGAAGATCTTTACTGAGCATGTCTCTATACCTGTGTTTTAACCATGTACTTCATTTCCATACAT
>JAGPOW010003395.1:32707376-32763614 GCA_030014935.1 Caiman crocodilus
GCCAAGGAGACTAAGAGACTGGCACCAAGGAGGCACTATTTTACAAATGTTAGGGAGGTGTTCCGGGACAGCTCATTAATCTTATATTGCAAATCCCATTTTGTCTAGTTCTCAAGTTTGTAGAGCATCACAAGATGACCTCTAGAGGTCCCAAATTCAACCCCCTGATTGAGGCAGGATCATCCCAATATAAACCATCCCATAGGAGTCCTGACTAATTTATTTCTAAAATGATGTAATCAACCATTCTCCATAAATAAGATGCATTTCCAAAAGCACCTTAACCTGCCACAGGTAAAGCATAAAGGCTGTCAGTATCCCACTGCTGCAAGGAGAGAGTCAGGGAAGGGGGTGATGAAAAAACATAGGAAGTTACCCTATAATTTTAAATTTTATTATAGCAAATTTGCTTGTAATTTAAGATATGTTTCAATCTGGACAGAGGACAGATTCTGCTAGGCTAAATTAAGTATCTAATCCAACAATGTAATTGCCATTGTCCACTGGGACATAGCAAAGAGTCAGGCATTGGTTACAAATATTTTGAAAGCAGCTATAAAGGAAGCAGCGGCTAGTTTTAACCACTACTTATATCTACTAGTCAAATGAATGTATCGTTATGTCTTTTGTTGGGAGAAACTGCAAAAGAATCGATGCCAGCACTTAAGTCTCTGAGGGCATGTCTACACGTGCAAATAATCTGGGAAGAATCTACTCTCAGGTAAACGACACAACAGTAAACTCTTCCAGACGTGTCTGCATGTACAGAGATGCAGGAACAGTTTTTTCTAGGCTCCCCCTGGGTGTTAGCCCAGGGACCAGGAGATAGTTGTTAGGAGTGTGCGAAGTGGGCGCGATTCGATTTGATTCGGCCAGGTTCAGATCTGAAGATTCGATGCTGATTCGGAGAATCGGTGATACAGACACAGCTTTAAGTCTTTTTCCTACATACCTTAAAGTACCAGTGGGGTTTGTGAATTCTGTGATGCTGGGGCTCATGGACTGTCTTGCTGGAGAGTGGGGGGTCCTCCATGTGTTTGGAGACAAACCGAGGAGTGGTCCAGAAATAGCTCCTTGTCTATTTCCGGGTCCCCTGGGGAGTGCCTGGGGGGCACCTTTGCACCCCTCTGGCTCAGTGATCAGCCACAGGAGGCACCAGTTGCTGGGCCAGGAGCGTGGGGGGGGAGGGGGCCTGCACACTTCCTGGTGGACCTGGAAGTGGACTAGAAGTGCCTCTGGACCCTTTCCAGGTATGCTGCCAAGCACTCTGAGGAGCCCCCTGCACTCCTGTGGGCCACTCCATGCGCCCCAGCATCGCAATGTGCACGAGCTGCCTGCTCCCTAGAGGTACTTAGGAAAAATATTTAAAGCTGTGTCTATGTCCGAATCTCCGAATCTTTCCAAATCAATTCAGAGGATTGCGATTTGATTTGGAGAAATTAAAGGGTCCTCTGATTTTTATTTGATTCGGATTCGGGCATCAAATCGGGCCAAAATCTCCGCCAAATCAAATCGGGGACTGAAGATTTGCACAGCCCTAATAGCTGTCTTCTGGTGTGGGCTGGAACATTTCTCTCTGTCCCTGGGAGCTACTCGCTGCCAGGATGGGCTCTGCCACCAGAGCCCGGATGGTAACAATGTCTCCCTGGCCTGGCAGCAGGGAGCTCCCAGCTCTTGCTCCATGTTCATGGGGCCCTGGCTGGAAGATACTTCTCTCCCACCACCAGCTCCCTGGTCACTGGCACCACAATCATGGAGCTGTCACTGGGAGACAAGGATCTCCTAGCCCGGGTCCCAAGACTGTGGGACTGCTCATGTTGGGAGGTAAGGATCTCCCAGCGCCAACCTCATGAGTGCAGACCTGAACTGGTAGGTAAGAAGCTCCCAGCACCAGCCCCATAACCACGAAGCTGGTGCTGGGAGAGGATTTCCCAGTGGTAGGCCCACAATCACACAGCTGGTGCTGGGAGATGAGCATCTCCCAGACCCAGACCTGCAATCATGGAGCAGGGCCTGGGACCTCCCTGCTGCTGGGGCAGGGGAACCTTGTCCCCACCTGGGCTCTGGTGGCAGAGTCTGCCCCCCAGGGGCAGGGAGAAATCTCTTGCCCCCTGCTGCCTGGCTGACCAGGAGCACACTTATTCCTGGTCAGGCGTCTACACGTGTGCTACTGCGCAATAAGTAATCTTGAGTAAATACGCTACTTGCATTTGCAGGGAGTAAATTTACTCCTAGCTGGAGCCAATTAGTGCGCAGTAAGCATCTACACATGTAGACATGGATGCTTACTGCACCGTAATTAGCTCTACTGTGCAGTAAAGTGTCTTGTGTAGATGTGCCCTGTGAAGACTCAGTGGGGTAATGCATAGAGTTTGCCTGTCTTTCATGTTAAAAATACCCATATATTTACATTTGATATTAATAGGATCTCATATTTTGAGATCTTGGCTGATTGATTGCCTCTGGGATAAGGAATACTTTATGTCTCCTCCTGTGCAGGTGCATTTGGGTGGTTTTTGCTTTCCTTTGAAGCATTAGGTATTTGCCAGTGATGGAAGCAGATTAGCATGGGGCCTGTTCTTTTAATTTCCCAAGCTAGGCAAGGATCATTTTCCCACATAATCCATCTCTTCTCAGTTCAGTGGAGAGTCATACATAGGTGGCATTTCTGTCCTTCCAAGTATCTGTTTTTCTACTGTAACTGTGGCTGTTAATCCGATCTATTTTACAACAATATCATACACTTTTATACATTTTAGACCATTCAGAAAAGTCTCATCACTCAAAGGTTTCCAGAAAATAAGAAGGTAATGTGGGCCAAATTTAGTTTAATATATTTTCGGTGCAATAATCCAGTTAAATTTAAAAGTAATATAATCTTAAAAAATATAAAGGCACATTTTTACATACGTATATAGCAATCATAACACCAACATGCTTGGACAGAGGTTGGAATGGCAAACTCTACAGACAGAAGTATGGAGCTATTGTTTCAGTGGCTATATCTACAAATACGGCATCATATAGCCCACACACACTATAGTCCCCATCCAGAACTAATCTTCCTGTGTTTTATAGGACTGTTAACTTTAACTTCCCTCAGTCAGAGCTGATTCTCACATTTTGGTTTCCTCTTTATCCTTTATTGGGTTTTTTTCCAGTGGCACAAGCAGTTTCTACAAAATGGAGAATTTCCACAGGAAGGTATTGACTTTTCCGAAAATGTCAAGTTTTACATAGCAAGAAAATGTTTTGTGTGGAAAATGTTAAGCTGCAGAGAAATATTTTGCCTTGTTGAGACAAATTTAAAATATTTCACTTTGACTCATTTTGACAGTCAGCTGAGTACCCCTGAGCTGTCAGTGTTTCATGAAAGTTGTCCAGGTGCCTCATGCTGCCTCCTGCTTTCTGTAGGCTTGGATCCCTGGGCGAACAATGTCTGCCGTGATAGCCCACTGTCTCTCTTCTGAACCACGGTCGTGCATCGTAGGTGTCATAAGACCATGAGATACCTACACTAAACGTTGCACCGTGGGAGCTCAGTAGACACAGTTCAGCGTAAAACAAATCTGTTCAGAAACGCTGCATTTTGCAAAATTATATTCAAGACTTTAGTGTCTCATTCTGGTTTGGAATAAAAGCAGGCATCTAAATACCAGAGCTTTCTCTAGAATAGAAAGTGGAAATTTGAAAGAGCTATTTAGCTACACTTCAGATTTGTTAAATGAGCAAAGACCTTCCACAAATCACAGGAGAGATGTACTTCCTCTGCCCCACTAATTTTTAGTCACTAAATTAACAGGCAGTTCAATGCAATTAAGAAACCGCAGTGTGAAGTGGAGATGCTGGAAAAAAAACTCTGCTGGAAATCTGGGCACTCAGCCTAAATAACAGGTACTGACAATCTGATTCTTCACTTCCCTGCAGTTGGAGTAATCCATTTCCACCAATGCCAAGTGCTTTGCATTCTGATTGGTGGCTTTTTTGTAAGATTCACCGCACAGCTCAAAGGACCACACTACCTGCAGGGCAGAGACAGGCCAACAGGCAGGCACAGCTGGAGCAGACATCTCGTCGCTCCCTTTACGTTTCACCTTCTTACCTTCAGCAAATCTTTCCCCCCTTGAATGTGTACTCCGAGGATGACTCGGCATGAAAGATGTTTTGAAAAATTTGAAGTGCAGTCTATTGGTTAGATGGGCACCCGAGCTGTTACCGTTTCCAAGGCATTTGTCCCCTGTAGTCAGCTGAGCAGCTAGAGGATGAGACAGCAGGAGGCAAGACAGTCCATGATGTGTACCATGGTTTGCATTTAGGATTAGTCATTTCAATCTCGGCAAACTTTCAGACCTTAATTAACCCCCACAATTTTCCCAGGGGTTGCAGGATTACGTCTCTCCTCATTTCATAGCTGTGATAGAGAGACACGTTTCAAAGCCCCAGTTCTTTACGCAGCCGAAGCGTGATGTGAAGATAGTCCCATTGACTTTGGTATTGTGAATGCAAACATTGCTATTCCATGGTAATTGATTCTTAGTGAATCAAATTTGCTCCATTTTTTTTAAGTGAAAGGATTTTTACTTAAAAGGTCATGGTTAGAAACTCAGCTTGTACGCTTGTGTTATCTGTTTCAGTTCATCACCAGACATCACCCTAGAAATGGATCTCAAGTAGGATGCAGGGGCAGGTTTAAGGTGTTCATTGAAACTTATCTCTGATTTTTCTCGGCATTCCACACGGTTGTTTGTTTAAGTAATATCCAATATTGTTGTAATAATAGCAACTGCTAGTGTTGTTTCAGTTTCAGCAGATGTTAACAGCCATGTGACAATAGCACTTCATGTCCATTTCTGAGGTTCTTTTCTCCCTCTCTCAGTTGCTGTGTCAGTACCTCTCAGCAGTTTGGCTCATTGGCGGTATCTTAAGTGGAATAACAGGCTTGCAGAAATGCTAACTGTGGGCTCCCAGAAATGTTTAGAATTCAAATGCTCCTGTCTTAGGAAATCTCAGAGGACTAGCAGACCTGCTTCTAGCTCTTATGCTTACTGTGCTATCCCTTAGTCAATGGAAGTTGATCAAAATAAAATAGGTTGAGCATTGGCTTAAACAACTTGCATAAAGATGTATAACAAAGTTCACCTGTAAGCTAGAATGATTATTGTGAGTTATGTCTAATCAGTAAATTGTTGATGCTCATTTTCATAAAGATTGGTATTCCTGTTTTTCATTGTATATCAACGAATAACTTGTAAGATATTTTCGACTGATCACAGTAAGATTGTATAAAGGAAGGATTTAATCTGTTTATTGTTATCTGCTGGAAAACATTTAATTTACTTCACATTTAAATTCACATCCTTTTCTGCATCACTGGTAGCAAAGCCACTGTTGCATATTAATATTGCAGTATCAGTTATGACATAGAGGTGCCTTAACTCTACAACATAATCATTTTTATTTGTATTGTGTTAGTGCTTAGCAACCCCATTTATGAAGCAGGTCTTCATTTTGCTAGATGCTCTGTTAACACAGCATATGGAGGATAACCTCATCAGTGGATATTGAACTAGACAGACAGTAAGCAGCGGAGACTCAAAATAACGAGTTCTTAGGCCTCTGAATGCTGGAGAGGGGCAGCGAATAGATCACCCTGGATATGCCTTGCTTAAATCTCTTCCCCTTACCATCCATTTTTTGTCACTGAGATACTGTATCCTGGGCTAGGCAGACTTGTGGTCTGACCCACCACTGTATTTCTTTCGTTCTTACTTTCTTAGAACAAAAAGACTTGCTAAATGCCTTGACAACCTGGAAGCAGTTTCTTCATGGCTCTGAACGTTGTGCAGCCATTTGCTTCTAGTCAAAGTAAATGGAACATGCCGTCAGCCTGATCTAATAGCAAATTATTCCTATCTGGCATATGTGGAAATGACTACATAGCTATGTTCCTCCTCAGACCTGATGAAGAATGCCTTGCATTCAAAAGCTTGTCTAACTTTATTCCAGCTCTGTAGTTGGTTCAGGAAAAGATATTACCCACAAAAATCCTTGCCTCTTCCCTAGCTATAAGAAGGCAGGGGAGATTTGCATCTTATAGACTAATTAAATCAGAGATGCAGAGCATAAGCTTTTGTAAGCTTCATCAGATGCCTGACTTCAGACTAACGCAGCTAACTATCCCTTTCTACATAGCTATAAGACCATGAAGAATCAGGCCCTTGAAGACTATAAGCATTTCTGGAGGGAACTGTCCAAACTAATTCACACATCCGCCAGCAATATCTATTTTCAGACTGGGACTTCTTGGTATATCCATAAGTGCTGACTTAAATGTCAAGTCAGTGTCAACATACATCACTGTCCTACAGGGTTGTCTAGAAGTATTATATTAAGAGAAATAAAAAATAAAATGCTTTATTCTGTTTGCAAGATTTAAAATTACCTCAAGACTCCAGCGTGCAAGAAGAGGACTGACATCAAGCTGAGCTTAGTGCAAAAAAGCCTGTTGCTTTAGTAAAGAGGTTTAGTTACAAAGTTACAGAGCTAGTGATGGTTTTGCTTTGCAGTCCCTTAAGCCCTTCTAAGAGGTACTGGGATGAATTATCTTTTCAGAAGATGCTCTTTCAGTATACCCCAAATCTCCAAAAGGAAAGATTGTTTTTAAAGGAACAAAATCCTAATTTACTATACAATCTACTTTACAGTGACAATAATTGCAACTGTCATACATATGTCTAAGTGCAAATTCAGTGCTCTGCATCCATCCTCAGGTCTTGGGCAGCAAAGGGGCTGTTTGCTCTTTCTTATGCAGAAACTTTCCTGCCTTTGCTCCTGCCTTGTACATACATCTACCTTTTCTTGGTGATGCTTGCTAATGGTCAGGGTCATGATCTTCTCGCACTCCCTTGTTAAAATATTGCCATCAAGCCAAAGAGAATTGTATTGCCCATGTTATTTGCTTCTTAAGAAGTCGCTCCATCTCTAGGGGATGCTACAGATTTTTCCCTGAAATTTTGAATTAACTTTATTATTTTGAATTGCTTTTGTCTAGCTCTAGTGCTGAACTTTCAAAGTTCTCAGGCTTCACAACTGTCATAGACTTGTATGGAAATTTTGGAGATTCAAGAAGCCAGCCCCTGTAAAGACTTAACATATTTAATCCCATCACTATAAAGGTTATTGAGCACTTTCAGGGTCTGCTTTCCAATTACCACTTTACCCTGCCTTTGAAGATCCCACTTTTCTACTGATTCCGAAGTATACATACTTACAAGTGTGCGACTAATTAATTTGCACTGGACTTGGATCTTCTGCAGACTCTTCAATTTTTTTCCTTTTGAGAATAATTGAATGGTTAATTTGGGTGGCCTAGCAAATATCCAGGCTATAAGCATTTTGCTGTGTCGCAGCCCTTTTGCCCATGAATTTTCAAGGTGTAATGCAAGGTGACAGGACTAATGAGATGCAAGTTGGGAGAGGTTCCCAGTTTAATGGAAAGGTCCCCCCTGCCTCCCTCTCCAGGGATCCAAAAGCTTCTAGTCATTGGACTCTTCCTGGAAACCAATGTGTAATAAAGCTTAGGAATAATCTCTCGGATCATTAGTGTTATTTTGCTTAAACCTCAGGAAAATGGGAAGAGAAGAGATATAAGGATTCAAATTCTATCGACCCATAAAAATGAGAGAAGAATTTGAATTATGTCATTAAATCATTTGACTACTTGTTTACACTAATTAAACCTGATTTTATCATTTGCTTTCACTTTTACTCTGGAGACTGCTGGAGGCCGCCTGCTCCAGGAGTTATCTGATAAGGGACATGAATTTTGGGATCCTAATCCTATTCCCACCAAAACAGATGGTTGGTCAGTGGTTCTGCTGGGAGTCATTGTCTTCTCGTGTCTCTATACCACGTTTGACCATTATGTTATATATGCCTGTGCTCATTTGTTGTACATCGTGAGGTCTTTCATTGTGCATGTGCCTTCAAGCAGCAGGTGTTGCACAGTCTGAGGCACTGTACTGCAGTCATAGATAGTTGGGCCAAAGGTATAGCCCAGGGGTAGGCAAAATATAGCCCATGGGCCACATCTGGTCCATGCAGGGACTTTATCTGACCCACACGGGCCCCTCAGCCCTGCCTGACTCAGCTGCTGTCCAAAACACGGCATGTCCCACTTTCCCTGGGCGTGCAGTGGAGCTGGGGCAGCTCTGCAGCTGCATTGCCTTTCTAGGCAGCCCGCGTGACAGTGCCTCCTTCTGGCTGCTGCCTACCTGTGGGGACCTGTGTGCACAGCCCCAATCCTGCCCTGCCCTGCGCCTACTCCAGACTCAGCCTGGCAGAGCAGACCAGCTCTGGGCTAGCCTGAGCCTGCATGCACAGCCCCAACACGGGCCTGCCCTGTGCCTACTCCGGATGCACTGAACGGCAGCAGCGGCTGCAACAGCCAGACAGAAGCTGCTGCTCAGTGCGAGGAAAAGCAGTCCCTCCACTTCACTGCTGCTGGGCCCTTCTTGCTGTAGCCTCCTGGACTGCCTGGGCACAGGCTCCAGGCAACTCCCAGAAGGGCCTGGCAGCAGTGAGGGTGAGGAGCTGCTTTTTCTCCATGCTGTGCAGCAGCTTCTGCCCAGCTGCTGATGTTGCTTAGCGTGTACGGGTGGCCTGGAGCAGGCTCGAGGTGGGCCAGGGTCAGGGCTGGAGCGAGTCCTAAGTGGGCATGGGGCTAGGGCTGAGGCTGCAGCTATGAACTGTTGGCAGTGTTGGGGAGGAGCTGCAGGGTGCATGGGTGGGCTCTTGCTTGTTTGGGGGGAGGAGGGACGAGACAGTGCTGACTGGCCATCGGCTGCTCCCAGAACTGCCTAGGTGGTCGGCAGGCCCAAATAATTGTCTGCCTCTAGTGTATCCCTACTTCTTCATTAGTTCCTTGGAGGGTCTGACTCTGGTACATGGATGGTTGAGACATTGCCGCCTTTGCCGTGGTTCACCAGCCTCTGGTGGTAAGGAATTGGCTGCTGGAATTTTCACTTTTCCACTGTCAGGTGTTTGTCAGCCTCTCATTCCACGTCTGTACTTGTGTCTCCTTCGGTGTAGCATCAAGAGTTTTGGGGCGGGTGAGGAAGCTCCTGTGTTTCCTCGTTTAAGTGTTGCAGAATGGTGATACAGTGGGTGTCTGGTGTATTCCGCTGGGAGTGGGCTCTGTGCATCGAAATGGGGAGATGTTCTGGAAGAATGAGTCAGATTCCCAGCCCAGGAACCTGTCATTTACATTAGTCCAGTGAAATGGATTGAAAAAGGTAGATGAAACAGATCAGAATCGAAGGATGAAAAATTGGAGGCAAGCCTACGAGGTGACAAGTGCTATTAACTTTTACTAAAGTCCGTGGGAATTCGAAAGCTTCAATGTTGAGCCCACGATATATATATCTGTCGCCAACAGAACACTTCTTCATTAGTGTTCATTAAAGTATACAGCGTTTTATAGTAAAAAGAAAAAGCCACTTAGTATGTTACCTGCTATATTGTTCAGGTTTGTTTTTTTTAATGCAGAGGAAGCTTTTTTTGTCGCTTCCAGTGTAATCTCTCCTCTCTGCTTCCTATTATGCAGCCTTATTTTAAAATGGACCCAACAAATTAACATTTCAATGAATATAAACTAAAATAAAAACCCTAACTAGGAAGAGACGCAAAGCTATAATTCAAATATCTCAGCATGCCAGGAAATGTGTTTGGCTGAGTATAAGGGGTTGCATCTGCTTTGCTTTATTCCCATACACAACAAGCTGCCCATAGAGACTGCTCCCCTCCTTCTCTTCTTCATTTATATATTGTTGATATGCTGCCAGGGGGAAAAAAAAAAAGCCCAGTTAATGTTTCTCTATGTGGCCCCATCACCTGCATCATAAAGGATACTCATTGCCTCCCAGTTCAGAGTTACAGGGTATTTAGGGTAGCAGCTTCAGTTTGTTTACTGACCAGTATATTCCCAAAATACTTGGCAATCCCATCACAGAAATCCTTTGTGGTTTGATCCGTCCTAGCTCATGATGGATGAAGATGAGAGAAGAATGAAAGAGCTCCCGTCTGGGAGGGAAACCCGCAGCTGTTTCTGGGGGGGTTGTTTTCATTGGTTCTGAAAATCTATTACTTTTCTCTTTCAAGTAATTCCTCCGCAGACATGCTATTTTAATAAAGCTCAGCAAAATGGCTGAAGCTAGAGGGAAAAGTGTTGGGGTGGCTTCAAAGCGATATGCTTTTATATTATGAGCCTTCTCTGCTCTGCCTCCAATTTCATTTTCTTTTGTGGGATGGCTTCAATCTTGGTTTATTCTTGTTTTAACTTATTGTTTCCCCTTCTAAGGAAAGGGATATAAGGCAGCATATAGTTTATACAGATGCCAGTCTGTCAGGGGGAGTCTGGTCACAAATATTTTGCTGTTTTATACTGGAGGCTACTCTGTGCACTGGGGTGAATGCACTGTGTGTGATCTGCCCTCCTTGTAGTATCGCGTGGAGTGAATGCTGCAAAATGAGCTTAAACCCTTAAATAAATAAGGCGTTATTCTCCTCCTGTAACCACACTTTCTCTTAAATATCCTGTCCCTTTAATATCCTTCCTATATGTGCTGATGTACAGTGTGGATTATCCAAAAGGGCATCAGTCATTGAGCAGCAAGGCTTTTGTGCATCTGTAAACTGCAGAACCACCATTGCATATCTTAGCTCCAGATTAAAATTCTTGCCCATCACAGCCTAGGAGAACAAGCCAAAAAATATTTATTGGCCAATTCCTTTTGTGTCCGATGAACAAGACAATCCTTTGGTTACAAGGGAGAGCAGATTAGGCTTTAGTGGATCAGCTCATGGGTTTGGTCTTCAAGGAGTGACCAACCAAGCCAAGCAACCAAGCTTACTTGCTTTCCTTGAGGTTTGAATCTCTTTCTGTCTACCTCTCCTGAATCCAGATGAATATGTCCATAACAGCGACTAGATGCGTTGGCATTTGGCAACCTCTGCCACGGCTGTTCCTTCTCTGCCACACAATGGGATCAGGGTAGGTTGTACCAGAGCCTTATACAGATACAGGTTACAGGAGGTAAAGAGAATTCTTGCATTATCAGTACACATGAGTGAAGGAAGCACTCCTATGAGTGCAGGAAGCAAGGGGGCTCCTCTCCCTTTAATCCCCAGGCTGCACAACCCGTCTCAGTCCCATTTATAAAGGCCAGCTCTAGAGAGGGGACCGTGCAAATTCTCGTTAAGGCTGATGCCACGTTGCAACTCTTCTTCAGCAAAGGGTAATTCCAGGGGAGATTTTACCGCAGGGAAATTTTGAACTGTGTTAAAAAAGTTTCAATTTTTTGCATTCAGGGGAAATCAAAGCAACAGTTCTCAATTTTCCCACCTAGAAGGCTCTTCACAGGGAGAAAAGGAAATGGGGACGTGCATCTTTAGTGGGTTTCTGGGAAGTTAGAAAATTCAGTTTCTGTTTTCCTAAAACAATTTCACGTTCTGCAAGCCATGTTGCTTATTTGACTTTATCAGCTCTCAGTAAAAAAAAAATAAGGCAAACCCACAAAATTAATTGCAGGAAGTGGTTTGTTTTACTTGCTCGTCCTAGAGAGAGCGCCGCACCTACTTGCACCCAGACCACACTCCTTGGCGAGCTCCACATCCATGCGGAAAGTGCATGGTCCCTTAAGAAAGCCAATAGCTGACCCCATTAGTTGAAATAATTGAATGAGTTGATGATTAAAGTGCAATAATACACTCTAGGGGCTTGGTATTTCTATGTATGTGTACACTAAAAGAAAGCAAAATTATGTAGAATCAACAGTTTAATACATTCACAGCATCTTCATACATCATCCTACTTCTTACTTTGGTTTCCTGTTTGTATGTGTATTTTATTCATAGCAAATAAACATTTCAATTCAAATAAAAATCAAAGCCAGGAATGACGGTTTGCTTTGTGAGAATCTGTAATTCAAAAATGGAGCTCCAAGTGCTAGGAAATGTTGTGGGTGCTGTCTGAAAACCCTTATCTGCCCTTCGTATTCACATCAACAACCCTCTACCCGCAGAGATTGCTTCTTTCTGCTAGCCTGGAAATTTGACAAAAGTTGCCAAGAGTTAAAAAGGGCTTCCCATTAGAGAGTGGTATGGGGATTGGTCAGGGAACTTGCACAGACTAAGGAAGTGCCTAGATCATTTTATCACCTATTTTTATCCCAGAGTGTAAAGTGCAGAGTGCTAATGAAGTGTCGGTTTGTATAATCTGCACCAGCAACTCTAAACACTTGGTGATCGTGAATCGGGGCCTAAAAATGTATAGGATTGGCATAAAACTAGTGATTTTCTTTCCTTTACTTTTTGTTTTTGATTTTTTAGCATTGACTTAGTTCACGTATTCAGGCTTCAAGAAAACAAAGGTGTGTGTGTGTGTCCACACACATGTACATATTTTAGTGGAAGCTGACCCTTCTCACTTAAGTTGACATCTCCAGTTAGATGATATGCGCCGATCAGCCAGTGAGGATCGTGACCTTCAGACAAGTTTTTGGATGATAGCAATATACTGGAAGAACTGAAATAGCCTGATAGAAAGCACGGCATCCAGACAGGATGATGTAGTTGTCAAGACTTGATAGAATCACAGTAAGCCTAAGGATCATGGGAAACGAAGGATTTTAGAGCTGGTAGGAAGGAAATGACTTAAGGCAATCGGGCTATAGGAGATGATAAAGAAACATAATGTTTATAAACTTAAGTAACAGGGAGGACATTTGATGGAGCAATCTTGGGGCTTTTAGGATACTTTTCTCCTTCTGTTGAAGGGCTTCCACTTTCTCCACTAGTCAAACCCTACCATTCCTTGTGTTATCAGCCTAACTTTTCTTTTACAACAGGAAAAAAAATAGCATTTTTTGGAGAATTTGTTCAAACTAGAGATGTAAAATTAGTGGAAAGCTGACTTTATTCAAATTAGCTCTCCAAATGTCCACAAGGTCACATCTGCCAAGGTGCCTCAGATGTGACTATGAGCTTGCCTGATCCCAAGGAACCTTCACAATTAGACTGATACATTGAACTATAGTTTAACATTGATCTCTGACTTACCTACCTAGATGTGCATATTTATTGGACATTTCAGAATATAATAATTGTATTAGTTCAATTAAAACTAGTTTCTAATGACATGGAAAAACCAAAACTTTATTTATATGCATTTCTATTCAGTGCTAAATGCAGCAAAATAACATTTGTTGGTTTCTAAATTATTCTTATTTACAATTTTGTTTCATGTAGTATCCATGAAAGAGAGGCCAATACCTCATGGTAAGACACCCTTAAAAATATTTAATCAAACTTTTTTTCACTTTGATCAATTTTTAAACTTTCTAGTAAATGAGTCCTGTTATGCAAATAGCATTAATCTTTGACATTACTTTTTTTTTTTTGTACAAATATTGTCCCAAAGGATGAAATCATGGTTTGATTATGCAACACTAATTCATGTAAATAGTTTTTTTAACCTGACAAAATTATGAGTGAAATTTTGCATGCACTAGTATCGACAGTGGTAAAACGTCACTTGTTTAAGGACTGCAATAGAACTGGTCAGAAATTGAGGTATTTTTTTCTGCATAATCAATTTTTTTTTCAAAATATGCAGATTTTCCAGACAGCACACATTCCTTGTTTAACCCCCCCATCAGAATTTTCCATTGAAAAACAGTTTTGAAAGAAAATTTGAATATCCCTTAGTTGTAAGTTCAATCCTCTATCTAAGTCTTATGCACTCATTTCTGGTTCTCCACAGTTTTGAATGATGGTCCCAATTTCAAGTTCCTGATCTTATTCGCTAGCGATGGAAATTACACATAAATACGTGATTGGCACCCGGTTGAAGCCTGTAACAGAACAGAAGTTCAGCGCACATAAACCACTTTCAAAATGGCTCAAACTGGTGTAAGATAAACTTGGCTGGATGCAGTTTCAGGCTTAACTGATTTTTGTTAAATTGGTTTATTAAACTTCTGTCCCAGATCCCTTCCAGATTCAAGTTAACCCACAGGACCCCAGCATCCCAGGATGCTTTGCATCTTCCCTGCAAACCTCTCCTTGCAGTTTGGGCAGGTCTGGTCTTGCCAAGTAGGGAGGCACGTTCTAGTGCCCCCCAGCTTCTGGCCTAGGCAACTGCACACATGTGGATTCAATCGTTTCTGGCATCAAAAGTGAATTTTTGTTCACTTGCTTGTTGGTTCCATCTACACAGCTTAGACAAACCTACAAAGATTGAATTGATTCAGCCTCAGGTTTTTTGACTGTTTGTACTTAGCCATTAAGGCGTATGCATGTACTTGGCTTTACTTATTTGACTCATCCCATTGTGCCATACTACTCAAGCAAGTAAGACATGCTGGGCATGTCTACAGGAAACGCTTACTGCACAGTGGCCTAATAACATTGTGCTGTACCGTGCCAGGGAAAACCTTGTGCTAATACACTACTGCACGGTTATTAGCCCACTGTGCAGTAAGGGTCACTAAAAAACTGCCTGCGCTACTGCACAGTAGCACGAGTTACCGCGCATTGAATTATTACTTGGTTAACCAATTACTAAACTTAATGTGCAGTAACTAGGGTGCATTAATGAACATGGAAGCTCACAATGGGTGCAGCTACATCATTTTCGGGCTGAGGTTTACATGGTCACTTGGGTATAATTATATCTGCACAAATGCAAATACATTGTGAGAAATCTTGGAAAAATCACTTGTTTAAGCCTTGTATTTCAGTTTTACTGCAATGCATTTGAGCCAGAATAATCAATTTTTCCATGTCCATTGTCTGTATGTTTTTTAACACTAGAATGTTATCTTTTTATTACTTCAAATTCACTTGTGCTATTCACCATATATTTTTCAGGCTGATCTTAAATGCCCTTATAAAATCAGTTATATGCACCTTTTTTTTAAAGGTATGACTACTGCAGAAGGTCAGCACTCTTCCTTCAAAACTGTTCAAGAATACTAATATTTTCTTCCTCAACCCTCCATCTAGGTCTGTATTTACAAAAAATAAAATATAGATCTAATTAAATTATTTTCCCCAGAGGGCATTCAGACTGTGCAAAATGAATCCTGATCCACCCCTCCCTCTTTCACAGACATTGTAATGAAACAATTATTTTGCTGTAATGCTAAGTTTGTATTCTCTCAACAAGACGCATATTATGTTCTAACATCCTGGGAGTTATTATATCCTTTTCCAAAACTCGAAACCCTCCTTCCAGTGTTTTTTTAATTAGCTCACGTGCAGTCTGCTCTTGCCCAGCACTCACCTCTATCAAAGCCTCGCAGAGCAGCTGCCACTGTGTTGAGCATGCTGCACCCTTCCGTAATTATTGGGACAGCGATTCTGTCTCGCACTGACTCGGGATTTTAATTTGTCTCTGCTTATTGACAGCAGTGAGTGTGATGCATACAAAAGGAGCATATAGGATGGTTAATATTTATATATGCAAACAGAGTATGGAGAGTAGCTTAATACTTTGCTTTGTACGAAATCTTTGTAATCTACACTTTCTGATGTTTTCTGTTCAGAGATTTTTTTAAATTAGCCCTTTAAAAGAAAATTGGTTGTGATTGTCAGAACCTCTTAATTTAGTACTGTTTGGCTTGGTTGAGTTTCAAGGTTGCCTTCAAAGCAAAACTGGGAGTAATAGAAAAATATTCTGAAGGGTTTGGATTTTGCAGATTACATTTCCCTCTGCATTTCCTTAAAGCTTTTTTCCTGTTAGACACCCTGGGGCAAAGGAAATGGATTGCTTTGTGTTGCGAGCTAGCAAGTTATCCCCAGGTTCAACATATAGTCCGTGGGTTCAGTTTTAAAAGCCTTTTTGCGTACAAAGAAATCTGGAGCTGAATACAGATTGCATGTAGACCTGTGGGAGAGACTGCACGGTTTCCTGCCTTCTTTTCTACTTACTGAAGTCAATGGCATGATTTTCGTTTAGTGGTTTAAGTTGAAGCTTTGGGTTACAGTCTTACAGTCTCTGTGTTGAAGGCCTGTGTCACTAGCTGACACTATATTGAACAGCGCTCTTCATATGCCTATATTGCTTCACTAGTGCCTTGTAACATTCACCGCCACGCCACAGTATTTAAGCTGGCTCACCTTCACCATTCTGCCTGGTCAGTTCTGCTGAAGCAAAGCGTCTTGGCCAGCTATACTTCCATGTTCAATGCTCCTCCGATGAGATGTCGGGATTTGGCTCAGGGATTTAGACTCAGATCAGTACACAGTGGGAATCAATTCCAGACAGATTGCAAAATATATTTAGAGACAGCTAGCCACTAAGAGTACAGCATGTGACTTGAACGTCTAAACAAGCTGAGCACAATTTATATGTTGAAAAATCACAGTATATCCCTTTGCAAGAAGTCTACATCCCAAGAGTTAGTCGGAGATGTATTCAGCTGAACAATGAACAAACTGGAGGAAATTGTGACCCCTAGCTCGTGGGTAAGTAATGGGCAGAAAAAGGGGCAAATCTCCTCAAAAGAATTTTGTGTTATTCATGGTTAACTTAAGCAGTAAGTGTAGACAAACTGAAATTTCTCCCTCCTGAATGGAGATAGTATTGAAAAGTGGCTCCAGATTTGTGACTCAGTAACACTTGCCTTTCTGGGCCCCACACTTGGTCCCTGTTTCCGGAACCAGATATACGTTCAGTTTAGGAGCAGCATATTTGTGTTTTTCCAACCAGCTATCATTTTTCAGACCGATTCTGCCGGCCAGAGTCAAGCTTAGTTTTTCCATTTGGCACATCAACCCATTATCAGAGGCCAAACTGGATCCTCAGGGAGATCTGGGAAGAAGCTGTACTTCAAATCATGACCTCAGTACAATCCTTCTACCCTAGATGGGTTTGCATAGGTGTAAATGATTTGGAACCGGGCACAGGAGTGCGACTGGGCACCAGAAGGACCCAAGTGCAGTTCACCTCCCAGTAGCTATAGAGGGCTAATGGCAGTGAGATTCAACACTCTGGGAGCACTCGGAGCATAAAGGACTCATGTAAAGGCTGTATGCAGCATAGCTGGGGAAGTCAAATTTACCTGCCTTCTAATCTGAGGCTGGAGGATAAAATCTTAGTCTTAGTGAGACCAGACTTTTCTCAGTATTTGTGACCTCTGCACCTTGGCTTCTATTTTTGTTCAGGGGTTGGTTACCGTGCTGGTAATCTATCCTGCTTTTTGGGGAGATTCCCTGGGGATCCTATCCACAACCAGTGAGATTTTTGGCAGGGTTTACATTGTGCTGCTACTGCTAAAATAGGGTTTGGGGGACAAACCTTTTGGCCCTCTCCCCAGGTGAGACTGAATCATCATATGTAGTGTACCGTATGTTTTTCCTTTGAATACCGTTTCATGTCCTTGCTAATACCTGTCAACACAAGGTTGTACTGTTCTACACTCAGAGTATTGGCTTAAAGGGCATATATAAAAGAATATTAGTCTTTGCCTCTGAGACCAGCTACATTAAAAGACGAGGTCCAAAAGGGAGTCAGGGAGACATGCTGTGCCCTGGGGAAGAACAAAAGTGGTTGAGGAAGAGAATAGGGAGAGTTAATAGCATTTTTTGGAAGCTTCCTGTTACCAGTTGAAAGAGAGAGAGAGGCCTGACACGGGAACTAATGAGGTGAAGCAGAGAAGGCTGGCTTTGGGGTTAGAGATGATGGGTGCCCTAGGCAAATCACTTTCTGAGAGGCTGAAAAGTTTTGCAACATTTTTCCATTAGGACGTCTTTTTTTTCCTGGAGAGAAAGTGGCTGGAACTTCCTTTTCATGCTGTGCCTGTCTCTAAGTGCCCTTTGGTTTCCATTCTCTTTTCTGCTTATTTCCTATACTAAGTCCTTTTTATGATTCTGAGAGCTTGAAGTGACCAGGGCACATGTCAGAGAAGGCTGGGAAGGCAGGAATTGTACTGTCAGCAGACTGAACTTCTCCGAGCCATGCACTGGTAGCCCATATTTTTCAGGAAAGTTGTAATGTGTGCATCCAAAATGTGATCTTTCAGATGCACAAGAGGCAAAACCTTAGCCGAACTCTGTTCCAACTTCAATTGTCTTGTCTCAGTTCTGTACTCAGGGAGCCAAGACCCAACTACCTTTATGGCTGCCTAAAGTAAAGGAGTAGTGCTGGCCTTGCATGTATTTAGTAGATGCTTCACCCAGATGAAGAGAGCTAGGAAGTAACCAAACCAGTTTTTATGGGCTAGGGACAGAAGTTACATATAAACCAGTTTAAGTGATCAGAAACTGGTTTAAACCTGTAACGGAACAGAAGCTCATTGCACATAGACCAGTTTCAAAATGTCTAAAACCGATTTAAGATAAACCTGGTTGAATGTGTTATCAGACGTAACTGATTTGGGTCAAACCTGTTTATGCAACTTGCCTTGGACCCCTTCCTAGTTTAAGTGGAGCCAGAATGCCCCAGATGCTTTGCAGCCCTATGCTGGGTTGTGCTGTCTACTCTAGACAGCAGGGCTGGCCCCGCCCCTCTGATCCCTAGCCAGAGCAGTGAGGGCTGGCTGACGAGGCCAGAGGAGGGGGTGTGCAGGGCAAGTGCAGCTGAGGATGCAGCCCAGTGTACAAGATCAGGAACTCCCCATGGGGAAACTCTGGCTGGGAGCAGGGGAAGAGGTGTTTTTACCCTCCCCCCTTCCCCTGCTCAAACTCACTGTTGGGTACAACAGGACTACAAATCCCAGAGACACCTGGAAGCAGGAAGATGAAATGATGAGAAACCCTGCAGAATCCAGTTGGTGTAAGTCTGGACTGCAAATCCCAGAGACCTCAGGGGCAGCAGGAAGAGGAAGTGAACACACAGCCAGAGAGGTGTACTCTAGCACCCCCCCAGGTTCTGGCTTGAGTCACTGAGGCATGTGGCTGCATTCCCTGAATCAGAAACTAATGTCTGTTCACTTGTGTTTCAGTTTAATCTGTGCAGTTTAGACTAACCTGCAAAGACTGAATTGATTTAGCCTCAGGCTTTTTGACTGTCTTTATTTAGCCTTGGAGACTATAGTACACTGACTTTTGTCATTGTATCTGCTTTTTTGTTTTCATGGAAGAATGATCAATACTTCTTTTCAGCAGGCCTCTTGTAAGACAGAGAAAGCTATCTACTGTTGGTATGTTCTTTTTACTTGCAGCACTGAGAAGGTATCGGAGATCCCACTGGCTGCAGACTGATGGGCTGCTGCTACTGAATTTGGGTCATTTTACTGAAATCAAAGGAGTTATGTGGCTGTAAGATCAGAGTGAGCAGAAATGGCCCTGATAGTTCACAGAAGCTTGTTAAATTGTTATTAGAAATCCACACCTTGTTTCATTTTGTTTGAAAGTGTATTGAGGGGCTCTGAGAAGGCTATGAAGCAATAGGACCCCACCTCTTTTAAGGCTTAAGTAAGCACTAAAAAACACATTGCACAAAGGCCCTCAGAGATCCCTCAGCTGTAAAAGATATGAGAATTGCAACAGAAAAGGTGGTTTCTTTTGGAAAGTAAAGAGACAGAAATATTAAAAAAGGATGACCTAAATGGCTGGGTTTATGTAGCCATTAGCCAACACCACAAGCCATATTTGCCTAGTTTTATTTTTTTCCTCATGAATTTAATTAGAACCCATTGGTACAGCTTTTCCAGCAGCTGTAGCTATTGGTGACATCTGCGCAGTGAATGTTAACTTTGAATTATGATTTTGCTAGTCTGCATGATTTTTATATGTAAACCCAGGAACCTCTCTTGTTATTATATTAATAACAACATCACGTGCATATTAATCTCAAGGTGCTTACTGTATTTTTCTCAGAGACCGGCCACAAAATGAAAGAAGGCCTAGCATGATGTCAGTGGGATTTCCCTTCATTAAATGGTTCCCCCCACAGAGGTTAAACCAACAGAAAAAGTGTAACTGAGTGGAATCTTAATTATTTTTTTCTGCTGTCTTTGATATATATGGATAGCTTTTATAAGACCTAAAAAAACCCCAATTATTCCTTGAAATATCCCATCTCCAGTCCCTGGCCCTTACAAAATTGCTATAAGCTTTTAGAGTTCTAGATTAGTGGCCCAAAACACCACTGAGTTAATTCTCTAATGCTTTTCAACAATGCACCAAAAGGACCAGAAAGCAGACTGGTTTTGGTAGATCCTATGGTTATCCTTTAACACAGCAAGGATGTTGGCACTGGAAAAGATGTAGATGGACTGTGGCTGTTCTTGGACAATGGCTAGCAGATGAAGGAAGACTCCTTGAAGGTCACAGACAATTGGTAGGTATTTATAGATCATCAGAAGAGCTGAATTCAGAATAAAGAAGTCATAACTAGCTTAGCTGTATTTGATGGATAATGGGCACAGCTGGAGGACATAAGCTGACTTAGAATAGCTATTGTATAGGGTTATTACTTGTTCTTATTAATGTTCATAGTGCCAAGAAGTCAAACTCCAATACTATTGTGCTATACTATACTCTGTTGAAACAGTCCCAGGGCTAAGAGGCTTGCCATTTAAACAGACAAGGCAAAGAGTAGGAAAAAGCAACAAAGACATTGCATTGGTCAGGTCAAATATTTTTACAATGGCCTAAAGTATATATTTTAATAAAGGAAAATGGATAGCTTGTGATGAACAACGATGATTAAAAAGCACTCAAAGATGTCAGACATTTGCCCCTTTTGATCAAATATGAGGGAAACAAGCCCAGGGAAAATCATCTCCTTCCCAGTATATCATGTAGGAATGGTGAAGTGAAATATGCAGCATTAGAAAGAGTTGGGTGAAAGCAACATGCACTTTTGGTGTCTTATTGCAGAGAGCACCCACAGAGATGGCTGGAAGCGACTCCTCCACCCCTTCTTATGTTGTCTAACAAGGGAAACAAAAGAAAAAAGGTGTCGTTAGAACAGGAGTATCCACAGAGTGCAGTATATTAGGTGAAATCCTCATTTCATAACTTTGTTGGGTAGATAAACAGTTCCATCTTGGGAAAAACAGCTGTGAAATTAAACGAGTGGAGAAGCAGTTCCTTTTACATAGCATCAGAAACAGGACCCTGGCCTTTTCCTCTTACATATAAATATACCTCTGTTGCACCTATCTTTCTGTGACAGATTATTAGGGTAATGGATCATATGTGTTAGAAGCACCACCCTTCACTGGTAAGACTGACATGTCATGACACAGAGTCTCTTGGTTTCCATCTACTAAGGAATAGGATCTTACTTGTAGATTTTAAGTTAAGATTTGTCCTTTCAAGCTGCAAAATAAATCAGTCTTCCGTTGCATAAGTTATCAAGGTGAGACACCTCGGTGTAATACATAAATGTTTTTTTATACATGGAAATAGTACACCTTGGAAATCAATTTTATGCTACAGAGTGCTGACGATCATTCTTACTCATCATCTTTGCAGTTAAGATGCCAAAAACCAACTAAGCTATATAATCTGGCAGCTAGTGGGTCTACTGCACTTATATACTCAATTAATTATGAATTGTTTCTAAACTAACTGTAGCATTCAGTTCACTGCTGTATTGGCAACTTACGAGCATCTGTAGTAGATTTAGGTCCACAGCAAGATTAAATCATTGTTACTATAGAGGCAACATGTTTTATAAATGATTTGCAGGAAATGTAGCATGCCATCTTTTTCAGTGATAATACTGTCCCTCTTTTAGGTAGCCTGAAGCATTTCTCTATGTCTATAGCATATTTTCTTCCACAGAAGTGCACGCTAGGCCAAAGTTTTCAAAAGTGGTTATGGGTATTTAGTATTTCCTCCCATTGGTTGCTCAAGGCAGGGTGAGGACACTTTCACTTTCTTCTGTTGAAGCAGTTTCAATACCATATTTACTCAAATATAGGATGACCCTAAATATAAGTTGCCGTTCCCCCCCCCCCCCAAAAAAAAATTCTCTATATATGGACAATTTTATGGGTGCATCAACAGAGATTTTTCTGGACGATACCGATAGCTGATTTTTTTTAACAAGACATATCGGCTGATACCAATCCAATAGCTGATAGGCAGCCCTGTAGTATGGAGAGTAGCATCCTGCTGATAAGTCTGTTGTGGGGGAAGGGGCAGGGGGAGGGAAGGGATGTGGAGCAGATAGTGGCCCCTGTGGTGAGGTAGGGAGTGGGGCTGGGGCTGGGGCAGGGCATGAGGCAGAGCCTTGCCTTATATGGGAGGCCTGGGGGGGAAAGCTCCCACTGCATGGAGGGAGGCGGGGAGCATGCCTCCCAACTCTGCATGTGGAGTGGGGGAGGCTGCTCCCATAGGCTGGGGCTGAGGGTATGCTGAGCTCTTCCTAGCTGGGGGCTGGGCTGAGCTTGGGGTGTGCAGCAGCAGTGTTGGGAGGGGGCTACAGTGAATTTTGGGGTGGCTCTAACCCCCACAATCTTCTCTCCCAGCCCTGCTGCTGCCCACCTTGAACATATGCCAGCCCAGCACATGCCGGGAAGGGCTTGGTGCAGCCCCAGGCCCAGCCCACAAAGGCAGTCCAGCCCACCCCATATGCAGATCTGAGGACACCCTCAGATCCACTTCCTCCCTCATTGCAGGGGCTTTGATTTGGCCCTCCCCATGTCCCTTTGCTCCCCCACAACAGACTTACCAGCTGGACTTGGCTGCTCTCTATGCTGCTGGGCTGTGGTTTGGTCACCTGTGTGCTGTGCAGTGGCTGTGCACATGGATATATCATTTATCAGCCACATTATCAGCTAAAAAAAGTCAATTGCCAATGTTGTCAATTTTCCTTATATTAGTGCCAATCTTGATATGGGACTGATGTATCAATGCACCTCTAATAAATTTGTTATAATTTCCCAGGTATAGAATCTAAATATTGAAGGCTGGCCTTGGATTTTTCTTCTCCCACTGCTATAGGAAGAAAAGTAAATCTGAGGTGTCAGAGCCCCATCCCCATATCCTTACCGTCAGACCCTGCTCTCCCTGAGCACATGGAAGTGATGGGCAAATTTGATAACACAATGCATGATATTAGTCTAAAGCCAAACGGCTCATGATTTACCATATAGTTCATTGGAATGCACCTCAACAGAATCCACAGCATTTCAGGCCATGGTGACTCCATAGCTCAGCATTGCTCAATATGTGTGTGTACTCCAGATACCAGCTCCCCTCCTCTCCTCCTTCCCCCACCAAAAATGATTCATGTGATAATCAGCCTCCCACTCATGACTGGAGCCAGCTGTTCTTGTCACAAGTCCCAGGATCCTCCAAAATTTTATATGCAGATGAGGCACAGGGCAATCTGGTTAGGCTTCACCTCCTGGAGTGTGGGGCCACACTGACAATAAGCAACAGGCTGAGAGGGGGTGATAGAGGGATTCTGAGTGAACCGTTTGGAGTCTTGTTTAGGGATGTTTGCCAGCATTTAAGGCTGGTGAAAAAACAGAAATTATTGGAGATGGTAAAAAAAAAAAAAAAAAAGTATAGGTCAGCTGTGGGAGTGAAGAAGTTGAAATATAGTCAATGCGGTGGCTCACTATGACTTGAAAAAAGAGTCATTACTGAGGGGGACTGCACACAGTAGGCCACACTAATCTTTCTTTGTGGTAGGTTCCTATCAGTATGTTTGCCCCAACAGTGGGCTATCTGTTTTATAGTCCTGCTCAGTGTTGACTGCATTTAATTGGCTTTAAAGTTGGTTTCCATTACTGTGTCCATGCTGGTTTTGGTAGCAGTTTAATGATAAGCAGTGCATTTATTGAAGATTTCTTTTATGTTTTAATATAACATGAGGAGATTTTTCCCCCTCGTATTTGAGTAAATATGGTAATTGAACATTCACTGAGTCAGAAAGGCAGAAAGAGCATGAAAGCATGGCACTCTAGCTTGCTGGTAGTCAGTCATAGGAAGACAATGTTGAATTGCTGGGCCAGCTCCCATGCCTATTTGCAAATTTTGTCCAATGACTGTGATTAATGCAAATATCGTATAAATATTTAAACAGTTATACATTACCACGTGGAATGACTACAGAAGGAAGGCTTCATTAGGAAGGGCCCAAGGATAGCCTGTAGCCTTGTGGTACATCTCTGCTTTGGGAGGTGAGAGATGTGTGTTCCAAATCCCCTTAGATGTTGGAGGAAATGGAATGCAGATCTCTTACATGCTGAATAAGTGCTGTACCCACTATAGGATCATGGATGCTATTCTCACCACCAGGAACACAGCCTTTCATGTTGTTAGCTTTTCTCACAAGCACTGAAAATGAAACAATTCATCTTAGGCTAAATAAAACAATTTTTGTGTTGATTTGGTTGGTTTTGCCTCTGTATGGATGAACATTTCTGAGATCTGAATGGCTTGTTTTTGTTTGTTTGTTTAGCAGAGAAAACAAAGAATCGTTTTTTCCCCTCACTGAACGGACTAAGCATTGGTTTTGCTTTATGACTCTTCACCTTTTTTCCCCAAGATGAACTTTGTGTCTCCACTTCTGTGGACACCTGATTGTGTCACCTATCCACAGGCCAGATTCTGCTTAGTTACTCAAGCACAAACCAATGACTCTGGCAGGGGTTCAGCCTTGTCATGTTCTTTTTGTCGTCTGCTGCAGCCCAAAATGAATCGGAGTTATTGATCACTGATCTATTGATTTAATGCAGCACAGATGACTACACAAGCTACAGAGCCATGGCAAATCTTGTGCAAACCTGTTACCGTAGGTTTACACAGATTGACACTGTCTATTTTAGTGCATAATCTTTCCTCCTCTTCTGGAACAGAAACAGGGGCCAACCCTATGAGTTAGGGAGAATGCCTTGATCTCTCCATCTCTTCTTTGGGGATTGGGAACACTGGCCAATCTGAAGGAGGTGTTCAATTTATTAGACTGATAAGCCTGGAGCTCTGAATACTGATCTCTGCCTCTATTCATTTGGGAAAATTGCTTTCATGATTTTTCTGGTTCTTTAATATGCTTCTTTGGCTTCCTGCATAAAGGAAAAATCCGATCATGTGAGTGCCTGTCTGAGACTTTCTAAAATGTGAATGGGCTGATTCATTTTCGCAGCTTTTCTGATCTTAACCTTGCCTCTGCTCCTCAAAAGAAAGTCAAGATTCTTCCCTTCAGAAACACATGCTGTCCATCACTGTATGTGTATTCTTCTAGTTTGCCCCTGGGTATTCATCATCTGACAAAGCTAAAAACCATAAGCTAATGACTTTTGAATATTAATATTAGAAAGCTTTGGGGACCTTCTTCAAATTTAATGAGTTCTCTAGGATGTTCTGTGCACAGATTTGTGTTTCAGTTTGTTTTTATGCTCTATGGTAAATTTCACTTGGCTCGGATGGCTTGTTGGCTTACCTTTGTGTGTTTATTGTCTCTACCTCACTGAGTGTGAAGTCATTTGGAATATTAGTTATGCTGCTAATTTCAGAAAGCATATTTTATGCTGTGACCTCCTATGGAGCTCCAGTTTTCATTTCATTGTGTATCTGCCTGACCCCTTTTTACAATGATTTCTTTCTTCTTTTACATGGGAAAACAATTTTTCTTGCCTTTCTGTCCATCCCATTTATGCATGTATACCAGTGACCTGCATTAACTCCCTTAAAGGTGTGCTATAGCATTCAGCTTCTCACAGTAGTTCAAACCAGCATCAATTTCAAGTCATTGATTTTTGTGTGAACTTGGGACCACTGGCCTCCACTTAAGCCCTACTTGAGCCCCTAAGATGTGATGTATGGGCCTTGTGACATCTGTTTGCACAGGGGGAATTTTACCCCTAAAACACTATATATGAAGAATTGTGTATTTATTCTTTCATGTCAGGGCGGGAAGACAGCCTTAGTTAATCTTGATTAGCGTTCACATGTCTTTGTTTCATAGTTTCATAGTAGGTAGGGTCAGAAGGGACCTGGCAGATCATCAGGTTTGACCCCCTGCCATGACAGGAAACACTACTGGGGTCAAATGACCCCGGCAAGGTGATCATCCAGCTTCCTCTTAAAGACCCCCAGGGTAGGAGCTGGCACCATTGCTCTTGGAAGTTGGTTCCAGATCCTAGCTGCCCTGGCAGTGAAGTAACGCCTCCTGATATCTAGCCTGAATCTACCCTCTGCCAGCTTGTGACCATTATTTCTTGTTACTCCTGGTAGTGTTCGGGGGAGCAGGGACTCCCAATGCCTGCTGGTCCCCCAGACCAGTTTGTAAACGGCCACTAGATTCCCCCCTCCCCCACCCAGCCTTCTCTTGTGGAGGCTGAACAGGTTCAGGTCCCTTAGCCTCTCCTTGTAGGGCCTGCCCTGCTGCTCCCCTAATCATACCTCCTCTCCTTGACCATGTTGTTCACATCCCTCTTGAAGTGCGGTGTCCAGAACTGGACGCAGTACTCCAACTGCAGCCTGACCAGTGTCACATAGAGGGGGAGGATCACCTCCTTGGACCTGCTTGAGATGCATCTATGGATGCATGACAAGGTACGGTTGGCCTTCCTGACTGCGTCACCACACTGTTGGCCCATGTTCGTTTTGGCATCAATAGTGACTCCAAGATCTTTTTCTGTCTTTGCATTGAGGAGAAGGCAGTTCCCCAGCCTGTAGGTGTGCTGCTGGTTCTTCCTCCCTAGGTGCAGTACCTTGTACTTGTCAGTGTTGAAACCCATCCTGTTCTTACCTGCCCACCCCTGTAACCTGTCCAGGTCCAATTGCAGCCTATTTGTGTTAAGCCTTTCCCAAAAATAATTAAAAGTAAGGAAAGAGAATGGTCTTTCCCCATGGGGCTGGGCAGACCGGGCTTTCCTCAGTCACAGGATGCAGTAGGGCGAGGAGGTAGGCTTCCACTCAGCCCTAAGTGTGGCTCCTGTCAGGCCAAGTTCCAGGCAAGAAATGGAGGTTCACCTGTCCAGCACTCTGCCTGATCCTTTCTTTCTTGATTCTCGTTTTTATAGTCTCTCCCCAGAGAACATTCTTTCCAACAATGTAAGTCTGTCCAATGTAAATTCTCTACACCTGGGGCAGTTCTGCCCCTTTAAATAACTAGTTAGATCAGATCTTATTTTATCTAACTGTAGTTTGACCCATTGCCCCTTAATTGTCTCCATCTTTATTGCTAAAGCTCACTTCCCTCGAGGTTTGTCTGCAGAACAAAATGATTGTAGCTAGCGGGAGTAATGATAGCAATGAGGACGGAGTATCTGGGTGTGGTCAGAGGAGCTATTGGAGACCTTTCAAATGGGAAACTTCAAAAGGGCAACAGCTGCTAGCTGTTGTGTGAAGGAGGTGAGAACAATTCAAAAGTAGCAAATACACTCCAAGAATGCGGGCAGATGCAATACTTCAAGCATCTCGACAATGTTAGTGATTGAGAACTGAGTCGCAGTTATCCTGGTTCAGAGGTGTCCACACGTACACTGCCAAAGGTTCCAAGTAGAAGGGTCACCTTTTAGGCACTGAACCACCATCAGGGGTGGAAGCGAGCACACAGCCTAATTGCAATTTTCTGCTCCTTCTCCCTAACAGCACATTCAATAAATGCTTATTTCTGCTCTTTACTGAAACCTGTGCGGTGGCAGCCTGCCTGGGAGTGCTGCCCAGAACCCTGTCTGGGTTCCCAGGGGCCTGGGTGCTCTGAAACTACCAGGGCTTTCATGGTTGTTTCATAGTTAGCAGGGTCGAAAGGGACCTAAGCAGATCATTTAGTCCGACCCCCTGCCATGGGCAGGAAAGGATGCTGTGGTCAAATGACCCCAGCTAGGTGACTGTTTAGTCTCCTTTTGAAGACCCCCAGAGCAGGGACAAGCATCACTTCCCTTGGAGGTTGGTTCCAGCTCGTAGCTGCCCTGACATTGAATTAGCGCCTCCTGATATCTAGCCTGAGTCTATTCTCAGTCAACTTATGGCCGTTGGTCTTTGTTACTCCTGGTAGTGGTTGGGGGAACAGGGACTTTCCCAATGCCTGCTGGTCCCCCTTGGCAAGTTTATAGATGGCTACCAGATCCCCTCTTAGCCTTCTTTTGTGGAGGCTGAACAGGTTCAGGTCCCGTAGCCTCTCCTTGTGGGGCCTGCCCTGCTGCCCACTAAGAAAAGAGAACTTTCCCCCAAGATACTCATCAATTAACTTCTGGTCCTGGAAACTGGCCAGGGTTTGGTGCATCACAGGCTCAGTGGGGGGAAGAGGGGCAGCCAAGTGAGGGGGATGGTTGCTGCCTTGATCCCTGCTTCTCCAGTCTCAGGGTAGCACTCCATTACCGCCAATGGGAAGAAATCGACCTGCTCTTTAAAAACAGCTGAGAACTGTTCCCTGAGGTCCCTGGCCCACAAAAGCAGGGTGCCAGGCATTCCCCTCAACCACCCCTACACCCTTATCTTCCATCCCAAATAATGTATGTTGTATATGGAGCCCTGATCAGTAGCCACAAATGGAAGGGAATTGACCGGCTCTTTAGAAGCAGTGGAGAGCTTACCCCGCCCAGGGATGCTGTGGTCAAGTGCGGGCAATAGAGACTGGGCAGTGGAGTTCTGGCTGTGTACCAGAACGGCCGGTTGCCGGGCTGCAGTCGGGAAGTGGGTCTGAGGAGTGATGGAGTGTGGAATCTGCCCATAATAATCAGCCAGTTCATAGGGAGTTGGCTCAAAACAATACCTGATAATCCAGTATACTTTTGAAATGGTTCAGAAGGTTGAAATCATTCCAAATGGACTCATACATCCTGATACTTGTGGTTTAAACTGCATTTAAACTAGTCTAAGTATTGTGCCCGTCTGCACCTTAACTGTCACAGTGCTTCATCTGACAGGAGTTCCTGACTAGTAACAGACATTGCCAAATGAACGTGATCGGCTTTGCTGTGCCACATGGCAGCATAGCCACTCCAGTTCATTGGGCGAGGCACGCATCGACCCTTTTCCTACCGTTGATGGTGTGGGACAAGGGGTGTTGTGACCTTCCTACATTCCCCACCCACCCAGACTCACTCCTCTGCTCTTGGCTATTGCGGTGAACCTGGTCTGGCTAGGTGGGGAACCCTGATCTTTTTGCTTATGGAGAGGTAAGAAGGGAAAATGGGCGAGTAGCTGCTTAGGGTGGCAGGGATGTGCAAACAGCTTGGGCTCCTTGTATACTTCCACCACAGATGTCATGCATGTTCATCCCCATAAAGTAGCAAAGCCTGTTAGCACCTTGTATTGTGCCACTGATTTCCTTTCTTGTGGTGTGCCAAACAGTAGCAACATTTATGTGTTTAGCATTGGTGCCACCCAAAAAATTTTGAGGGCAGCCCAAATGAGAGGTCAGGTGATATCTATTTCCACTGCCTGTGTCCACATCCACAGAGGCTGTATCATGTGCTAGCCGGATCCTACATGGATCTCGCAGGGTACTTTGGCTGCTAACACATGCTAAAGTTCATGCTGCAATTTATTCACTGCTACTGCTATGTCAAGCCAATGAGTTGTAAGTAGCCTCAGGTGTTCTAGCATGTGTTACAGTCACACCTTCATTTTACAGTGTGTACATACCTTCTAACATTGTTGGCCTTTGCACTTGGGCTTCAACATAAATCTGTGCTATCCGCTCTCTTCAGGGGATATAGAAGAGCAGTTCTGTCACAATGCCCTTTTGCTGTCTAGTATTCACTAGTTCTTTGTACAGTGTCTTGTATTGTAGTGAGTTACAAAACTGGACAGAAGCAGAGAAGGCAGATTAAGAGGATTATGAAGTTCACTGACTTTCTGAAATGAATTTGGCAGGTTGGCATGCTTCTTGTTCGTGTACTTAAATTCACGCTCAGAGAAGACTTTTTACCCTTCTCATGTGTTCCAGAATTTTTTTGCATTTTGTTTATTTCAATCTCTCTCATAAACCCATTGAGTCTTATTTGTTCAATCTATCATGATCTGTGTGCACCTAGAAAATATGTATCGCTATTGCATCTAAAGTAATATCAGCATAGTATCTAGAGGTTAATTGAAAGTGAATATATATATAAATCATGTTAGTGAAATTCAGCATTCATATTATGGCGTAAATTTTCTAAAGGACTGTAAAGTATGCCCCCTGAGACATGAATTGCAGGGACTGTCAGTTTATTCCAACCACATGATTAATGAAGCAATAGCCATGCAACCTCCTCGTGAAACGCAGGGTATATTTGCATTGCATGCTGCAGTCTAATATAGAGACAATTGAACTAGCTCGAGTTCTGGAAGTTACCTACCTTATCACAGAACTCCATGTGGACTAACCTGCCTTCCTTGTTGGGGTACCAGAGCTAGTTCATTTGAAGCTAGCAAGCTGAGTCCCTGGCCTAAATCTACCCGAAAAGGCAGGATATTTAGTGCTTAGGGCACTAGTCTAGGATTTGAGAGACCTGGGTTCAGTTTCCTGCTCCACTGCAGATTGACTGTATTTTCTGGGGCAAATCACTTAAGGCAGAATCCTATTTGCCTTGGGATTCAACCAACATGCAATTTGAGATTAACTGAATAATCTGATTAAAGTGTAGGTGCATTTCTTTTACCTGCTCTGGGTATGCAAGTGCCTCTTTTAGAGGACTAAGATCTTCTTTTGGAGACATGCAGCTATCTTCCTATTCCTATACCCAGAGGAGGTGATAGATCGCCTCCTAAAATTTAGCATGGTAACTCAGATTTGGCTGACAGCTGTCCTTTGGTTATCTCGTAGGTAAAGTAGGGATACGAAGGCCAGGCACCTGTAGAAAGGGATACTGATGCTATCATTTCCTTCGCTCAGAAATGCTATGAGAAAAAAAATGCATGACTGCCTCAGAGAGATTAAGGCCATTACTATGATGATACATTTTAGAAATAGGAAACGCTTATTGCCTCTTTTTGGCATGAGAATTACCATGCCAAAACATCTTGTCCTGTATCAGGTCTCGGATACAAACCAGTACTTGAAGCTTCAGAGAATAACATAAGAAACCCTAACATGGTTCGATATATTCATTAAGAGGGAAGAAGTTCTGAATTAATAATGAAGTGCAAAAACTTGCTGATGACAAAACTATTGTGGGGAAATGGAGACAATTGGGCAACATGACAGCAAATTACTTTAGTTGTAGACAGCTGCAAGGTAATGTAAATCAGATGGAACAAATTAATCTATGTATGTACATTGATGGGTTCTGAATTAGTTGTCACCTTTGAGGAGAGAAAAAAAGTTATAGGCAGCAGTGTGGAAGCTCATTGAAGATGTCTGTTCAATGTACAGCATCAGTCAGAAATTAATTCTCTAGTTCCATCTTAAAACAGTTTGCTAGCTAAGATCTAAGACGAAATATACTGCTATTATATACATTTTTGCCTAACCCATCGCTGCTTTGGATACTACATTAGTTTTTGGCTACTTCAACCTTCTTTTAGAATCTGAAAAAAGAAAATGTAGCAGAAATAAAGAGGAGAGAGGGAGAAACCCTGAAAGCCCGGAAAAATTGTATAAGTACAAGCTGTGGTCGTAATACAAGGTGTATGCAGGAAGCCCTATTCTGAGAACCATCACGAGAACCCTGCATAACCCTGGTTGAAGAATGGGCTTAAATGGGAACTAGCTCCTCTATGATGAGGGTAAAATACCTTGGGGCCAAATCTGTGGCTGCAACAAGGTATCCTATAATGAAGTAAATGAATGTTGCCTGCTTAACTGAATGGGAAGTTAGGCTCTGAGAGAGAAGAATAGGAAGAGAAGACAATACATTCTTTCGAGCAAGGAGTGTTCTTTATTGTGTCCTTGTACAAGGTCTGACACAAAGGGCTCCTGCTCCTGATCTGTGGGACATAACTTGGTCATCAGCTAGGCAAGAAAAAGGTCCCTTGTGGTAGTTAGTGTATCATATTACAGAAGCAGGAGGTTTATGTCTTTGCTTGAAGTATTGTGCTTTGGTCTCTGGAGACAGGATGTTAGAAAAGATTGCCATTATGGCAATTACTTTATTGCTATGGCTACGTACAGACATTGCACATAAACTGGTATAAGTGACCCAAAGCCAGGCGAAACCTGTAACAGAACAGAAGCTCAGCACATACGGATCAGTTTCAGATGGTAGAACCTGCTCTGAGATAGACCTGGCTGGATGTAGACTTAATAATAGTAGATGTAGACTTAATCAGTGTAGGTTAGAGCAGTATATTGAACTTGTGTCCCAAAACCCATAGCAAATCCCCTTAGTTCACTGTCCTTCATCATCCTTTGTGCCCCTTGCAGGGCAGTATGCTAGCCTCAGCTGGTGCTCATCCGCTCACATGAGAGCTGAGCTCTGGGCTGTCACAGACAGAAGCCAAAAAAGCCTGTCTCCTGCCAGAGCCCCCTGCCACATGGACTCTGCTTGTAGCCAGCACAGCAAGGGGGAGGGGGCTCACGTGGCAGGGGCTCTTTGCCCCCCTACCTGCCCGGGAGCAGTGGCTTTCTGTGGCACCGAGAGCAAGTGGTGGGGAGGGGGGCCCATGTGCGGGCTTCCCCCAGATTGCTGGCTCGGTGCCGGGAGGATCTGGGCTGGGTCCGTGCGGGGGGGGGGGGGGTTGGGTCCCCCTCCCCCATGCCTGGTTCCCAGTACCGCAAGCAGCGTACAGCTCCAAGCGGGGTGCCCACGGCTGTAGTGAGAAGGCACCGTGCTGTATGGCTGCTGCCAGCCAATTGCTGATTAACGTACAGTGTGGTGCCTTCTCACTGCAGTCGTGGGCACTCAGCTCAGAGCCGGGATGTCCATGGTGCTGGGAATCAGGGGTGCCGAGACGAGAAGCAAAGGCCTGGTCCAGCAACCCCTAGCTCTGAGCCAGCGACCTCGGGAAGGCAGGTCCTGCATGGGTACAATAGTTCCATCAGATACTTCTTCTTTCGAGTCCTGATCATCTTTGATAGCTGAATGTATTCCTTTGATTGTTCCAGCTGAATTTTATGCAAACACAATGAATGTAAGGTATCTGGTAAGAAATGGTGACCAAATTGAAACAGGTTAAAGTGTTATGTAGTCCCACAGTGGAGTAAAGGTGACCATTAACAGCACAAAGCTAATGCAATACCAGGCTGCACATGCAGAAGAGTTAGCAGCCCATGAAATTAAATTATGCATTTAGAAAGTGCTCAATCTAGCAAGGACAGATATTAATTGCAGAAATAATTGTCTACTTTTAAAGACATTTAGTCAAAGAGACTAAACTCGCTGTACACATGCCAGTTTCAATGTATGGCTATAAACCATCCTAAATCACTTTAGAAACCTGGTGTTCAAATGAATCAAGACTCCGTTTTGTAACACGGCCAATGTGGGCTCACCAGATTGGCTGAGATACTTCCCCTGGGCTAGAAACAGTGCCAGTGAACTGTGAGCAACCCCAAGGGTAGATCGGGGGAGCCCTGATCCCTTTTCCCTATGGAAAAGGAGAAGCCAATCAAAAGAAGGGGTTTTCAATCCCCTCATTGGCCTGGAAGGGGGATGGCCGGGGTTGGGAGCCCACCACCCTGAGCCCTGGTTGCCCAGTTTGCAAGCCAGGGAGGGACTGCTGGAGGGGATAAAAGAAGCAGCCAAACTGGTGTGGGGGTTGCTGACAGTGACTCTGGAGAATGATGCAGGAGGCCCAAGAAGAGCTGGGGTGAGCTGACCCAGTGGAGAGAGCAGAGAGACCCCTCTGAAGAGCCTCAAAGGCCCTGAGAGAAGGCAGTGGGCCGTGCCTCCAGCCCTGCAGCAGAGAGGGAGCAGTGGCCAGGGCTTGGGGCAGAGAACTGGTGCCCCAAGGCCCCATCGCAGTGTGCTGGACGTGACAGGCGTCCCAGAGGCTAGGGGTGGCAGTCGGGCCCCCACGCCACTGTGGACAAGAGGCAGTGGCCAGGAGCACAGACGACATCCTTATCCGGACGGCAGAGAGCTGGGCTGGTGAGTTGAGGAAACCCCTTATCTTCCCTGGGGAAGTGGGACAGCAGTAGGCCAAGCACTGGGACCCTGAGGAGCAGCAGAGCGCCAGGATGAGGGTCCCTGGGAGCTCGGGGCACAGGCCGGCGCTTAGAGTGGGATTGGTGAGCTGCAAGGCGTGTGGGGTGCCCAGCCAGTCATCTGGAGCGGGGGTTTGGAGCAACGACCCCTGGGAGCTGCCTGAGCTGCCGACCCTCCGCCACTGACTGCCCCAGTGGGGACTCAGTCCTGTCCCTTATTCTGCATCTGATTGTCATCGGATGGAGTCCCTGAGCTTTGTGGCTGGGTCATGCCGATTGCTGAAGGAGCCTACTTTGTTGCTTGCCTTTTTGGTTGCCACCGAGGGTCACCCTTCAGCCTCTTTGAGGGGTTGGGGTTTGGTACAATTTGGTTTTCTGCAGTCCAGAAGAGCTTAACCTGTTGCAGTCTGTCGCTGATTGGGAAGCCTGTTGGAGCTGCAGGGAGTGAGCACCTGGCTTCCTTGCACCTCAGCAGCGGCTGAAAGCTGCCAGTTACCCCACCTGTGGTTCTTGGGTCAAGGGTTGACGAATACATTCTGGTTTGTGTTGTGATTGTGGTTATACTATTTAAGTTCACGTGTAAATAACCTTTCCTATTCTTGTTGTGTAAATAGTTAAATCAGTTAAGTGTTAGACCTTCTTGGGACCATGGGCTGCTCTGTGGGGAGCAGGGCCAGCTGGAAAGTAAATTGATGCTGGCCAGAAGCCCTGCCCCACTCTCACCACACCATCCCTGATATTGGGCGGGGGTGGCAACTATTGGGCTGCCACCTGGGTGGCAATTTGTTGTACTTTCTATCAACTAAAGTGAGAAGAAATAGATACTTTGTTCATACATGTAGTTTAAGTTGGGTAAGCTTAACTGGCAGACTAGATATGGTCTGAGCTTAAAGCAGCTGTATGTTCGCAGTTTTCATTGATGGGGCTTTAATATAGCTTTGAAAAAATAAGTGATAAAATAATTCCTTCTCTGAGTATTCCTTAGCAGTGCTGCTCATGGAAACGATTTGGTCTGGTACGCCGAGGCAACAATATGTGTTTTATTCCATTAAAGTGTGTGGGATCAGTATCGGGCTTGTAATACATGTGTATAGTTTCCACTGTCTTCAAAAGGAATTTGGCTCAGGGCTCTAGTTCCTGAATTACTTGTATACAAGCTCTCTATACAGCTCAGAGAAATTCTTAGGTTCACAGTAAACATGGACCAGATATACAGAATCTTCCATGTTTGTGCCTTGTATTTGCAGATGCTGGGTGGCAGGTAAATGATGAAACGCAGTGATGCTTGGAGACTAAATATGTAAGTGCACCTGTGTATGTCTCTGTGTTGGTATGTCTTAATCATATTCCTAGTTAAAGCTTAAGTGCACTTGCACATGTGATGGGGTTTTAGTCCTTAGGGTTGCATTCTACGCTTCTTAAATTGAAACAGTTTTTTATTGAAATGCTAGGTTTTAGTTTTCCATCACTGTATATACGTTATTGTCCCACCCACTGTTATTGCAGGCACCCACTGAAAGCAGAACTACAAGAGGCCCAATCCTTTTCCTTTTTCTTCTGACAGAGCCTGCCCATGCCTCCTGCAGCTGGGGGGCCATTAATCTGTGCCATTAACCTGTCAGCTTGCCCCCTGGCTCTGGGAGAGGTGGACATGCTCCACAAAAAAAAAAATAAATAAATGGATCAGACCCTATGCTGCTTCTGCCTTCCACAGGCTTCTGCGGCTGGCAGGACTCCTGGGGCCACCTGGGGATGGCTTGTCCCTGGGGCAGCACCGGGAAGCAACAGGAGGTTGGCGGGGTGTACAGGTGGCTAGAAAAGGTATGGAGATAGTGCATAGGGCACTGGAAGCCTGGGCAGGCTTGGGGAAGCTAATGGCCCACCTGGGCAGCCCCGCACCTCATGCCCCATCCCCACCACCTTCTCTGGCCCCCGGTTCCCCACTACCTTCTCTGGCCACCAGAAAATCCAGATGCCCATCTGCCACCCCCCTGTGCTGCCCCAGGAGCAGGCCAAGCTGTCTGTGGTATCCCGCCAACTGCAGGAGCCTGCTGAAGGCCGAAGCAGCGAGGGGCCTGATTCTCTTTTTCTGCGGCGCCTGTCCATCTCTCCCGTGGCTGAGGGGCAAGCCGACTAATGGCTGCAACGTTCCAAGTTGCCATGTTGCAAACTAAACTATACATCAGGATGTAGTTTAGTATGCAATAATGCAAAGTCATTTAACCCCCCCCAAACTTGCATATGTGTAATGTGTGTCACACCATTAAGCTACACAAAATAAATGTTCATCACATCATGACATCATCACATGTACTAACGCCCTAAGATTCCTGGGAGCAATGGCAAAGAATGAAGAACCTGTTTGAAGAATGGATCCTTGGTGTTGTCTGCACTGATTGTGAATCAGCAACCAAATCCAGGCAGGGAGAAGTGCATCAGAGATTTCTGTGGCGTTACTCTAAATTTATACCAGTGTCCCCAAGAGTCCAGTGAGAGAGATTGCATAGAAAACAAATTAGCTGCTGTGTAACATAGGGAAGAGGAGTCTATAACTTGAATGGGTAAAGTAGCATGGTGGAACTGAAAATGAACAGCCTTGATTAGCATATCCTGTGCCCTCTTCAAATTGGGCTCAATTTGTATGCGTTTGTGATAACAAAAACATGGGAGCTTACCCAGTGTAAAAGCGGTCTACTATTTAGAATTAGTGGTTCAATTGAATTTAAGAGGAACTGCACTTGGTTGTCTCATTGCACTTGTTTAATCCACTGCAATTAGTGTGATAATTTTATTTCCTCATTTGACAAAATGGGCTTACTGGTACTGCAGTGTACAACAATGAAAAAACCAAAAATCTCCATGCCAAGTGTAACTATTTAGAATAACATGGTCAAACAATGCAACTGGAAATGGAAATGCATGCTCAGTATTTTTTTTTATTTTCTCCTTGATTTCTAAGCTGAGTTTATACAGTCCTCTTTGATCACCAGGACTAAAATCACTGGGGGAATGATCTGTTTCTGGTAGTTTCCCTCAGTGGAAAGACCCAGGAAGATTTCCAGGCATAAAAATAACATACAAAAGTCTTGGGAAGGAGGGGCAGTTCCTGACGTTATTATTTAGGGGTAGGGTTTGGTTCTCTGATGGGATGGGTAAGAAGTTCAGCTTCCAGAAACTGTAGATCTCTGAAATTCACATATATTTAAAGGGATCCAATAGAAGTCAGAGGCAATTGCAAACCTTTGAGACTTTGCATGGTCTCCAAGGCTGTCTCGTCTATTCCATGGTATCTCAAGTCCATTGCAAATGAGCTCACAATGGGCACTCTTTTACGCATTATGAGGTTTAGTCCTTCAGGTTTGCATTCAATGCCCCTTAAGTTGAAATGGTGTGTTTTATTTTTCCATCACTGTATACATGATGTTGTCTTGATGGCTGCAGGTGCCTGTTGAAGGCAGAGGCAGCAAGGGGCTCGATCCTTTTTTCTTTTTTTTTCAGAGGAGCCTGCCTGCCTCGCCTGCAGCTGGAGGGTGAGCTGCTGGCAGGTTGAGCAGCCGCTGAGCTATGGGGGACTCTGGTCCTTCCCTCCATGGGGCTGGCCAGGCAGGATGCTAGCAGGCCAGGTGCTCCCCCAGCTCAGTGGTGCCAAATTCAACACTTCCCCAGGCATGCCCAGGCTTCCAGTACCTATGCACCATTCCTGCCACCTTCAGCCACCAGCACACCCAACCATCCTCCTGCCACCTCCTCCAACTACTCCAGGAACAAGCCAGCCCATTTCTAGGTGGTCCCAAGTGTCCTGGCAGCCTCAGGTGCCTGCTGAAGGCAGAAGTGGTGAGGGACCCGATCCTTTTATCAGTGGACTCTGCCTGCCTCTCCTGTGGCCAGGGGTTGAGTTGACAGATTAATGGCTGCAATGTTCCAAGTTGCAACATTGCAAACTGAACTACATTGGGATGTGGTTTAGTTTGTGATGATGCAAACTCAGTTAAAACCCCCAAAACTCATGTATGTGTGAAATGTGATGCCATTAAGCCACACAAAAGGAAATTTTCATTACGTGTACATGGTAACATCATTACCTGTACAAGTAGCCAATATAACCCAAATTATTTAAGGCTAGTTGGTTACTGTGCATTGTGCCGGAATATGGAATAATCCTGAGCTGCAATGAGACAACTGCAAACCAGAAAACAGATTATGACATGGAAGCAGAATAGATATTCTTCTCTTACTTTTCACTGTGCCAATTGAGTTGCTCTAGGCCTTTATGTTTATGAGGGTCAAGCAAGGGCTCTTGTAACTTGCTCTTTTTTCTTTTTCCCATGCAGTTGTTTACAGATTTACAACTAGATATGCTGCTCTCCTCCTACTCCTACAGATATAATTTGTTCAAATTGTAAAGCTGAGGGTGACCATACACATCTGAACAAGGGCTAAGAGATATTCAGTCACTGGTTGAAGGTCAGGGTTGTGATCCAGTACCTGATTAAATCTGTGGGCCTCTTTGCATTGACTCCAGCAACTTTTGAACTTGGCCCTTCATGAATATGCTCTCTATTTTCATTAGAACATTCCAGTGTGTTTCCTTTCTGACTCTTTAGTCCCCTCAACTTTATATTGAAATTTTCAATAAGCCCTTGTTGTGACTGTATTGTTTAATTGGTACATTGCCAGGAAACTTTATATTTAAAAAGCCCAAATAACTGTGAAAGTAGTACAAGTCGTATAACCCTCCCCTGTAAATTTCCTGCAACCTTCCCTGGGACACGTGTAGCTGTTTTAGGTACAAATGAGGCAGATTTGCACTTGTGTAGTACATGCTCTGAGTGGGCTCTGATCCAATAGAAAGACTAGGGGGAGAAAGATGGGGGAGGTATGGTGAAAGCATTTCAGCTGTATTTAGCATAGCTGGCTCATGCTGTTAGATTGATAGCTAAGAGTTACAAGGTACTGCTGCTGTGAGGAACAGCTCATCTAAAGCTGAATGAAAACCAAAGCAAGGATCTTTCAAAACAGCTATCAGTAGAAATTATTCATTGCTGTACATGTGTGTGTGCACATGTATGCATACACACAGAATGGAAATTAGATGTGCAGGATGCAGTGGCACTTTTTATGGTGATTTTTGTGCGTTGTTTCTACTGTCAAGAGCAACCACACATCAGGTTACTATAATGACTGAATAGCAGATGGGGGAAAGTGAACCATTACAATTAAACTGTGGCTAACAGCACCATCCCCTCTCTACCCCTCCTTCCTTTGAGCTTTCCCAGCAGGCTGCTACTGTTTCTCTGCTCGACAGCCAGCTACTGTATCTTTTGCCTGGAAGTGACTTGCTTAGAAGTGACAATTCCAGTGGTCCTGAAGATCAGCATGCTGGGACCACCTCACATGAGCAGCAGTTGTGAAAACCTGGCTCTTCCATCCACCGTGAAAGTAAGCTCATTATGTCATTGTCAGAGGAAGCTGCCAGGACATGGATAGAGGCTGCCTTTATTCAGCTCGGTATTCCAGATGGGAAAGCACCGTCCTGATTCCAGCCGAGCAAGCCGGCTACCTGTGCATTGCATTGACTTTACATCTGTATACTCTAAGTATAGTGTACTCCCAGTGAACAAAGGAAGGAGGTTGTGAAGGATTTCTAGTTAAATGTATATAATTTTTATAAAAAAAAAAAGAAAAAAAGTTTGGAATCATTAATCAATGTTTTTCATTACCAAAAAAAGACCACCCCCCCTCCCCCGGTATGTTTTTTAAAAGAGCTTTTTAAAAATGCAAGTTATGACTGGAAATTGCTGATCTGCTCTAATGCTTAGTGCATATCTGCACTGCCTCCTAATAGTACCACAGAGTGTTGCAGAAGAGCAAAGCTGCCAGTCATCTCCCTACTGTGTTCATGCTGTCTGTCATTTTTCTTGGCATGTGCCCAGGTCTGCTCCAGCATTGCATTTGCTTCTGGATTTAATGTACACCCAGTGGTACACAGCTCTCCACTGCAGTATCCCCAAGCCTGGTCTAGAGTACTAAAGAGACACTGTTATTCATGTTTCCTGAAACATGGTTATAATAAAATGAGCCTGCACCTGGGGATTCACTGCATGATGTTTATGCTGCCACCAGAATTGGAGTCTTTTATCCTATGAACAGTCATCAAACTCAGTGGGATTGCTTGCGAATAAGAACAGCAGGCTTATGCTTAGTGAAGGTCTTGCTCCCATTGCAGTCAGTGGCAGAACTCCAGCTGACGTTAATGCATAGGATCAGGCCCAGCATGGATTGTAACAGCCGTCTTTTGCCTACAGGTGCATCGTGTTTCAATTGCAGGGCAATCCTCACAGAGGTCCTGTGCCCTTGCTGCCTGTTCACCATGCTGGCATGACCCCCATAGAACCATGTTACTAGGGCTTTCTTCTGTCCAGTCACCACTACATGCATGATGCCCCCAAAGGAAACTTTGAAACCAAAGACGAACTCTGAAGATAATTAATTCCTAAGATAACATCAGAAGGTTTGGAGAGAAGACAATGGACATTTTTACTCCCTTCCCATCACCCCTTCTCCCCTACCACTCGAAGATCAATTGACTGTACTTTTTTCACTGTCATTTCTTTTTCCTCTCCTTTGTGGATCCTAATCTCACAGTGTGGAAGAGGTGGGGGGCGGAGGGAGGAGGGAAGGAAATATTGTCACAGATACAGACAGAACTCCTATCATCTCTAGGCACAGTTTTGGGGTATGGTGGGAAAAGATCCAATACAACTACAACAATCATGTCCTAATCAGAAGGTAGAAGCACAGGTAGCTTCAGCTACATCTTGGAGATAAAATGGAGCCCCTTGGCTCTTTAAATTGCTGTTCCACAGCATTCTTTCTACTATCCTGCTGGTTGCTACCAGACTCAGCCCTGTGTTCCCTGCTATGCGTCTCTTTTAATGTAAACAGAAAGATTTGGAGGATTGGTTCAAACCATTGTGAAGGTTTCCTGTAACAGAACTCAGTCTCCAGTGACCTTGAAAACTGTCATCCTCTTTGACTCGCCTTCCATGACTTGATTGGAGAAGAAAATGCAACAAAGGAGGTAGATGGCAGATGTTGTGACTGTAGGTGCTTGGTACACTGGTCTCTGCTTCAGGGCTTCCCCACCCCTTATACCAGGGGTGGACAAAATACAGCCCATGGGCCAGATCTGGCCTGTGAGACCATTCTCTCTGGCCCGTGGGGCCCCTAAAAATTTTAGAAAATTAATATTAATTTTCTCTTGCTTCCTTTAAAAAATGACAGGAACCAAGGGCAGTAGAACCCAGGCTCTGGACAGCCCCCTGGGCTGTGAGCAGCTGCAGCAGGGAGTGCCAGCCACGGGGTGGGGAAGGGACTGCTTTTCCCTGTGCTCCGCTTTTCCCCAGGCTCCTTTCTGGGGCAGAGGAAAGTGGCTCCTCCCCCACCCCATGATTGGCACCCCACACTGCAGCCACTCGCAGCCCACACGGGGCTGTCTGGAGCAGGCACAGGCAGTCCCAGGCAGGCTGCAAGTGGCTGCAGCACGGGGCGCTAGGCATGAGGTGGATGAGGTGCCATTCCTTCCCCACCCCCTGTGCTCAGCCGCACTGCCAGTTGGGGCCCAGCGCTGGCTCCAGCCTTGCCCATCAGGGCTGTGAGTGGTGACAGCAGCTGCAGCCCCCCAGCTTGCTGTGCCAGGCAGTGTTTGCCACTGTCACCTCTGGACTGCCCAGCACATGATCTCTGGGCAGGCAGCGGCAGCCAACACTTCCCAGCATGGCAAGCAGGAGAGCCACAGCTGCTGCTGCCTACGGGTGAACCCAGAGCCGGGTTGGAGCCCAGGCTGGCTGCAGGGCAGGTTACAAGCTAATGCTGAGAGTGGGGAAAAGCGGCCCCTCGCTCACCTTGTGACTGGCGCTCTGTACTGTAACTGCTTACAGCCTGTATGGGGCTGCCTGTGCCTGCTCCAGACAGCCCCATGTGGGCTGCAAGCGGCTGCAGCAGGAAGCACCAGCCATGGGGTGGGCGAGGGGATGCTTTTCCCTATGCTCAGCATCAGCTTCTTCCCTGCCAGCAAGCAGGGGGTTGGGGCTGTGTGCTGCCCCCTGCCTGTATTGTGGGGTTGGGAGGCACTGGGCATGAGTGGGTGGGGACCCAGTGGGGGCACGGGGCCCACACCGGTGCCCCAGGGTCACTGCCAGTGGGGCCCAGAGTAGGGTGGCAGGAGCACAGGGTCCCAGCTGGGAGGGGCTCCATGGAGCCGGGCCAGCTCCCCCCTTTTCCTGCTGGTGCAGTCCAGCCCAGCTCCACGTACCCCTGCCAGCTTGTGCCCTGCTTTGGGCCTCACCGGTGCTGGCCCTGGGACATTGGTCCCAAGACATTGGGACATTGGTCCCAAGATGGTGACCAGGGGGTGGGGCACCTGTCAAGGGGTGGGGCTAGCCATGCAGCCCTCGACAGGCTGCCAAAACTGGGTAGGCTGCCCTCTGCTGGAAATAATTGCCTGCCCCTGCCTTATATCCTGTCCATGCCCAACCAGTACCATAGCCCAGAGTTTCTCTTTGTATGGTGGTTGGAAATTTCTCACCTGGCTTATCCCATCATCAGGTCTGCTTCCACTTTTTTCTTCCCGTCTTCTCTACCCCGTTCTCCCATTTACTTACTGCATTAGTCATCTCAGTGACTCTACAGCAACACTTTCTGGCCTCTGTTTTTGTCCTCAGTTTCTACACCTCCGCATAGACCCAGCACAACTAGCTTGGTTGGTCAGCCGTCCCTGCTCCAGGGCACCAACAGCCATCGGTGCTGCTGCTTTTACAGGTCATTCCAGCCAGCCCGATCAATCAACAGCAAATCACCCAGGAGGAGCAGAATGGCTCTGAAAAAAGCACCGTGGGTTGACATAATCAGATGCTGCTGTAATGTGTCTGTCCCAAGTAAGCTTCTCCCTGTCACTGTTCCTTCCTTAAAACAGGGGCCGATACCAGTGCTCTGTTACAGGTTTCCATGCTTACAGCAGGTAACCAAGGCCCTTTATCTTGAGGAAATAGAGTGGTAAGTCCTTCCCTGATATCCATTTACCGCAAAATAAGCCCATCATCCCTTTGTGGTTAGTTTTTGTAGAAAACCAGTATCCAGGTGCTGTAGTAATCCTATCACTGGAACTGGAACTTGATACTCATCAGTGTCTACTGAGTCAACTGATTATTGTATTTCTGGAGGCTTTTATTTTTGAGCTTCCGAACTGAAACATCTGAAAAGGGGGCCTGACTTTTTCAGAAAGCTCTGTGCACCTCTTTTGAAAATAGGATCTTAGAATAATGGCAACACTACCTGGCTATTATACAGATCTTTCTTTATTCAGAGACATCTCACAGCAGTTTATAAAGGATGAAAATATCATTATGCTTGTTTTACAGACAGGGAGACTGAAGCACAGGAAGTGGAGACACTTATTCACGTTCACGCTGTTGGTTAATGCCGGAGTCAGGAACAGAACCCGTGTCTCCTGAACTGTAGTCCAGTGCTCTAGCTACGAGTGTTGAAAATCTAAAGCTGCTTATATTGGGCTCCAAGTACTTACGTTAGAAAATCTTGGCATTGTTGCTCTTTATGCTGGATAGGCCCAATAGGAATCTCAAGAGGTGCATTTATGAGAAACCCAAGTAAAAGACAGAAAAGAATATAAAAGGCTTTGAGCCACATTTCTAGCTTTGGAGTAGGAATATTGCAATGCTGAGCTACTTAATTTTTCAGGTGCTCAGCTTTGCAAAGACAGGTGGGGTTGATGATAGGGCCAAACATGCGCTTTTCCTGTCAATCACTGACTATATGGCTAGGGATAAAGTAAAACTCTAGCAAACACAGGTGTTCTCACAGCGAAGTATCAGCATGGGCAGTACCCAACCAGAAAACTGCAGTCTTCTTTGAACCATAGGACTCTTTGGAAAGGGAGTTACATTGGAGATTATGCCAGTGACAATCCTGACATAGAACTGCTTGCAGTTGCTTTTGCTTGTTCCTCTTCTTATCCAAAGTATGTAATCTCCCTGGAAAAGTGAGAGAGGAAAATGAACAAACTGTTGTAATGCAAGTTCAAGGGTCCAGACTCTAAGGCACTGGATGTTCTCAGTGGGACTGATTGTTTTCTCATTCATTTTACACTAGTATATCTCCATTGACTTCAGTAGGGTTAGTTCAGACTTCCACTGGAGCACAGAGAGCCCAAACAGGCCACTAAATTGAATAGTAGCCCAGGGTATTCAGCTATATAATCATGCCTCTTACTTGCACATTCTTTAGAAATTGGTTGTGGTTGATGGCTAGAAAATTATATTTAGAGATTTGCTTTTAGGAATTAGTTTGTAGATGGAGTAAATATTGCATTAGAACAATGGTCCAGGGGAATGGTAAGTGTTTATTGGTTTCTTAAAGTCTGTTTGGGGCAAAGATCCGTGTTATCAGCTTTTAAGGCAGACTGTATCCAAAGCTAGCAGACAGGCTGGGAAATTGAAAATGTGCCCTGAAAACCCATAACAAGAGATAAGGAACCCGAAGAATTGGTAGGTATTGGGTCACGGTGACCATCTGCGAAGCCCCTGGGATTTCCAGTTCTGGTGAAATGACCAAATTAAGAGGCTGGGGATGCCCAAATTAAGACACAGGTAAATGACCAAATTAAGATTTATGCATGTGATGATTTTGTGGAAACAAAGAATTATGCTGACAAGACAGAATGAAAGCAGTGTAACTACCACAGGGAAACCAATCAATGGTACTAGAAATTAAGCCTCATCAGGAGAGAGAGAGAGAATATAAAAGGAGGGATTTTCAGAGAAGCAGGAGTTATTGGCACTCGATTTACTACCCAGTCCTGATACCTTGTTCTGGGTGAGCATAACTTTCAGACCAACCACAACTCTTCTGGCTGATAATAGGCAAATTTTATTGATGCACAGTTATATGCAATAAGAGTAATTGAGGCAAAGAAAGCAAGATAATTACAGAATACTTTACCCAAAATATTCCCTAGTGACCAGAATATACATGTGAGCACCACCTTGTTCTTTGCTTGAATGTTTGATGACAGCAACCTTGGAGGTTGGGGGCCAATACCAACTTCTTGTTCTAAAGACTCCTTTTTTATTCTCTCTCTTCTGATGACTCCATTTCCAAGTACCATCAATTGGTTTCCTTGTGGCTGTCATGCTACCCGTATTCTGTTGTGCCATCCAGAGCTCTATCTTCAGAAACCCATGACATGCACACGCCTTCACTTGATCATTTCATACTAAACCAGAAATCCTAGGGGTTTTGCAGCTGGGCACTGTGACCTGGTGCCAGGCCTATTTTTATTATGAAAATACAAGCTGAATGGTTTTAGTTTCCCAGGATGTGTATGTCCATTGGCTTCATGCACAGTGTCTTCCTTGAAGACTGTGAAACTTTGCCACAAATAGGCTTTTAGAAACCAATTAGTCTTGCTGTTCCCCTGGACCATTGTTCTAATGCAATACTTTACTTTACCAGTAAGCCAGTTCCTAAAAGCAAATCTCTAAATATCATTTTCTAGCCACTGGGGGGATCCCAAGGCTACCATGGGCGGAGTGTACACCACTGGCCCAACTTGTGCACCCTGTCTGGGATAGGAGGGGCATTGGCTCTTGACATCTAAGAATGCTGACAATCAAACAAGAACCTCAGGGTGGTGCTCATATACTGGTCAGGCATGCCAGCCCTCTGAATCCCTGGGATTGCGGGGGGCATGTACCGGGCCTGCTTGGGGCCGTTCTCAGAGTAGCCCACCCACCTGTTCCTGGGCTAACCAGCCACCTTCTTGCCTACCACACCTTGTTGTTAATTAGTTAATTTAGATGCTAATAAGTGGGAGGCTACCCATTTCCTGCCCCAATGCTAGGAGGCACTATCTGCAGCTCCAGTCCTCCCCTACACTGCAGCCCAAGCCTCACAGATGGCATCTAGGTGTTCTTATTGTCACTGGCCCCCATACTGGGCCCCAGAACCCTACTACTGAACCCCACCTGGATTCCTCCCTTCAGGCGGACTCTTCTGCTGTCATACTAGGCAACATAGCTCCCTGAACTGAGTCCCTTTTGTATGTGATCCTCCCACTGGGACCTTCGGCTCACTAGCCCTCGCCCACCTCCAGGCCAGTCGGAAACCCAGGCCCTCGGCTCTTGGGTGTTCCTCACGGTGGGCTGCCAGCCCTTTGACCCTTCCAGTCCTGGCCCCAGCATGGACCAGTCAGGGGGAGTTCAGACAGGCCTGAGTCTATGGCCCTTTTCTTACTCTCTGAGGGTCTACCCTCTGGGCCCTCCAAACAAAAGGGTCAGCCACCTGGTCATGGGAGCTAGGGGTTAAGGCACCACGACCCACCTTTCACCGGGGTGGTAACTGGCCTGGCATTTCCTGGGGGCTCCTGCACTATTGAGAGCCCTACCAGGCCACCCACTCCCGGCAGGGTGCAGTTTTAGGTCGCACCCAGGACCAGGAGCCTCCTTACTGTCCTCTACACTCCTCCCTTACCTCCAGATGACACCCGCAGCTCTGCAGCCAGGCGGTGTTGTTGCCTGGCCTGCAGCAGCAGAGCTGCCCCATTTGTATGGGCAGCCGCAGATCCAAAATGGCTGCTGTCATCAGGCACCTGCTGGCTGCTGCCTTCTGGCCCTTGAAGTGTCAGGCACGAACAGTGCCCTGCCATAGGGCATTATTTTGTTTCCTTTGCCTGCATGACTCTTATCTTCTATCACTGTGTATGAATAAAATTCACCTATTATTGAATAGAAGAAGTTGGGATCACTCTGAGGGTTTGGGTCTGCCTGGAACAAGGTATGTAATAGGGTTAGGTCAAGTAGCTTGGGGAAATAAGAACAAATCAGTGTCTGCCCATTTCTTATGCCTACCTGAGCAAATCCTTTTGCAAATTTATAGCATATAAATTCATCTTGTTTTGTTTTGATGTTTCTTTTTCTGTATATCTTAGTCATCCTTGCCTTTGATCAGAAGCAGAAGTAGCAAACTGAAAGGTGGCAAGGTAGAACTCTAACATTTTATGTATCTTACATGAATAGATTTGGCCCCAGTAAAGTCAGTGGTCAAATTCTCATTTGGGCTAGGTACAGTCGAAACAGTCAAATGCCTGAGGCTGAATTAATTCAGTCTTTGCAGGTTAGTCTAAACTGCACAGATTAAATTGAAACAGAAGTGAACAGACATTTACTTTTGATTCAGGAAATACAGTCACATGCCCGCAGTGGCACAGGCCAGAATCCAGGGGGTGCTAGAAAAGGGCTCTCTGGCTGTGTGTTTATTTCCTCTTCCTGCTGCCCCTGAGATCTCTGGGATTTGTAGTTCAGACTTACAGCAGCAGGACTCTGCAGGGTTGCTCACCACTTTGTCCTCTTGCTTGCAGGTGCCTCTGGGATTTGTAGTCCACAGTCACAGCCAAGAGTAAGTTTGAGGAGGGGTTTGCTGAGAGCAGCGGCAGGTCCCCCCCCACATCAACCAGATTTCAGTAGTGGATGGGATCTTAAAGATTTTGGAATGTCACTGTAATGCTCTTCTGCTGCTTTCACCTGGGCAGCATTCTTAACCACAAACATGTACAATCCTAAAGGAAGGGATGGATGTTCAACAGACTTAAAAAAAAAAAAATCAGTCAAATTTCATTTCAAAATTATTTTCCAAAGAAAGGTAACTAATTGCATTTTAGTCAATATTTTAATGAAATATCCCCAAATTAAAGAAAAGCAGGTTTTGTTCCTTTGCTCCTCTTTTTCTCTCTCTTTCTCCCTTTCCTACTCCTTTATTCCTCTCCATGAGATTTTCCTCCATCTGCCATGCTTGTATTTTGGAGGGGGAAAAAATTACCAAGAGGTTTGAATGAAAAGGAAGCAATATATGAATTATTTTTCTTTGACATAATCTTTCAATGTTTTTGATGAGGCGAAGCTCCATTTTGTTGAGAAATCATGGTGAGTTTTGTTCCTTTCTAGGAAAATTCCCAGGGTTATTTGTGTATGATGGGCAGTTTTATGTCACGTTCAACTGCTGTTGAGTTTCTTACATAATCTCAAACGTAGCAATCCCTCACACAAATTTAGAAAGATAAAGGAAGGGAAAATGGTTCATAGTTGAGATCAAATGTGGAAGGATGGAAAAATGACTGGTGTTGAGGAACTGTTGGACTCAGTTGGCAAGGTTTTCAGAGAGGGAGAGTGTAACATACATTATAGGTTCATAAGATAGTAGGTTTACCTCATAAGAACATCCAGTCCAGACAATCCTGCCTTGAGCAGATATCTCTGACTAATCCATCGTAGCTAACTGTGTGTCTAGCCTGCTAACTGTGAGAACTTCCAAGGATGGAGATTCCACGTTTCTCTAGGCATCCTATTCCCATGCTTGGCCACCCTCATAGTCAGAAAATTCCTCCTAAGCTCCAACCTAACTTTCCTCTGCTGCAGCTTGAGGCAATTGCTCCAAATCCTTTCAGTTATGGTGACAGAGAAAAGCCCATCTCCATCCTCTCTGTAGTTGCCCTTCAGGTATTTGAAGACTGTTATCAAATCCCTCTTTAGTCTTCTCTTTTCCAGACTAATTAACTCTTGTTCTTTCAGCCATTCATCATAAATCTCGCTTTCCAGACCCTTAATAATTGGTGTTGCTCTGCACTCGACTCCTTTCAATCTGTTCACATCCTTTTTGAAGACGAGACATAATACTCCATGTGAGGCCTCACTAGGGCTGAACTGAGTGGAAGAAACACTTTGCTTGATTTGCAAGCGACACCCCATGTGCTGCTACCTTTTGTTGCCAAAAAAAAGAGAGAGAGAGAGAACACTTTTGACTCGTACTCAGTTTATAATCTATTGAAACCTTAAGGGTCTTTTCTGCAGTACTGAAGCTTAGCCAATCATGTCCCAGTCTATTTATTTTCATGCAATTATTCTGACTTAGTTGCAGGACTTTGCACTTGATCAATCAGATGAGATTCAGTAAGAACGAGGATCATTTCTCCAGGTCATTATGGATCCTAGCCCTGCCCTACTGATTATTGTCCACCAGCTCCACCCATCTACAAATCTGCTAAGTGTGCATTCAAGTCCATCATCCAAATTATTAATAAAGACATTGAAAAATACCAAACCTGGGACAGGCCCCAGGGAACGTCACTTGATACTTTCTCCTAATGGTTACTCTTTGAGTATGATGATCCAAGCAATTTTGTATCTTCCTCATAGTACTTTGATCTAGTCTGTACTTCCTTACCTTGTTAATATGAATGTCAAGGGGGACAGTGTCAAAAGCCTGGCTAAAGTAGAGGTATATCACATACACTGCTCTCTCCCACCTCCACAGTGCCTGTCATCTTATCATTGAAGGAAGTCAGGTTGGTCAGGCTTGACTTCCTTCTGGTCCCATGCTGACTATTACTGATCACCTTGTTCTCCTCCAGGTGCCTCACAACAGATTCCTTGAGGACCTATTCTATGGTCTTTTCTAGTATCAAGGTTAAGCTGACTGCTAGTGCTATATCCCTTTTTCCTTTAAGATACTGTAACTGAATTGTATTTGGGGCCTAACCTTCAGCCTGGTTTAATTGGAATGATATGTCTTAAGATCTTTCTGCACTCCACACTTGCAGTGTCATGTTTCAAATTATTGTCTTCCCCACTCATCAAGGTGATGCCCTCCACTGTCAGGCCAGTCTGTATGAGTAGAGAAGCCAACACTGAATCTCCACCTCAATGTCAAACATCGCTCACATGGGATGCAGAATTTGGCCATTCTTCATGAATAAACAAAACCTCTCTCAGCATTTAATTCTCCCCTAGCTTTCCACATACTCCCAGTGCTCTATCAGCACCCCCATAATTAGCTAGTAAGCTATGTATATGCGTTGCCAATATAATTTAGGTTATTGACTAAGGTCATTCTTCTCTTTGCTTGTCTAGAAAGAGTGCGCATTTCTTAGACGTCTATGACTTCCAGTCAGTTACTATCTAATTGTCACACCAGCAAAGCTACTTCTTGTGCCAGAGGTACAGGCTAAGGTATGGTAGCCAATGAACAAAGCCAAAAAAAGAGCTTTTTTTTTTTTTTTTTTTAATTTTTCTTCATCTTCACTCAAAGAAAACCAACAAACCCCACTTATGATAGATGTGATTTACACTGAAGCTCTGAAATCTCTGGGAAGGCAGAAAATAAAACCTCTCACCAAGGGTTTTGACTTTTCAAATATCCAGCTGAGACAGCTGTCAGTCTCTGCTCAATCATTTCCTTCTCCACCTTCCCTCTCCATGCTGCTCTGACCTCTCTTAGGGCACATCCAGACAAGTGCATATATGCCTCTTGCCCTGTCTCAAACCGCTCTGAGATGGGGCAAGAGGCATGTGTAGGAAGGAAAAAATGTTTGCAGGGTGGGGAGAAAATTAGACCCCTGGATATCCAGGGGTCTGATAAAATGAAGATAAAAGCGGGACAAGGCATGGTCCCAGACCATGCCCTGAGGCAGCCAGAGGCTGGGTCTTCGACAGAGATGCTCTAGTTGCCAGAGCATCTCTATGGTTGGCCTCTCACCCTGGTGCTGAAACACATAGTCTGCTTCAGTACCAGGGCTCCAGTGCTGGGAAGTGAGGGTCAGGGGGCTGGAGGAAGGGGGATGGTGACTGGGGGGGGACACATCTGCTGGCCACACCCACTCCCCCCTTCAGTCACTTCCCTGCCCCCCCACCCCAGGATCCCAACAATTTAAAACAAACCCCCACCCCGGCACTTCCAGTAAGTTGGAGGTGTTGTCTGTATCACTAGGGCCCCACCTGCACACTGCGGGGCAGAGAGACAGTCCTAGCAGCCCCAGCCTGGGCCCTTCTGTCCCCCACTGCCCTGTGCTGACTGCGGGGGGGAGGCTCTGTCAGGAGGTCTCAGAGCCCCCCTAGCCCCTGCTCCTGGGGTAAGTAGAAGCTTTTTTTCAGGTTTTATTTTTTTCTTTTTAAAGTGATGGTACCTGGGGTTGGGGGGCAGCAATGGGGGTCTGGGGGTGCAAATGCAGGGCGAAGTTGGGTGGGGAAGCTATTGAGGGGCCTGGGGAAGTTGGGGGGGCTGGGGAGCAGCTATCAAGGGGGGCTGCAGCAGCTGGTGGGGGATGGGTCCAGGTGAGGCAGCAATCAGGGGGCTGGGGTGGGGCATGTGGGCTTTGCAGAGGGAGTGGTAGCCCCTGTGTGGGGGTCATATCACCTGTTGGGGGGCCATTATCCATGTGTGGGGGCGGCAAAATCTATATTCATGTTTCATGACTTTATGAATTTAAAGTATTTAAAGTTCACTGTATTATTAGGATAGACACACTGGTAGGCTTCCACATTGCTTCAACACTGTAGATATATCAATAAAACATTGCCCAACTGATCACTTTCTCTGTCTCTGTCTCGGTGTCTCTCTCTCTGTCCTTATAGTGGTCTTTTGTTTTACTTGGAGGAACATAGATTTTGGGGTATTTTACGGAGTGACTTTGGGACTTTTTATCAGGGATTTTTCAGTTTTCCAATAGGGAACACCAGAATTCCTGCCAGGACACTGCCTGCTCAGAGCTGGCACTTTGGACCCAGTTGGCTGATCCTCCTGGCCAAATGGGGCTCAAAGGAAATGCTTTGATAATTCAAAGCAGGCCACCACACCTGGAACATCTGGGTGATAGCTGCCCAGATGGCCAGGCAGGGGGCACGCATGGCAGTAGTGCTGCACAGAGGCCAACCCTGCAGCCACAGCACACTGGCAGTTGGCCCAGAGGGGCAGATGCCTTTACTGGCTGTGCAGTCCCCATTTGGGTCTAGGAGGTGCACAGCAGGTCACAGCCAGGCAGCAGCCCCCGCTGCCAGACTACTGAAGGGTAGAAGGTGCAGGGAACCCTCAGGGCTGCTTCAGCAGTCCAGCTGGCACAAGGAGTAGTACCCAGGTACCAATTGGCTGGGGCCCAGAAGTTCCTGAGAGCAAGTAGCCCTGAGCTACTTGCCAGGGCAGCTTTTTGTACTTCCGGGGCCAGGACAGGGCAGCTTTTTATACTGCTGGGAGCAGCACAGGTGCTGGCCCTGGGCTCTAGCTCCCCCTGGCTGCAGATCTGGGAGGAGCCAGGCAGGGTTATTTTGCCCCAAGTGGCACAATTTGCCATAACCAAGTGCATGTCCAAACCTATGTGCTGAAGCAAAAAGCCTTGGCTCAAATTTGCACTGCTTCTATTTGAGCTGTTGCAAGCACTCGTGCTTGCATGTGTGGACATGCCCTTAGAGGCCTACAGCTGGCCTATTATCTGGCCCACAGCTCCTTACAATGAACTTGTACTGTTTTTGTTTTTATCCTCATGTCCTCTTTCTATGAGTTGTAGGATAGTGATATTAGGACTTCCCTAAGTGAGAGATTGAGGTACAGAGAGGATGAATGACTTGTCTAAGTTTCCCTCTATATCCTTGGCCAGTACTAGGACTTGTACTCAGGTCTCCTAAGTTGTAGGCTACTGCTCTAATCATTGTTAAATGCCATCTCTTCAGGCTGGTTCCTCACACAGAACAAAAAGACGATTTTTTTCTAAACCAGAGCTATCCAGATTCTGAGAAACCATGTGCTGTGCTCCTGGGTGGCAGCAGGAAGGAACTCCTTCTTCTGGTCCAAAAGCCCATCTCTCTCCTGGTCCCTATTCTATCCTGACTGAGAGGACCCTTCCCTGTTGTCAAACATGACCTGCAGGGAGTAGTACTGCTCTCTCACATAGAGGGCCACACATCCTCTCTACTTCCCAATCTGATCCTTTCTATAAAGCCTGTACAGTACATGCCAGGAAAATATCTACTTATTGCTGATGCCTGGTCCAGAGCATATGACACAACAGAAAAAGACAGAATTCCAAATTCAGACATAATACATGTTAATCTAATTAAGAGAGTGATTCCTGTCACAGATGAAATGTGGGCAGTAATTGCAGAAACTACTGTTTAGGATATCACATTGCAAAACGTAGCAACAGCTATTTGTGCTGGTTGGTCTGGAAAACATTATTCCTAGTCCCAACTCTCAGTTCACAGAAAAGCTGTCAATACTGGATGGCATTTTGTTCAAAGGCACACAACTTGTTGTTCCAGCAGTGCTGAAGCAAGACATGTTAAACTGAATATGTGAGGGGCATCCAGACATTGAAAAATTGTGAAGGAGAGCAAAGGGTGCTCTGTTTTTGCCCAGTGTAAGTAATGACATAGAAGATGCTATAAAGGCTCATACAACATGTTTAAAGTACAGGTCAGAGCAAAGAAAAGAGCCCATGATGGTCATAGAGGAGCCCATAGCTCTGTGGTATCAAGTGGGAATTTACTTATTCATCCATTCAGGAGAAAATTATGTATTAGTGCTGGATTATTCTTCTCACTGTCCTGAAATTGCATTGCTCAGGAGCGCAAAAGCTAACTGTCATAACCAAATCAGTTGAGCGTCCAAGTCACAATAGACCGCACGGAGCCATTACCCTAAATTTGGTCACGTTCTGCTTCATTAATTATTCCTATCTAGCAGTCTGTTATTGGCCACTCCGGGCATATAAAAGTTCATGCAGCTTTCACCCAAGTCGGAGACCTCTGATCACGCGACAGAGTAATCACGGAGAACTCTGTAGTGCGACCAAGGAAACTTGACGGACTGATCACCCACCAATATCTCCCCATCACCAGGTCCTTTTGACATACCCTCGTTATCCTGCAGGTTCCTTTTCGTTCAAAAACTCGTTAACTCACAACTCATTTAATTATCTATGACAACGCAAGCAAGCTACCTTGAGGCCTGCACTGCCATTCCACGTGGCGTAAGTAAAGTAATCTTTTAAAACCAATAAGTTGTCTCACCTCTCCATCACTGGCCCGGCTGATGTCTGATTAAATTAGCAATCCTCTGGATGGCTCCGGCCACCCGAGACATGGCGTCACGAACAGGATCTAAGGGCACAGCAGTGGAGAAGATTCTAATTCTTCTGGCACACCGGGGGGTGCCCTGTGACTGACTCAAATGAGTTATGGGCCCACATCGCATACCACCAAGAGGGTGGGTCGACCAAAAGGCTCATCAGTGGCTACCTTTGGCTAAAAGGGGAAGAAGGAGTTTCAAACGAATGGGAGGCACACCTTCACCCTGGGGCGTTTGGGTGCATGGTGAGCAATGAGTGGGTCTGATTCAGACCCTGAGACGAAGTGGGCACCGTGTCCCTTGCCAGAGTAAAACCAATGGGCGTAGCAGACCCAACTCTTGCCCAAGAGTATGCTTTCTGTATAATGTGTGTGAGAGAAGGCAGAGAACTGACACCGGTTGACTGGTTCAATCCCCCCACCCTAGCACGCAGGTCAAGGGGGCACAAGCTGCTTTTGGATCTCTGGGAAAAGTTAGAGACGGAGGGCTGTGTTGCGGTGTGGTGGATGGGCCCAAAGTGGGACAAGGGGAAGATGTTGAATATTATGTTCTGCACTGTTACAGCTTTGCTGTGGGAAAATGCAAATGTAGAGGTTCAACTGCTCACAATTGCCCAGATGGCTAAGGAAGCAGCAGTAAAGGAAAGCTCTGAACCATCAGAGAACCCCGAGCTGCCGCCATTCCAAGATGGCGCTGGGGAAAAAGAAGAGCGTGTGAAGTCTTGGGGAAGAAGAGGCAGTTGCGCGGTCCTCGGCCCTGCCCCTCAAAGTGGTGCCAAAAGAAACTCCACCCCCTGATGCAGCGTGAGCAGGAGAACCGCCCCCTTATAATGGAGGGAAGTTATATTTGATGCTCCCACCCGATAAGCCTACGCTCCTCCCAGCTGCGGTCCACCCAATAGTGTTAGTCAAGCAAGTTACAGATGTGCAGGGTGCAACCTGCATTACCACTACATGCCGCACCCGCACGCAGGGGGAAATACAAGAATTATTCAAAGAATCGAAACTGAAACCTGAAGAGACCCTGGTTATGTGGTTAGGATGCCTGGTAGTGGAATTTGGGTCAGACTTGCTAGACCTGGAAAAGGCTGACTACCTAATCCGCCAAGCCTTGTGTTGTGGAGGGCACGCCAAAGACCTGGAAGTGGTAGCAAGTAACACTCACTGCCCCATCCCACTCCCAGCGCTTGTTGCAGGCCAAGTTAGCTACAAATCCCACACATGGCATGATGGCCGCCCACCAAAAGTCAGCACGGAACAACTTCTGCTGGCCATAATAGGTGTATCATATGCCTCTTGGAACCCCAGCGTACATCAGTTGGGACTGACATGGGCTTAGTGCAAAGGAGGGTGGCCTCACCATCATCTATGGAACCTGGAAGTGTTCTTGCAACCCTTGATAGCATAGAAGCCTGTATAGAGGTCTATGGAGGAGATGACGCCAAAATGCTTCGACGACTCGTCAACCCGATGACCAGACAGCAGGCGGGAAACCTCCGGAGTCACCTTTCATGGTTGCAAGCCCTTATAACGACGTCTACGAGAGTCTCTAGTAACGCGGAATACTGACCCTCGGTGTACCCTATCGAAGTCCAAAGACTGAGGCATTATGAGTCCAACACCCCACGAGAGTAGCAACAGTTGCCGCAATGAATGCCGGAGGAGAGAGCAATATTTGGGTTCCTCCTATATCGCTCTGGGCTTACAAAGCAACAGTTATGGATTCTCGGGGATGAGGGCCAATGGAACCTGGCAAATGAACTAGGCTTCAGGTTGGAAGCATAAGAAGACACGGTGACCGATTACCAACCCTGGCTCATCGCAACCGGCTAGCTCGCTGCCATATTGTTCTCCCAGTTTTCTCTTTCCGATTGTTTGTTTGTTTGTTTGTCCCCCCCCTTACAGGCTCGGCAGTGATGAAGCGGCGATCTGTGACTGCTCCACTGCGGGAACCACCAAGCACTGTCCCGCAGTACATCCAGGTGGACGCAGAAATGGCTGTCTACTTGTATGTCACGAACGGAGTCGTTGCCTTATTCCTGCTGTTATCGACAGATTCCTCGGTGAACGGAGCTGACTTCAAGACCTCCAGCTTGGTTCTGAACTTTCTATCGTTCTGAGCCAAAGCCATAATTAATGGCTCATCAACAGATGACCTATGGTTCCTCTTTTCTGTTAATGACCCCGTGTTCACACCCTTAGTTTACAAAAATGTCTTGTCATTAGTAATCTGAAAGTTTTGGGGATGTCGCAGAAAGGTCGGGTGTAGACAGAAAGTAAATGAGA
>JAGPOW010003395.1:32763714-32774995 GCA_030014935.1 Caiman crocodilus
AAAGAAATGAGGAAAGGCCGCTCAATAATAGTTATGGTTAAATTAGTAATACTTATAATGAGAGCATAATGGGGTTACTCCATTAAACAAATATGTCTTCATGTGTATATATGTATATATATGCATGTATGTATGTGTGAATGTGTGTTTATATATCAGACAGTTATAGGAACACTCTGTATAGGGGGCATTAATCTAATACCCCGCTATAAAGTTACCTTAGAGAATCAAATTAGAGAAAAAGTACATAAAATTAAGGTTAACAATTTGCTGCTTCTAAGTTAATTCACTTGTCAATGTCTTTAGTTACCTTGTGCTTGCCGTTGATCACAATAATCATTGTTGTGTATATAAATCGTTGTATTTTATAGTTTGTTAAAAAAAAAAAGTAACTTGTTAAACCATCCATTTTTATATATATATATATATATATATATAGATATATATATCTATATATATATATCTATCTATCTATCTATCTGCGTGTTGTCCTAAACCTTGTAACAGTAATGAGTTTCTGGACGAAAATTGCCTTTAACCTAAAGTTCTTGGTTTATTGTGCAATGGCCAAGGGGGCATGTCATAACCAAATCAGTTGAGTGTCCATGTCACAATACACCGCACAGAGCCATTACCCCAAATTTTCTGCTTCATTAGTTATTCCTACCTAGCAGTCCATTATTGGTCACTCCGGGCATATAAAAGTTCATGCAGCTTCCGCCCAAGTCAGAGACCTCCGAGCACGCGACAGAGTAATCGCGGAGAAGTCTGTAGCACAACCGAGGAAACTTGGCGGAGTGATCACCTACCAATATCTCCCCATCACCAGGTCCTTTTGACGTACCCTCGTTATCCTGCAGGTTCCTTTTCGTTCAAAAACTTGTTAACTCACAACTCATTTAATTATTTGTGACAACGCAAGCAAGCTACCTTGAGGCCTGCGCTGCCATTCCACGCAGCGTAAGTAAAGTAATCTTTTAAAATCAATAAGCTGTCTCGCCTCTCCATCACTGGCTCGCCTGAAGTCTGATTAAATTAGCGATCCTCTGGACGGCTCCAGCTGCCCGAGACACTAACCACGTCATAACTTGCATCAAATCAATTTTTGCTAAACATGGGATTCCACAAATTGTCAGAACAGACAACAGACTTCAATTCTACTGTCTTGAGTTTAAAGAGTTTGCAAACAAATATGGATTCTGTAACAACACTTCAAGTCCTAAATACCCACAATCCAATGATCTGGTGGAAAATGGAGTACAAACAGTGAAGATACTGTTGGAAAAAGCTACAGACTCACACACCAGTGTTTACCTGTCACTCTTAAATTACAGGGCAATACCCATGAAACATGGATTATCCCCAGCAGAAATATGATTTACAGGAAACTCAAAACCAGGCTGCCAAAACTTGTGGATGACGCTCATCAGAATGAAAAGGGAAATGTGAAAATATTTTAAAAATTTTACAAACTCAAACAAAAAGTTACTATGACAGAGGTTCCAGTTGTGTTGTGGTAGATTAAGGTGACCAAACGCCAGCAAGCTGTGCTCGCGGCAGGTGCACCCTAATAGCCGCGTGAAAAATGCATGCAGCAAAATCCCTGGCTCATGCGGCTCGTTAAGCGCGTGGAAAAAAAGGCCCGATCTCATTGGCTATTAGGGCAGTCTAAAAGCAAAGCCTGCGGAAAAAGGAAGTGGGACCCACACCAACATCGGCGAGGCTTGATCACCCTCACTGGAGGTCCATGGCTCCCTTCCCCCCCCGGACGCCCCCATCTCGGATAATTGCATCAGTTGGATGCCTGAAGAGCTCTCGAGTTCCCTACGGTTCTTGGTTTCGGAAGTTGTTGTAAGGGGAACTGCCGGCACGGATGTGCAAACGACGCATTTATGTGCTTCATGGCGTAATTTTACAGACCGTGCCTACACTGTGCTCACTACGATGTGAGTCTCTGTACTGCACTTTGTAAGTAAAGCGTTTACTTGTTATATTGCCCTTGGACTCTTTTTGAACGGGAACAACTAGAAAAGGGGAAATAGCGTTCCAGAGCCCTTTCGTCCCTGGCTTGTTCGGATCCAGGAGTTGACTACCCCTCCGATTCCACACCACACCAGTGAGTTACTACAACTGCACAACAAAGATAGGGTGCTTATTTCAGATGGATGAACGTGGAAACAAAAAGCACTTATTTCCCATTAGGTAGCTCCCAGATCCTATACTGTCGTCGCATTGAAAGGACAGATGTTAAGAAGGAACGGACAACATTTGCTGCTCATAACGGGGAGAAAAGAAGCAGCATCATGAGATTCACCAAAGGAAATGGAACATCAAAGAAACAAGAAAATGACACCGAAATAGAGACTTCTGAACAAGAACTGAACCAATTAAGATTGTGAATGCAGAGACTCTGAGAAGATCATTTAGAATGAAAAAGCCAACACAAAGATTACCAGAGACCTGTTAAAATGTGCTTTAACTATGGGTCGAATTAAACTACCACTGTTAGTATTAGGTGGGGCTATGTTACACGTAAAGGGGGAAGGATACATCAATATCTTTAAGAGTGTTATGTGTAAGCTGTTACATTGGCCCCGGGGATTGCAGGAGGGAATAGCAGAACTGAAAGCAAGGTACTGATCGCTGAAAAAACAAGCGTTATTGTTTTGTAGGCTTAGCTGCTTGGTCTTTTGAGAGCAACATGGGGAGGGTGCAGTGCCATAGGGGGAAATATGGGGAACTGAGGAGGCCAAGGTGGCAAGGCCTTGTGAGCTGTGAATGGACCACTCATGGGTTGCACGTAGCCCGGGAGCCAACAGTTGGCCAGCCTTGCCCTAGACGGCTTGCAGTCTCAGCCTAGCGAACAGTTCATTTTGCATTGCCTCTGAAACCCTTCCTTTGTGCTAATTTACTGAATTGAATGTATTTCCTTGTTAATCATATGCCAACCCTGAGTGAAGGCTCCTAGGAGTCCGCGCTGAGAGTCAAGTGACATACTTTGACCCTGTGCTTTCTGTGCGTGGGCACATACTCACTTTGAGGTTTTCCAGATGAAAGCACTGCTGCCATAACAATTCACTGCTGTTTATGTATGCAGTATTTTCTCCTTTTCCCTTTTTATTGTTTGTGACAAGTATACTTATATAACTTAATGCCAGTACAGGGCTGCTTCCATATTTATTTTATGTATTCCTTTATTCTTTTTAACTCTTTCTTCTCCCCGTTAAAGCCTATCTGGTGGGTGGAATATTTTGTTAACAAAGGCACACAGTCAATGTTGCTCTTAGTGGAGAGTGTGGGCCTGCTTGCAGAGGAGATGAAAGCTATCAGCTCTCCCAAAGGGACAAACTGGCATGGCTCCGTTCACTTCAGCAAATACATGCTGATTTACCCCAGCTGGTGTGAGAGGGAGGCAAGGTATGGGTTCATAGTTACAATGACAAACTGCACATGAGAAATGAGATTTTTCTCCCTGGCTTTTATCCATTTCTAACTTGCGTTAAAACATGTAGCTCATATGATAATGGGCACCTAGAAATGACCTGCAAAGGAAAGAATTTCAGTTGCAACATTCTCTCATTTTTTATGATGCATAAGGAGGCTCGAACGTGAAGTTTTGCACTTTCAACTAATAAAAAGTCCTGTCTGTTCTCCCAAAGTTTTCCAGTGGAGATACCAGGTGGGATCCAGCAGCTAAGTGATGACCAGAAAGGTTTGGATGCTGAATCTTTAAGATGGCTCTTTTGAGTACTTCTTAAACAGTTGCATTCAGTAGCTATTACCAAAGAAGAAGAAAGGTTTACAAGCCTCAAATATTTGTTTAATTTTGTCAAAAAATATCACTTCCCATATCTCATTCAGGTTCCATTTTCATAATTTCTTTCATACTATCGCCTCAAAGCTCATCTACGTAGTTTTCCAGGTAAGGCGCAGTTGACAAGAAGTCGATTTATTAAGTAAAGTGGTCCTAGTCACAAACCAGTAGACATTTCCATTTTCTGCCTCTTCATTTTTGGCTTCCTGGGGCTTCAATGCATCCTTGAAAGCAAAGTGAGAGAGATCAGGATGTGTAAAATGAATTTATATTCCAAGAAATGTTTGTAATTTTGATAATGAATAAAAAACTGGCAGTTTGGTCATGGGGACTGACATGATTCAATCATAATGAGAACTTCAATGGTTGCTCTTATGAGGTGAACGCTTCTCAGGCTGAGCATGTGTGGTAGCTAGTGTTTCAGTTCATCTTCAGGCCATTTTGCCCAACGTGTACATCGTACGTAGGTCTGCAACTGGCATAATTTTATCAAGACCAGTTCAACTTTCAAACTCATCAAGTTTGTCAGTCCTCAGTGACGACTGCTAACAAGCCTTTTTTTACATAGCTGTAATGTACTTTTCAATTTTTAGAAGAAACGGAAGTGAAGGAGTTGCCTGTGACTGACTCAAACGCCAGATAAGAAATCGGACTCAGGTTTTCCAACACTATTACTTAGACCCTGTACATGGAAAGTTTCACTTCCAAGATGAGTGTTTCATTAATGTTTCAGGCTGTGAAACTGCTCTGCAACATTAACTGGAATGTTTGCGACTTGGAAATGCGCTAATGCCAGAGAGTAGTCAGATTATTTTTTTAATTTTAGAACAGGAATCAGAAAGCCAGCTCAATTTAAGTGATGAAAACAGGGTCGGGGTGGGGAGGGGAAGGGAGGGTTCATTTATGTGAATGATTGTTCTGAAGAAATTGATCTTTTTTTTCCTGCTGAAAAATTACTGTACGTTCAGAAACCCTGCATAATGTAAATTCAAGTCAGAAATCCTGCTGGTGAGACAGGATGTAACTTCTGTGATTCACAAATAGTATACAGTCCTTGGATCTTAACCATCTTTGCTCCCTTGCTTTTCTCTTTCTCTTTTCAGTCCCACGCTAGCCAGGCAAGGAGAGCTCTGCTTGTTTTCCCTTTCAGGTTATTATTTCTTAGTCATTATTAGGAAAGAAGGAGATGCAGCAAGCCTGATAGTCTTGTGTAGGCATTTTTGTCTGTCAAATGAATGTAACACCATTTGATATGACGTGTATAGGATTCTAAAAATGCAACTCGGAGAATGAGGCTCACCAAACCCATGGCCAAGTCCTTTCCCTCCCTCCGTGGCATTCATACTCCTTTGAGATCTGAGGTGCCTTGTTTCCTAAACCTGACCGGGAACCATTTTTCTTGATGTTCTATATCAGAGTCACTAGTTCAAGCAGGAACAGCTCATGTTTAGGCTCTTTTGACCTAGGACTGCCTTTGGATCTAGCCAGATTATTAGTTAGGTGACCTTGTCATAACTGGGTTTTTTCTATGCCACTGCTACTCAGAGGATTTGGAGAGGGCAAGTTGAAACTGTGGACCAGCTTCTGCCACTGCTGGCAAGGGCGGTGTATGTGATTAGGAAATGTTCTGTAATAATATAGTAATATTATATACTTTAGTTGCTTGTATGAAAGGAGAGAGGGGTTCCTGTATGAATGTAAGGAGGCAGTTCCAGCATGGGTTGGCGACACATGTGCATGAAGGCCAGAAAATAGCTCTAGATTTCTAGATTAAACACCTCCTAGAAAACACAGAGGAGACTCCTTAAACATTGAGGAGTAACATGCCTCTTATGCATTCCTGTGAGTACTAAAGGAACTTGCCAGATTTTTTAGATGGCCAGGGCACGCACATAGGATGTGAGAACAAAGGATGAGAGGGAAAGGCAGATATGAGATTATATATTTATATAGATCTATATATATGGGAAGATATGACTTGTTTTATGTCATGTCACATGTCCAGATACGACACCATCTATAGATAGAGAGATATAGATATAAATAGTGTAGTATGCGGAGGTTTCTGACATAACACTCGTGTCGTCTTGTGACATAAAACAACCCTGTTACAAAAAGAGTTGTGACATAAAACAACTCTTTATCACAAAAACGTGTACATACCTGTTTATAGTAGGAAGTAATAGTGGCTGGCCTGCTCCTGTTCTGCCATCCTGAAGTGCCTGCCGGCCTCACCGGACTGTATCCTAGGAGGTCACTGTACCTGGAGAGTCTGTGGCCATGTGGACTCGCTCCAAGTCATTTCTTCCCTGTTCATAAAATCCTAATTAAACTATTAACAGTAAGATAACAGCTATTACAAACCCAAGCTAACATGTCTCGATAGCTCGGGCCATTTTAGCAATCTACCAGCTCTACTATATTGCAGTTCTTTGTCTATGTTCTCGCCTGCATTTGAATGTTCTGGAGCTAAGCAAATTCCCAAAGGCAGTCGTAGGAAACATCATCTCCCAAATGGTGTTTTGGAAGTGCGTATCTTGGAGTTCTTAGTATCCAAACAAATCTGCCTAAATAGTGCTGATATATCTCGTTTGAAGAATTCGGCTCCAGCCATTTCTCACAATAGTTCACTTCTTTGGGGTAAGTGAAAGTGTTCTTGTCTATGTTTTTGTTTAACTCTTTTGGGTTAAAACTAGGGCTGCGTGGAACAGAAGCCTTCCATTTCGACCAGAGTTTCAGCAGTTTGACGGAACAGCGTTCCATCTTGACTTTTGGTTCAAGTTGGAGCGGCTGTCCCGTATTGTTCCAGCGAAACAATTTTGCGTTTCGAGCCTATTTCAACATTTCTCGCATAGGATATAATGGGGAAGGACGAAACAGGCTATAACTTTGTCATTTCTTGCCTGATTGTGATGATACTTGTAGAAAACGATAGCCCCTTCTGAGGGCATGAAGCCTGCCAAGTTTCAAGGACGCAGGTCCAGGCATTTCGGAGAAACTGCACCCTAAAATCTCGGGAGTAAAACTTGTGTCGTGTGTGTGTTAAGCCACAGCAGGGTCAAAACTGCAGGCTTCCTAGCCCCTGCTGAGGCAACAAAGCCTGCCAAGTTTGAGGGAGATGGGCATAGGGGGTCTGGGGAAACTGCACCTTGAGCTGCGGACATGCAAAACTCATGACGTGGGTAACACTGTACATGTTAAGACACAGCAGGGTGAAAGCTGCAGGCCTGCCAACCCCTGCTGCAGCCATGAAGCCTTGGCAGCTCCTGGTGAGATAGGTGCGGGGGGAGTCTGGGTTGGGTTTGCCCTGCACCTCTGGCTGTTGACGGGCAAAACTCGTGGCATGGGTGGGTGACACTATGTGTGTGTTAAGGGGCATCGTTCCTGGCACTGGGGCCTCTGCACAACAGTGAGGGCCTCCTCCGCCCCTACAGCCTCCATCCAGCCCACCACTGTAAATGACAGCAGGTGCAGATAACTCAGCTGGCTCAACAGCAATAGCACCAGCAGCATCTCAGGTAGCCAAACGTCACGGTCACAGAGCCTTTCTCGTTATAAAGGAGTTGACAGCAAGAAGTAAAGATGTTGTGTTGGATATATGTTACTGGTGGGATGTGTGATGGCTTAGCTTGTGTTTTTATGTTTATTATGAAAAAAAACAAACCAAGAATAGTTAGAGAAATATATCTTAGGAAATTTTCAGGTTGAAAAATCCTTTTTTCAGGCTGAGGAAATACCTGCAGTTGGTGTGTCTCCTGGTCTTGAATGGAAGGAATAGTAAAGAAGCCAGAAACTGGTCTGGCACACAATGCAGGCAAGAAAACCAGTCAGTGACAATGGAAATGGAGGTGTCATGGGGTGAGGAGAGGGGGATGTAACAGTGCACGTAAAATTGCAGAGGTGCCTGGGGCGACAGGTTGCAGCGTGCCAGACTTCCTCTGTGTATATTGAGTCTGTAAGTTTCTGTACCTACTACCCAGGAGGCTGAAGAAGTGCAGTGCATAGGCCCAGCTCTGAAAAGTGTACATTCAAACAAGCACCTAACCTCATCACCAGAACTGAAGCCATTCTCCTCCAGTTCAGAACGCAAAACGTGCCAACGATGTCCAGTACCCCCACAAACTGCACGCCAGCATCTATCAAGCCCAACAACACCCACGTACCTGTGGGGGCACACTCCTCACCAAAAAACCCCTACTATGCCTCCAGTCTCTTGGGCCTGATCCTGAGAAGGAGCAAATTACAATTCACTTTTCACAGCTGGGCCTATGAACTTCACTTCAGCAGCCTCCTGGGTAGTGGGTACAGAAACTCATGGACTCGGTATAGATTAGATGGTGGAATTCTGACACCCTGCGATCTGCCGGACATCTGACTCCCCAGGTAGCTCTGCACGTTCACCTGCACTGCTACATCTCCCTTTGACCCTGTACCCCCACCCCAGCCTGCTCCTCGCCTCCTGACACCTCCATTTCCATTTTCACCGACTGGCTTCCTTGCCTGCATTGCGTGCCAGGACGGCCTCCAGCTTCTTTACTATTCCTTTCACTCCGAACCAGGAAACACACCAACTGCAGGTACTTCCTCAGCCTGGCAAAGGGTTTTTCAACCCAAAATCTGGCACCCCAGGCAGCTAAGCCAAGCACACAGGAGTCTCGCAATTGCACTGCAGTCAGCAAGCATGAGGCCTGTCAAAGACATGACAGGTTTGGGCTTTCCCCAGCCAGGACTGTGTGTAACTGTGTGTTAGTTGGAGGTTATGGTGCCTTCTACCTGCTTTTCACCAGGGGATCATTGGTTATGGCATTTACGGGGCTGCTGCACTGCCAGCAGTCCCACCAGGCCTCCCTACCCTGGCAGGGTGCAGTTTTAGTGGTCATGCCCAGGAGCTGGGGTCTCCTCCTTCCCCGCAGCCCCATCCCATACCTCCAAGTTTATCCTGGCAGGGGAATGAACCCAGCAGGGACATGTTCTTCCCCTGCCGGCTGGTGATGCAGTTAGTGACCCCTTCAGCTGAGAGTGGGGCATTACCTAGTTTATAAAAAAAAAAAATGAAAAAAGGAAATAGTTGTGGATGGAGCGAGGAGGGTGGCATTTGGTCCGTTTGCACCTGGAGATTGGGGAACCCCAGCAGTGGGAGGTTCACCTTCAGGAACACCAGCTGCTCCACCAAACCATCATCCGAGCAGGTGCAGTGGAGTGTGACTACATCCCCAGCAATGCTGAACACCCTTTCACTTGGCACACTGGTCAGTGGACAGATCTAGCTACAGTGCCCGTACAGCGCTCTCCTTCAGCCACCTCACCAGTTCCTGCACATCTGGTGACAGTGGCCTGCCCCAGCCAGGAACATTGATCCCCTGGGAGCTCTCCATTTAGCTCTGCAGTTCCTTCACTGTGGGGATTACCTGGCTAAGGAGGGCATCAGTAGCGCTGAGGCTCTCAGTTGCTTCGAGGAAGGGCTTGAAGAACACCGAGATCTGGGAGAGAGTATCCCACTCAGCTCTGTTCAGGGGGCCGTGGATCCCAATCTCCCTGAGCAAGGCCATCTCATATATGGCCTTCTATTGCTCCACCAGCCTCTTGTGCATCAGGTATGTGGAGTTCCACCAAGTCTCCACATCCTGCATGATTTTGTGATGTAGGATGTTCAGCTCTTTTTGTTTATCCTGAGCATCTTGCCCCACTTGATGCTGTGGTGGAAGTAGCCTGCCATCTTCCTGCATTTTGAAATTAGCTTGCTGGTAGTGGCAGCAACATCACCGGCAGCCCTGTCCCCCTCCAAGGTGTCCCTGACAACAAAGTGTAACTTGTGTGCCACACAGCGGATGCCAACAAAGTTGGTATCAGAGACCGCCTTGACCGCATTTGCCCCATTGTGACCATGAACCCATGGGCGAGCTTGTCCTGCTCAGCGAGCCACCCCTGCACCAAGCAGTTCATAGCTCCCATGATATTTGCTGCTGTGTGGGACTCATCCATCACCTCGGCTTGAAGGAGAGCCCACTGATGGCCTGACTGGTCACACCATTGCCCTGTGTGGGAGAAGTAGGCATGATCTCCACCCCAGCTGCTCCAGATGTCTGAGGTGAAATATAAGGCCACTTGTAGACCTGCCTTGCGCAGCTTCTCCTCAAGTACTCCCTGCATGCTTCATACAGCATGGCATCACTGCCTACTGAAGGTGGTGCATGTGGGCACTTTGTATGATGGGACCGTGAGTGCATTGAGCTGCCTGAACCCTGGCTGCCCAACTAGGGAGAATGGCTGGCCATCAACAGCAAGCATCTCCCCAATTCTCTGGGTGAGTTTGCTCACCTTTGGAACGTGCCCCCCTTTTGTCTGCCTTTCCCCCACTGTCCCAAGGTGGCCTGTCTCTGGTTTGGGGGGATGGGGGCTTTGGAACAAGCAGGGGACTTACCTTTGGGCATTCTCCCATTGGTGCCAGACTAAGGAGGAGCAAGGGCAAGGAGGTGGTGCCTGTGGAGATGCATCAGGATCCCTGTGGTGCTCATATGTTTTGTTCCCTTGCCCCAGCTGGTTTTGGCTTGACAGTGCAGGCAGATAGCATACGTGGGATCATCTGCTAGCTCAAAATGATCCCAGACCACACTACCCACTTGCTTCTGGGATGCAGGTGCATCTGTGGATGCTGCTGCACTCTCCCCCTCCTCCACAGGCAGAGGCACAGGAAGAAGAGGAGCGGACTCAGCTGAACCATTTGCCTCCACCTCTATATCAACCTCCTCAGAAGTGCCTTCTGGGGAAGGAGACCTGGATCAAAGGGAAACTTGAGGGGTGTGGAGCATGAACTAAGCTGATTCCTCAATTTTTCCCCAGAATTTCCCTTGTAGGGCACTGAGATCCAGATACAGCACCAGCTGTTCCTCTGGCACTGGAAGGCTCATCATGGGAAGTTGTCTGTGCTCAGAGCGTAAAAGCGTCTCGGCACAGCAGAGTTCTGAGCACAATGCGAGCATTCAGTGCAGGGATTTCCCCCAGGTGGCGGGAAAAACCCTTGGTGCAGTGATCAGTTCCCACTGAAGCTTGCATCTGCACTGTTTGCAGGCATGATTCCGATTGGCTTACCGTAAATTATTCATACCCGGCGGCTGACAATTGGATCATTAGCTGTATAAAAGTTAGGGTAAATTTCCGCCCAAGTTGGAGAACTCCGCATGCTCATTGGAAGAGACTTCCACGTGCATCTTGGAGCAAACTTGGAGGCCTGATCAACCACCAACGACTCCCCATCGCTGAAATCCTGACGTACCTCGTGCCCTGCATGCTCGGAAAACATCGGGGTGCCACCCGGTTTCTGTTTTTCTGCGTTTCTGCAACTTTACGAAGCGTGCCTACACTGTACTTCAGTGTGACCCCTATGGGCCCCTGGGTCGTGGGTAGTTCCCGAGACGTTCCTTTACCCCTTTTTCTCGCCCGCCACGACTTTGATGTTTCGCAATATCA